>OZ030006.1:41762408-42279908 GCA_964023405.1 Apodemus agrarius | reverse complement strand
TGCGTTTTTTTTAATCTGTTCAGATGAGATAAGCATTGACTATATCACGACCCGAAATGACAACGACACATCTGTCATGTGTAACAGAACCCATTTCTGTTCCACAGTGGAAATTTACACTTGAGAACAAAGCCGAGGTAGCTTCCGGCTGAAGAGGAAAGCTATATACCTGTAAATAATCCAGGCAACACTAACGCTGTTCCCATAAAAGCACAATTTATGTCCCAGTAGCAAAGGGAACCAAAATTTACATCATTTTCAGATCATCTTCGTGCAGAAGAAATTCATTAGTCAGCTATAATAGTTGAGCTGTAAAGGAAAATAATGTTCTTCTGAATCCATTTGCATGGCAATGTGTGTATGTGTGCCTGGCTGTTGGAAGCGACAGAATAAACCTCCACCCAATGCTACAAAATGCAAACTGTCTTCTTAAAATTCTGTCTATATTCTCTCCAGTTACAGCTTTTACAGTCTCCTCGGAGTGAGGGACCTTTTTTTTTTTTTTTTAACTTGGCAATTAGAGCCTCCTGATTATTTTGCTTAAGAAAGTTGACAATATTTCATTCTGCTCCAGAGCTGCTTTGAACACAAGCCTGTGATAAGGGAAAAGCCACTGGACACGCATTCATGCGTGAGTCCCTAGAACCCTTGCCAACTGTCAAATTAGCAAATGGCTCTTCCAAACATAAAAAGGTAGGAAATGGGAAACCACAGTTTGGAGTAAATTCGGCATTTTACTTTCTTTGGTGTTTTAATAATTATACCGCCACTAGCCAGACTGCCTGACCTCTGGTTATAATGTATTTCACCTCCACTGAGTCCCAGGGAAAAGATAAAGTGGGATAGAAAATGATGGATCACACGCTCTGTGTGTTTGCCAGGAATAAAAAATTCAGACCATCCCAGAAACACCTGCCCTTGGGAAAGACACCACCTCCCCCCTCTGCGCGCGTTCCCGCAAGGCAGATAAAACAAGGCTGGGAACAAGGAAATAGCTGGGCTCAAACCTTGCCGGCTGCATCACCCTGGACAGGGTGACTGATCCCTTTTGTAAAGACTGAGTCAGACCAGAGGTGAAACTTGCAGAGCTACAGAAGCCCTGGAGCACCCAACGCTCTCGGCGCCCCTGAGTCACACAGGTGGCCGTCAACAACACTCCTCCTAAAGGGACAAGCTCAATTCTGGTTTGCACCTCCCCCGACCCCCATACCTTCAGGTTCCTAAGCCCCCCGGGCTCGCACCCACCTCGGTGGTCTTGTCCTCCGGAACAGTAGCTCGTTCCCTTAGTGGAACAAAGAAAGCAGAGGTTCTGGGAGAGGGTGGGTGCGGGATCGACGCAGCTGGAGTTTGTACCTTGGGGTGCCCGGAGCGCGCGGCGGCGAAGTCAGCCTGCGGGGGGACCACCCGCGCGCTCCGCCCTTCTCCGGAGAGTCAGCGGTCGCCCAGCATCTGGCTCCGCACCGGGTCACCCGGACTCGGACGCTGCGGGCGGCGAGGCCGTCCGGGTCACCTGCGGCCCGGGCCGAACCCCGCCGAGTGCCCTCGGACTGCTCCGCCCCTTCCCACACGCGCCCTGCCCGGCCCGTGACTCAGCCCGGGCAACGGCGGCGCCCGGGCGCGTCCGGGCTGAAGGCGAAGGGACCCAGGCACCCGCCCCAGCACGTGTCCGTTCGTCGCTGTCGCTCTAGGTCTGTCCCAGCGGTCCCTCGAGGGCCCGAGATGGGGACTGGCACCACCCTGGGAGGCTTGGGGGGCGGGGTGGCGTCCCCGCCCTTCCCGCAGCCAGTCCGCTTAGCCCTGGGGGTCGCACTTCCTCAAGCCCCGCCCCACCCCCGCCCTCCACAAGGTGAAACTTTCTAGGTGGAGAAGTTTCCCTCGCGCAGGCTACGGCGCTTTCTCTTCCTTCCCCAGCTCAGGGAGTCTGAAGCCAGTGTAGAGGGAGATCAGTGGCCCCGAGTCTCCCCCTCCTGGTGCTCTAAAGTCACCCGCGCGAAGCGCACGCACCCCAGGCGCACCCCGGCCCTGCAGCCTCTCCCAGGCCCGCAGAGGTGGCCCTGCACTCACCCTCGTGGACAGAGAGATCTAGACGCCACGAAAACACAAGGCGCTCATTGTCACAGACAACGTTGGGAGTGCATGGACGGATTGTCCCAGTGATTTCATTTTGCAATCATTATCCCCCTACTATAATAACTCGGATTTCTGGAAGAACCCCAGGAGTTTAACCCAGGAGAGGCTTGCGGTTAATTTTCACTTTTTTTTTTCTCATAGCCGGATACAGGGTAATTAAATAGACAAATGGACACAAGGCGATTAAAAAGACAAATAGCAACTAACAAAACCAACACGTAAGTTCAGATCTCAAATATTAAAAAAAATATTGAAAAAGGTTTGGGGCAATAGTTCACTTATGAAGATTCGCGTGTTAGAATTGTTTCTAAAATTTTGCGTTTACCCACAAGGATACAATAAGGGGAAAGGCTCTAAGGAATCCATTGCCTTTTAGAATGCGAGTTCTTTCCAATTGTCATAAGAACCGATTCGATAATGGAAATAGAGGTATGTATTTGCTAGTTACTGAGAGACACTCAAGTGACAGCCACTATGCAGGTACAGGTGGCATCTCTTACACACAGAATAAAGACTAGGAAGGTAACAGGCCGCCTCTGTCTCGAACGTTTCCTCTAACTGCGCCGTGCGCTCCGTACGTTACCAGACACTAGACAGCTATTTCAGTCCCAAGAGCTGTTTACCTCACCGCTCCTCGGTTTGATGGAAAAGGAAAGTTCCTATTACATTTTTGGAGTCCTGCACGGAATCATTTTGCAGATGAATAAAACAGGCCCTAAGAATTCCTAGGAAGGTCACACAGCTGGTCTTAAGAGAGCCAGAGTTAGTAGTACCCAGTTCTCAAATCTTCTTCAAGGGTCTCCGCTATGTCCAGGGGCTCCTGCTGAAGAAGCCGCCTCAAGCTGGTCCTTTCAAATATCTTGCCATTAATGGAGCTCATTCTAAAACTCTGGTGTTACAAGTTACAGGGTCCTGGGCCTTTAAAAAGCCATCTCGATTAGCTTGAAAGTTTATAACATCTTACAATAGAAGGTGAATAGATGAATTTTACACACCACACACACACACACACACACACACACACACACACACGCCATAGTTGTCTAAATGAATGATTAGGGTGCCGTTTCTATTTCCTGGTTTCCATAGCAATATGCTAACTGGATTTTTTTTTTTTTTTTTTTACATCCCATGTAGTTGCCTTAACAGGTTTTCCAAGTTTGAGTGCTATGATTAAAAATAGAAAAACAGAACAACAACAAAAACAATTAAAGTTGTATAAAGACTCAGAAAAGGCAGTACAAACAAACTGAAAAGTGGATTATACATGCAAGCATTCTATTATAAGTTTTTTTAGAATAGAATTTTTCCCTGGTTTCTAGTCAAGGACGAATTTCAGTTCAGGTTTTTTAAAATGGCTTTAAAATTATTATTTTGATATGTTAACCATAAACCAGAAGATAATGGTTTATAAAACTACCTAAAAAATAATATTATTAAAGGAATGACTGAACATTGTTTAACTTTACACACGATCTGGACTGGTGTATTAGAAAAAGTATTTCTCATCCTTAGAATGATGGAAGCAGATACTTTCAAAAGATGGCAGAACTACCCCAATTTAAACTAAACTTTAATTGTCCTTTGACTTTCTTAGTGTCTGTGGCACGGGTGACACACTAGATGATGAAGTTCTACTGGTATTTTCCTGACCGGCCAAACCACTGTGGCCAATGCTGTTGGCTGGCTAAGCCCACACCTGTTTCCAGATTTCCCTACCCCGCCTTCCCCTCTCAGGCTTGAAAACAGTTCTCCCAGAATTCTTTGCAACCAGTTATAGCCACGTGGTGTCTGTCACGCTGGCAATGAAGTACAAGGTGAAATCTGATGGTGCAGTCTTCAGAAAGGGGGTTAGTTTCTTGTTTAAAGGAAAAGATGCAGCTGGTGCCACCTCGTTTCCTCGCTTCCCTGAGTTCGGAAGTGGTGTCTAGAGGAGGGCCAGCCTTTCTGTCACCATGGAAGGAGTTCATGCTGACCCGAATGTACACACGCTTGCTCCCCGGTTCCATGTGCGTGGGAAAAGCAGTTTAACCAGACACTAAGGCTTTGTAGGGCTTTGTCACCTACAGCCTTCAAAGAACTCGGAATGGATGTGCTCCCTAAAATGGGAGCAAGGTGCTCCCCAAGATGAATTTGTGTAGTAGTCAGGGGGTAGGAATGGAGCGAGTCCTTTCTCTGCTTTCTGCTAGCTAACTGTGTTAGCACATGCCTTCCAGCATCTGGCAAAACATCGTGGACAAAAAAACCGGAAGTTTGCCGGGCGGCGGTGGTGGCGCACGCCTTTAATCCCAGCACTTGGGAGGCAGAGGCAGGCAGATTTCTGAGTTCGAGGCCAGCCTGGTCTAAAGAGTGAGTTCCAGGACGGCCAGGGCTACATAGAGAAACCATGTCTCAAAAAACCAACCAACCAACCAAACAAACAAACAAAAAACCAGACGTTTTCTTATCTACATACTTGTAGGTAACCCACAGATCGAAGCTGTTACAAACTTATGTCTCAACCTTGAGTTGGGCCTAATGGTAGCCTTGGTCAAGGGAGATGGGAGCTGCCATCTCTAGCTCTAACTATGTTGCATTCTTTCTACCCAGCCTTGGTACATTGAAACTTGGATCTCACGCTCTTGTTACCTAGTATGCTGTTTGAAATACAAGTGGAGGTAATTTCCTTAAGACAAGGTTTTATTGCCTCCAAGTTATGAAAAAGGGCTCACAGAAACAAATAGGTTTATAGAAAGTTTTGTTGGTTTGCTTTAAAACAACAACAACAACAACAACAACAACAACAACGCAAACCATGGTAGAAAAAGCCTGGCTCTTCAGTTTGCCATAATCATCTCCTGCAATGCCTGCAGATTTCGGCCCTTGACACCATGCCCCTGTGTCGGGAGTGGAATCTACGACCTTGGTCTCCTTGTGTTTATTTGTGTGTCCCTGCTCCTCAGGTCCCACACCTCCCCCGCCCTATCACTTCTGTGGCTGTGTCTAAGAAAACAAAATCTGAGAGCGCAGGGTCTCTATTACCTTTTGGAACACACACTGTGCACATTAGAATAGTTAAACTTCTGAAATTCACGTGTGAGAAAAGAGAACAGAACAAAGAGAAGATCCCCCTGTGCTCTTAATACCCAGAGAAGCCATGTCCTATGACATTAGTTCACTAGACAGCTCGTGTTAGGAAACCTGACTTTATTTTTTTTAATTTATTTTTTATTAGATATATTCTTTATTTACATGTCAAATGATTTCCCCTTTTCTGGTCCCCCCCTCCTCAAAAGTCCCATAAGCCCTCTTCCCTCCCCCTGCTCCCCAATCCACCCCCTCCCGCTTCCCTGTCCTGGTCCCTACACTGCTGCACTGAGCCTTTGCAGGACCAGGGGACTCTCCTTCCTTCTTCTTGGGCATCATTTGATATGTGAATTGTTTCTTGGGTATTCCTGACTTTAAAGGAAAGGCGATGCCAGATAAATGCGGAAATGGTTATGCCTTCAGTTGTGGATGACGGTGAGAAGTGGGTCCTTTCAGTACGCACTGCTCTGGAGTGTCTTTGATTGCCATTAATGGATGTCTGCATCTCTAAAAATGTTCTCTATTAAGTCACTAAGGATGTGACCAAGCCTGATCAATGCCGAGGACAAAAAGACTGCTGGGCTCCAAGCTGTAAGTGTCATGGTTATAACCGGAAGACTGACTGAGCTGTGGGCAGAACAATTCAGAGTGAGAGCTTCTTTCTTTTTATTTTTTATTAGATATTTTCTTTATTTACATTTTAAATGTTATTCCCTTTCCTCGTTTCCCCTCTGAAAACTCCCTATCCCATTCCCCCTCCCCCTGCTCACTAACCCACCCACTCCTGCTTCCCTGTCCTGGTATTCCCTTACATTGGGGCAATGAGCCTTCACAGGTCCAAGGGCCTCTTCTCCCATTTGATGTCCTACAAGGCCATCTTTGGCTACATATGCAGCTGGAGCCATGGGTCCCTTCATGTGTACTCCTTGGTTGGTTTAATCCCTGGGGGCTCTGGGGGTACTGGGTGGCTCATATTGTTGTTCCTCCTGTGGGACTGCAAACCCCTTAAGCTCCTTGGGTCCTTTCTCCAGCTCCTGCACTGGGGACCCTGTGCTCAGTCCATTGGCTGGCTGTGAGCATCCACTTCTGTCATTTTGTTAGTGGTTTGATTTATTCAGGTTAAATCTAAACTTTCTGCCTTTCTCAAGCAGGGGCTTAATTTTCTAATAGTCCTCAGCGTATCTGTCACATACATGGATTTTTTTCCTTATTTTTTCATGATAAACTCCAGACCATGCATCATTGTTGAATTACACTTAGGAAATCAAGCCTCAGAGTGATCCTGCAACTTATCCAAGGTTACACAATGGGCCTGAGGCTGCTATTCTCATGACCGTGCCTTTCCACTATAATGAATAGAAACTGTGAGGATGAATAACTCAGTCATTTAACTCGAGGGCAGAAGCTACTGTTGCTTGTTAATTTCCTTTCTTCTCTGGCCACAAAGTCAGCTGCTACTCGGACAAGACCATTCCTCTTCTGCTTGCCTGATCTTACCGGGCTGATGCTGCAGTGAGGAGTAAATGTGCGGGCTCCTCTAGGTTGTCCTTCTGAACAGCACTTCAAGGCTGGAGAGTCACAGGTCCTGGGAAGTCAGGACAGGGCCAGAGACTATTTGAATGTGAAAAAAGAAGAGGAATGCTTTTTTTCCCTATGTCTTTGTTTCAACAACTTCAGAATTTTCCTTTGGGGGGTCTGTATTTGTACATTTTCTGTTGCTGTGCAAATAACTATAAATACTTCATAAAGGTGGCAGCTTTCTTTTATTTTTATATCAAAATTTAGGAAACTAAGCCTTCAAGACTGGGTAGTTGCAATTGTTTGAAAAGGGGGCATAGAGTGTTTATCACAACATGGCAGAGAAATTCACAGGAATTCAGAGGAATCATACAAAGAGGGCAACGAATGCATGGTTTGGCCTGGTTATAACAGCCCAGTCTCAAGAGGACGGATTCATTCTGCAACACCAGCATTAATTCCTTCTGGAATGAGTGTCCCAGTAACTCAGTGCCTCAGTGGTTCCACAGTGTGGCACAACCACCCCGAGACCATGTTCCTAGTTTATAGATCTCTGAGGGACAAATTGTAGCCAAACTACTACAGAAACACAAGGAATGTGGGAGAGGAAAGGGGGCACCAGCCACAGTGTAGAAAATCCTAAGGGAGCCTTTTGAGGGTCTGTCCTCTAGAAGACCAGAGATGGGTGTCAGACATGGAAAAAGCCCGGAAAAGAGGTCCCCAGAATCCCATCTCCTGTCAATACCTCCCACCTCGAAGCCATAGTCACCAGGTTTTCTTTTCTTTTTTCTTTTACCTTGTGGCAAATTGGTGAAAGTATTTTTAGAGAAGACTGTTTTCATCTTTATCCAAAGCAGCACTAGAGGATGGTCATTTCCTATCTAGCCCACGTCTCCCATCTGTTGATCTAAAATTCAGCCCTCGTGCCTGGTACTTCAAATTTGACCAGGAAGGTCCAGCTGGGAGCTCGTAGTCTCTAGGGGAGAACCTCCTCCTCCTACTCTACTAAGTAGACACACTATCCAACTGCCTTCTAAATGCTAATTACTCTTTGTACCCACAGTGTGGCACAAGCTCTCAGACCCCATCAAAGGAGCTCTCCTTTTACAGTGGACAGCAGTTAACACAAGGACTCACAAGTGGTTGTAGTGTAGAGAATGAAAGCCCAAGGAGTGTTCAAGCACAGATTCCGTATCTCATATCCCCCACCCCAAGACTCGAGGAAGATCACAGTATACCCATGCAGAAAGACTGTATGAGCCACAAGTTAGGAGACTGCTGCAAAACTGTAATCTGGACGTGACACAGCTGTCGTGCTCATGAACTCACAGCACCTGAGGTGGTTCGCAGATGACGCGATGCTCGCACAGGACCTGTGCAAGATCGGCCTAGACAACATTCCGGCACCGACAATGGAGGACTCGTGAAGTCCCATGCCTGGCTAAGATGCTAAGGAAGTCCACGGCTGCTGAAGTGAGGTGCGGGGGTGGGGGGGTGGGGGGGCGGGGCGGTGGGGGTGTGGGGGGTGTGGGGGGTGGGGGGTGGGGGTAGGGGGGGAGTCGGCTTTCTTCAGGAATGTAGCTCCTGGTTACCAGTGTTCCAGTCAGTGGCCTTACACCCATACACCTAGGCAGTGCTACTTGATGAAAAGAACATTAAGTTGAGATGTGATGTAGGGGGATTGGGAGACATTGTGGGTGAGGAGTAGGGGGTGGATGTTAAAATACATTGCATGTGGGAATTCTCAGAAAGAAATGGTCTTTTAAAATCGCAATACGTTTATGAAGGGTTTAGTCTATCTTAGGAAATAAAGAAATCAGTAAAAATAAATATGGGGTCTGGAGAACTAGAAAAGTGCTTTCTGTGTAACTGTGAGAACCTGAGGCTAGACCACATAAATAGACAACTGGATGGTGGCAGCATACACTTACGATTCTACCTGGGAAGGTGGAGAGAGGTAGGTGCCTGGCTTTCTGGCCACTCAACCCAACTAAATAAGTGAACTTGAAATCCAATAGGATTTTCTGCCCCCCCCCCCAAAAAAAAAGGAAAAGAAAAGAGAAGAAAAGAAAAAAAGCAATTGAGGAAGAAATCTCGAATCAAGCTCTGCCCTCTACACACAGTAGACACACACACACACACACACACACACACACACACACGATTTCATTTGCGAATCAGCATTTGTTTATGGTTAAGAAAATGTGTCTGTCACTATTGCTGATGCCAAGAAGTGCTTGCTAACAGGAGCCTGGTAAGCTATTCTCTGAGAGGCTCTACCAGAGCCTGACCAATACAGAGGCAGATGCTCGCAGCCAATCATCAGGACCCCAATGGAAGGGTTAGTGTAAGGACTGAAGAAGCTGACGGGGTTTGCAACCCCAGAGGAAAAATGATATTAACCAACCAGACTCCCAAGAGCTCCCAGGGACGAAATCACCAACCAAAGAGTACACATGGAGGGACCCATGGCTCCAGTTGCGTGTGTAGCAGAGGATGGCCTTCTTTGGCATTAATGGGAGGGGAGTCCCTTGGTTCTGTGGATGCTCGATGCCCCAGTGTAGGGGCATGGATGCTAACGTAGTGGGCAGGAGTGGGTGTGGGGGTGTGGGAGCACCAAAGCAGCATGGGAGATGAGATAAAGGGTTTGTGGAGGGGAAACCAGGAAGGGGGATAACATTTAAAACTTGAAATGTAAACAAATAAAGTAGCCAATAAGAAAAATAAAAATAAAAGATGTGTCTGTACATGCCTTTGCATAATCATTGTAGTTCTAGATCTTATGGCTAACACAATTAGTATTTGGGCAGTCTCGAGGATCAGTTTCTTCAGCTCTAAGCATGGTCTTAAAGCCTGATGAAAAAATGATTTTAAAAATAGTAGGTTCCAACCAAGGTTGTACAGAAACCGCTTCATATGGAGTCAATAGAGCAATTCATGTATGAATTCTATCGAGCAGAATGAGGCTTCTAGGAGAAAGGACTTCAGTGTGTGGTTCTTATTAACTACTGCCCAGTCCAAATACGATAAAATTCCTTTCTCCTTCCAATATAAATAATTAAATAATCAGCTTAGGGAGAGTATATTTGATGAGTCCAGGAGTAAATTAGGCAAGTCAAAAGTGGCTATGGGATTGAACAGTTTAAGGAGAATTATGTAAGTCTTATGGAATTGAAAAATTATAGAATGTTTGAAGGGTTTTGGATAGGATTACTGAAACTAATATACATGATTGATATGTTCTGAAATATAATAAACATGGTTGTATTAAAAAGACTTTCCAGCACTTTTATATTGGCAAAAGGTTGGCCTTTTGTTGAACAACCTTAGAGTCTAAACATAATTACTACTAATATATACTCAAGCACACAAGAGAAATGGCGGTGCCTCTCTGGATTAACCTCAGGCTGCCAATGAAGAATTAAAGAAACAAGCACACACACAAGGGCCAGGAGGCAGAGAGTTGGCAGTGACACAGTGTGTTTCGTTCACTGGCCTATTGTAAACATCCCGGCCTTTCCAGCAAACTCCAGCAAAACCCAACCAAACCGCACACGAGAAGCCGTTGGAAATGAACCTCTAGACAAAACTGTCAGATCTGATCAAAATCATCTGCAGACTTTTAAAGTTATGCGGGAGGAACTTTCAAGGAGTGTATAACCTGAATTAGCAAAGACATCTTGTTAAAGCGTTTCCCCAAGTGTCGGGTCCATCTGCTTGGGCTGAGCTCCCCACGCGAGAGCTGTTATCAAGGACTGTCAGCTCATCGCCGCTACTGGCAACACATGGGTTTGTCAATCTCAAGTTAAGAAAAAACACAGTTTATTGTTGTCGCACAGTCTAAAAACTTTCTGTAAACACTGACTTGTGAGTGTGTGGAACAGTCTGTGTAAGGGCCAGAACACAACTTGCAGTTGTTCTCTCCTTCTATATGCTCTGTATGTCCTGGACATCGAACTCAGGTCATCAGGTGCGGCAGCAGGCATCTTTGTCTTGAGAGCTATATTGTTCTATATTTTGATGACATACCAAAAGTTTAAATAGCACCCGAGAAATAGACACTTAGAAATCATCTTATTAATCTGATCAACGAAATAATGTGATTTATATTGACGTTCAATATTTGTTCATTTGCTTTTATTAGATTACCCCCAATCAATCATTTTTTTATAACATAAACCTGTATTTTATGAGAAACGTAGCTTGTATTGAAGCAGCTGGAAAATATGGGATAGCATATTTAAACATATCAAATCTTGAAATACATCAAGTAGGTTTTTATCCAAATGATTATGGAGCCCTGTCCATTGCCAGGGAAATTTTTTAGTGCCTGGGGCTACAAAGATGAGTCCGTTGTGGTACTTAACATTGAGAACCTAGCAGTCTGGCCTGAAGACAGACATGTAAATCAATACACAGGACTCACCTGGCAAGCACACCTCACTTTCGGGAGAATTTTGTGACCATGTGCTCTAGAAGATGCTGTAAGGAGGTCTACTCGGGTCCCTTCTATAGTGAGTGAGCACTATTTTGCCAGTAAGGCAAAATATCTAAATAGGAAATTAAATCTTAAAGGATGGGGTAGACACACAAACTTTTACCTTTTCACTTACATGGTCTGTGAACCAACCATCGACATGGCATTTACATGATATTAGGTGTTACGAGCCACCTGAGATGAATTAAAGTATAGATAAATTAGCGAGGTTATATGCAAATGCCATTCTGCTGTGTAACAAAGAAAGGGACTTGCGTACTTTTGGAGTCTGAATGACAGAGAAGGTGCAAAAACCGGTTCTCCAGTGATATTCAGGTGTTTGGTGTTGGAATGCCACCTTTCAGTGGAACGGTCCATTTTGATGGACCATTTAGAACATGATGAGATTGAGGCAGGTTCCTGGAGACAAGGATTTTTTTTTTTTTTTTAATGCAAAGGCACAACGATGAAAGCTTGCTCTAAGGTAGTAATTTGCTGGGACACTGGAATGGGGGAAAACTGGGTAGGTGCTTACAATGTGGAATGCACAGAACCATATAAAGATGTCAGAAAGTGAGCAGAAAGCCCCCCTTTCCCCGCTAGCAAAACATTGTATTATAAACTATAGGTAGATAATAGTTTTTTATGCTTCAGTTACAATTTTAAAAATTGAGAGTGAAATGTTCATTGTTTTGCCATTTTTGTCTTTAAGTGCTATACAGGCTCACATTTGCTTGGGACGTTCTCAGTTTGAGGAGGAACACTTGCTTGATCTGGCCTAACGGATTGTTGGAAGTCTCAGCATTACATCAACCAGTGTCGCTATGATCCACTCGCTTATATTCAGGACCAATGGCTGTCAGACCATCTATTTCCATTTGGTTCCAGATTGGAGTTGATCGGAAGAGAAAATGCACGATTCTGGGAGGTGGAAGAGAAGCGACTGTCAAGTTTTCTGAAGATTCCTGTCACCTACTTGTGGTAAGAGACACACAGCATGATGTCGACAGATTCCGGTTCATCTGTGCTCTGTCCTCACGGTAGCTGTGTACCTACAAAGGGCCACTGTGCTAGGTCACTGTGTGTTAAGAACTCACGGAGAACACGGTGAGCTGCTCTCCTTCCAGAGCTCTGAGACCCCTCACACAGCAGGGAAGGCGGGTTCTCAGGTCGGGAGGTACATGAGAGCAGTACAGAGGGTCAGGAAATAGAATAAAAATAGGTAGCAGGAGGATGAGGAACTGGGGAGAGCCACTGGAGGGGCCCAGACGCCAGAAGAACATGAGGGTCCCAGGACCCAATGGGATTGACTTAAGCCATAATGTGCAGAGAAGGGGGCGATGGAACCTCCAGTGGACAGGCACAGCCCCCGGTAGAGGGATGGACCACCCACCCATCTCAAAGTAGTTTTTTTTTTTAACCCAGAAATATTCCTGTCCAAAATAAGAACAAGGACATAAAATGGAACAGAGACTGAAGGAAGGGCCAATTGGGGAACGGCACCACCTTGGGATAAGTCCTGTCTGCAGACACCAAACCCCACACTGTGAGATGGAGAGGAGGACACAGGTCACTGGGCATGCTCTTGAAACAGATGATGGTGTCCAAGAAACTTTGTCTTCTCTCTTAGTAGCTGTGCTTGTATGAACAGAAATGGCCCCGTAGGTCCATAAGGAGTGACACTACTAGGAGGTGTGGCCTTGTTGGAGAAAGCGTGTCTCCGAGGGCAGGTTTCAAATGCAGAAGCCAGGCCCAGTGTCATGCTCTCTCCTTGCTGCCTGCAGATTAGGCTGTAGAACACTCAGCTCCTTCTCCATCGCCGTGTCTGCCTGCATACCTTCACGCTTCCTACCCTGAGAATGGGCTAAACCTGCCAACTCTAAGCCGGCCCCCATTAAACGTTTTCCTTTATAAGACCTGCCATGGCCATGGTGTCTCGTCGCAGCAGTAGAAACCCTGACTAAGAGAGTATCTGAACTACACAGGGAGCTGAGCGACTTTGCTCTGCTGCACAGGTCCCACTGTGATGTGCTATTCCCAAACAGTGAGGCCAGTGGAACTTGGACTGAAATATTGAAAACCATGAACCAAAACAAACCTTTCTCTTCATGAGTTGACTGCTCTTAGGCATTTGCTGCAATGATGGAAAGCCAATGCATCCAATTTGTTCTGCCCCTTCCCCCGGGCGAGGGCGATGCTTAAATTCAAGGCTGGGAACAAGACAGATCATCAACCTTGTGAGAACTGGGAAGAAACAGTCGAACTCCAGTGCTGGGCCTGCTTCTGCTTCTTGCCTTCCTTGCACAGCCTTCTAAGGAAAGCATCGGATCTCTTTCCTCAAGAAGAGAGGACTGCCCAAGCCACGCTACAGTGGCATCGGTCTTGATGGTTTCCCTCTCTGGAAATGATTTTTCTTTTTTAAACATTTATTTATTTTTATTGAAATTGTCTTCATTTACATTGCCAATGGTAAAACCTTTCCCGATATCCCCCTCCCCTAAGACCCCCAACCCCTCCCCTTCCTCCTTCTCCCTGCCTCTACATATATGCCTCTCCACTCAACACACTCCCTCCTCTGCCCCCTTGGTTTCCCTTTATTGGGGCCTCTGTTGAGCCTTTACTGACCAAGGACCACTCCCCCCACTGATGCCCAACAAGGCCTTCCTCTGCCACATTTTTGGCCGGAACCATGTGTGCCCCTTGGTTGATGGTTCAGTCCCTGGGAGTCTTGGGGTGTCTAGGTGGCCAAAACCATTGGACTGTGAACCCCTTCAGCTCCTCTGGACCATCCTCCAGCTCCTCCATTGGGGATCCCATGCCCAGTCCAATAGTTGGTTGTTAGCATATGCCTCTGTATTTGTGAGGCTCTGGCAGGGCCCCTCTGGAGACAACCATGGCATGCTCCTCTTGGTATACATTTCTTGTTGTCCATAGTAGTGTCAGGGTTTGTTGACTGTTTATAGGATGGATCTACAGGTGGGGCAGTCTCTGGGTGGCCTTTACTTCAGTCTCTACTCCACACATTGTCTCCCTTATTGCTCTTGTGGCTATTTTGCTCCCTTTCTTAGAGGAACCGAAGCACCCTCACTGAAGTCCTCCTTCTTCTTGAGCTTGGTGAATTGTTACTTGTTTATTTTGAGCTTTTGGCCTAACATCCGCTTATTAGTGAATACGTACCATGTGTGTTCTTTTGTGATTGGGTTGCCTCGCTCAGGATGATTTTTCTTATTATATTCACACAGCTATTATGAACTCATCCTTCAAAACCCAGACCTGATACTAGAAGGCTTCTTTGACTGGTCCTCTCCCTGGGCAGGCTGACAGGTGGCTTAGTCTATTTTTTATTGGCATTTCATACTCCTAATTTAGCATATCTCACACTGTATTACAATTAGCTGGGTTTTTTTGGTGTGTGACAGCATAACCCCATGATATATTAATTTGTGTGGTGTTCTATAACTTCTACTTTATGAATCAGAGAGTGATAAGGTAAAGAAAATGAGAAAAGCTGTCCGTGGGGTTAAGGGAAAATAGACTCTACATCTTTTAGACATGTTGTATATCCAGTGTATACGCCTTACTGCAAAGACAGGCTAACCCAGCTCTATATTTGCCTGGTATGGAAGGAACCAGAAATAACATTGTCCATAAGATTTCTTAAAACCCTTCATCTCTATGTATGTACACAACTTTGAAATTCACTAACAATTCTGGAAATTGGGTTGTGTCCCCTTCATACATTTTGGAACATGTTCTGAGAACAAAGCCAGCATATACAGGGCATATAGCCCTGTCTAGCTTCCACTAGTGTGTGTCCTGAGTGAGTCTTGGGTAAATGGCCTTTATGAGTCTGATGACCCCCCGACCTACAGTGGGTAATTAATAATGTTCTCCTTCTCCTGGGAGACAAATGAGATTAACAAACTGTGACAGTGTCTATTATTCTAAAGGAAGTCACACTGAGATTGGTATCTCCTTTCCAAAGGACATGTGCACATTACACAAAGGGAAAGGCATACACTGTGTGTAGAATTCTCGTGATAAATTTGTCTCTGTTTAAGATAGCGTGAATGCTAGATATGGTTTGTCGGATAGGTGAAAAGTAGCTCAAGCTTCTCTTAGGGAGCTAAGAGGTGAGAAACTGAGACTGGATGAGGCCATTAAACTTGTCAAAGTGAAGTATGTGGACAGTTGCGGAAGACCCATTTCATGGTCCTACGCAAAAGGGATCCATCTGATGTCTCCCCAGTACTCACAAACTGACCCCCTTGGAAGCATTTGTGGATCTTTCTCCTGGTCCATGGTTAAAGTGTGGGAACAAGAGCTCTGGCTATTCTGAGATTAAGTTGGCCACTATTATGGCTTTCGGCTGTTCAGGCAGATGGGACTTCACATCTGCCTCTTTGTCTCTCAGGATTCTGTAATTCCTTCCACACAATAATCAACAATACCAAAATAAAATCTGAACTAGCAAGGATGCCTACTTTTTCTTTCAAAATTCTAAAACATATAGTAAGGTCTCCACTGTAGAAGGTCAGCTTAATCCTTGAAGAGGGGTGTCCATTGATAATTGTACGCGGTCACGTAGTAGGAACTGAATTCCAAAAGTCTGGGCTAAAGTAATTTTAATAGAGGTTCACCTGCAGAACTTTTGGGAGCTGGTTGTGGGCTCAGAGCGGTCCTAAAGCTCAAGGCAGTGGACATGGCAAATCCACTTACTTAGCCATGATGGTAGAAACAGCCTAGGGAATCTGAATTTAGGAAGAGTAGAGAATAGAAAGGTCATGATGAATAAGGAGAACTTTGTGCCAGGGACTGGGGATGAGAGAAATGTGAGAGTCAGGAGGTAGGAAGTAGGGTGGTTGGGGGATGGAGTGGGAGAGATGACTCAGTTAAGAACACTTGTTGATCCTGAAAGAAGTACGATTTGGTTCCTAGCATCTACATCAGGTAGCTCCCAGCCTTTTACAACTTCTGTTCCAGGGGAATCCACGGCCATCTCTGGGCTTTATGGGCACCTGCATGCATGTGGTCCACATATATAGTCACAGATGCACATAAAATAAACAGGGAAATAAATAAGTAAAAATAAATAAATTTTTAACCAAAGAAGCAAGATGATTGGCATCTCTACGCGTTTCCCAGGGCCTTAGGCTTCTTTCTTAATTTATTATAATTTTGGTGAGATGATATTTAAAGCTTTATTAATTAATTACTTTACTTATTTTTAAAGGAGGGTATATGGTACAATTTTTGATACCCATTAAATCTGGAAAAAAAAGTTATCTGTTTTCTCTTGTTTTTTGAGATGGACATTCTCTATGTGGTCCTGGGTGTCTTGAAACTTGCTCTATAGAACATGCTGGCCTCAAATTCAAAAGATCCCCCTGCCTCTGACTCATGAGTGCTGCGATTAAAGGAATGAGCCACCACGGCCCAGCCTGAAATGTTTTGTATTTTGCCCTGAATATTTTATTAAGAGTTTGGGTGGTGGTGGAATCCTAGATAGAAAGACAAAGAACCATTATTATCTGGCCACATTCCCGCTTTTGAACGTTTGAACTATTTTAAGCTGTATGTTTATCTATACCCAGGTCCTGGGTACTTGAGTGAGGACTTGCAGGGATTACAGGGAACTCAGAGTGCTCCAGATGAAAACATTCAGGTCGAGACCTGAATTCAGCAGTGGGCTAACCTGAACAGAGGACCCAGTGACATCCTGACAGATGTCCATGCCGCAGAATGACAAACAAAGAAGTAAAGGGTGGGGAGCTATGACGTCCCCTGTACTTTACCTCACTGCAGTTGGAGAGCAATATAATCCTTTTATTGAGCTTTTTTTTCACATTTCGTTTGAGTGTGCTATGTGTTTGATACCTGTTTACTAAATTACAAAGTCCTAAAATAATCATTCTCTTTGTGCTGCTACTTCAGAGTGTTTTGATCCAAATATGAGACTCATTTTTGATTGATTGATTGATTGTATGTGTGTGTATGTGTGTAATTTTTTGAAAAACTCATCTATACATATTACATAGTTTGATCATATTCATCCCCGAGTAGCCTCCATCTCCTCCTCCCATATCCCCCTCTTTCCTATCAATTTAGTGTCTTCTTCTTTTTAAAACAATAAATCATCTTGTCTCATTTGTGTTGAACATATCCTAATGGGTATGGTGCAATCCACTGGAGCATGGCCAACCTATCAGATACCACACTTGTGGAGAAAACTGTGCATCCCTAGAAGTCATCAGCATTCAGTAGTTCCTTAGCTGGGGCTGAGAGCTTGGGAGCCCATCCATCTGTGCTGCCTGGTTTGTGGATTTTGTGCAGGTCTTGTGAAGGCAACAAGGGACAGCTGCTATGAGATCATGAGCACAGTGGTGCTGGCATGGCCGGAGGACAGCTTCACTCCTATCCTCACTGACCTCTCACACTTACTCTCTTTCTGAGAGCTGTACTAAGCTATGAGAATAGAATTTAGAGAACTTTAATACTGTGCGTATTGAGCAGAATAATGGCAGGAGGTTTATCACTGGGGCCTCTGAGTTCCCTAGCTATGGGTTCTTGGCCAAATTGACAGCACCATGTATCTCGCTCTCTCAGTGAAGTGAGCCTTAAATGCAATAAAAACATATTTGATCACTCTCAGATGCCCAGGCCACTCTTGCAGCACTCGTGGGTACAACGCCGTGCATTTGTCATTAGTATAAAATCTCAGGGTTCCCAGCTGGGCAAAGATGTTGTGGATTTTGCTCTACACAGCACCTTCTGCTAGTATGAAAATTAGTCAATATGAAGGCTGCTGTATTATTTTTGGGGGGTCTCTGTGACATAGCCGAGCAAGAGCTAGAGGGGAGGTCTCCACCCACTGAGATTTTTATTCGGAGTCCTATGGATTCTTGCAGGAGCATCACCCACATGGACAACAACTCCAATTTAGTTCTGCACACACACACACACACACACACACACACACACACGCACACGTACGCACGCAGCATGCGCACGCACATGCACACATGTCATAAACTAGCAGTCCTTTATATAGATTTTCCAAACATTGCTAGCATTAGTTATCCCTCCCGAGCCCCCTTCTCTACCCTCTCCTCCCATCTTTCTTCTGAATCAGTATTACCCTTTCCTTTATTCTCCATTATATTACCTGTGTTTGGCTACCTTCCTTCCTTCCTTTAATATTTTTCTCCCTCCTCCCCATCTATAGCCAGTTACTAGTCTCCTGAAATCTATAGGTAGTCTAACTTAAATGCACAGAGCTAAATATTTGATGCTAAAATTCACATATGAGAGAAAACGTGATTTTTTAATCTTTCTCGGACTGGGTTACCAGACATAGTACAGTGCTTTCCCTTTCTGCACCTTGACCAGAAAAATTGATGATTTTGTTTTCTTCAAAGTTGAATAAAATTTCATTGTGCACCAGTATCGCATCTTCCTTCTCCATCCATCGGTTGATGGACGTCGAAGCTGTTCCCATGTCCTCTCTATTGAGAGCTGAGCAGCAATGAACATGGATGAGCATGTGTCTCTGTAGCACAAAATAGCCCTTTGGGTACACGCCCAGGAGTGGTGCAGCAGGGTCATACGGTAGATCTATTTCTAGCTTTTGGAGGATCTGCCACAATGTTTTACATAGTGGCTGCACCCGTTTTTCCTCCCACCAACAGTGCAAAAGGCATCCCCAGACCTCACATCCTTACCAACATGTATTGCTTTTATTTTCTTAATCCTGGCATTTATGACTGAGGTAAGATGAAATCTCAAAGTAGTTTTAATTTGTATTTTCCTGAAATTAAACATAGTGAACACTCCTGAAAGTATTTCCTAACCATTGTGTATTTATTTCTTACGCTGAGAAGGACTTCATGCCCTTAATTGCTGAGCCATCTCTCCAGCAGGGTGTTTTGACTTAGTAAATTACTGTATTAGCTTTGCCTGTGACTCAATAGAAGTAATTATGGGAAATAATTTTGGCTCACAATATCAGAGCATTGAACCCTTCATGTTCAGGAAGGCATATTGGAACCATATAGTTAGTGTCACAGAAGCCATAAGGGCATTTTTTTTCTACGCTTGTGCCCACAAGCTTTCTGGTTTCTCCTATCTACTTATTTCATTTTCCTTGGTAAAACAGCATTCTCTTTTCCTTTTAGCTTATGAACTCCTTGAAATTAGGAAGTATGTATTTCCCATATGTCTACTTAATACACGTCAGAATACTATCTACTGTCAATGATTTGCTAAATTTTATATATCAAATATATAGTCAAAAGTTCTTCGTTTATTTAAAGAACTTGTCTCATGTATGTAGAAAAGCTTGTTAAGATGTATATGGATCCTTCTTCTTCACAAGACTTTCAACTCTCAAAAGATGAAATTCTTGAATGAAAGAGTTTCATTCATAGGAGATAAAGCTATCTCCTGTGCGGTCACAGCGACCATTAACTTTTCTGTTTTTCTCTCTCTTCTTTGCAAAAAGAGATTTTGATGACCAGAATTTTTTCAAGTAAGTCATTAAAGGCAACATTTCCTTTTGAAAACTACTGTAAGCCAAACAACATAATATATAGTTAGACTTTTAGCTTTCAAATGGCTTTGATCAGCAACTTGTTTTAAAGCTTTGCTGGTATTTTGATCCTGCCGATGCATACTAAAGAAGGCTGAGCCAGAGAGGGGGGACTCTCAGATTCCTGGCTCTACTCTCCTAGCCAGGGTGACTATGCTAGGAGAAATTGTCAGTATTTAACATGTTATTGTGATTTGAGAAACAGGCACCCTTGAAGAAACTTTAGGACATGACCATTTTTTGAGTTTGTTTTTTAAAGTGTTGGTAAAAGGCTTCTGATGAGACTGTGTGGTCAGTTTCCATTCCATCAGCTGATGGTGGTTACTGCCAGATATCCTGGACTAACACTTGCGCGCTCCTGTGAAACTAACTTGCCTTTCCTAGCATGCTCGAAGCGTCAAGCCGAGGCATAGACTTCAGTCTTTAGACAAAGACCAGATTGCTAGAAATAAGCACAATGTTTAAACTTTTACATAGTCTCTGAAATAGGGTTATCTGCCCTGTAAGGACTGATGGTTATAACTCTTGTGTTCTAAAAAAATTCTTTAAACACACGGTATGTATACAAACCTTGGGATTTTAAATAATGTCAAGAAATGTCATACCAAAGGGTATAAATGCATAAATATGTATACATTTCACTATCATTTTTCTTATTTATTCCGCACAAATCTCTAAGGTTCAGAAAGCATATAATGCATATTCATACATAGTTTATTATTTCATTCAAATAAATCAGATATCAACTATCCCTTCCTGACGCATGAACCGAATAACTCATATTTAACAGTTGCCTTTTCAGATTTAATCTAGAGACAAATCGCAAGCTTAGTGTTAAAAATCTCCGTGATGAAAAATCTCTCCAATTTTATGATTATCCTTTGATTTATATACAGGTCACACGTCAGTTTCTTTTAAGCTGAAGTTGCATTTTGAAATATAGCCTCCCTTTCACCCTTTGTTTTAGTGACATGGCTTGCTTATATTGGAGACAGAGTAACACTGCTTGGGGGTAACTATAAAAGTGATTATCAGATCGCCACCAAGCCCCCAGCACTGCCCGTTTGATGTCCTTACACGGCAGAGACCAAGTCAGCTCATATTGCTTTATTGTAATGTTTGTCTGGCTTCCTGTCATGTAAATGGATGTATATTAATATACAGTTCTCAAGTGTGTTGTGAAGTTTAGTTAATTAATGCTTATGAAAGCTTCTTGAGATTGTCTCCCGAAAGATAGTGCATGAGTTAAAACTGTGTAAAAAGCAAACATGTAGGGCACTCTAGAAATTGTTGCTTAGGAGAGATAAAATGGTCTATTAGCCATGTCTGAATCAATGGCTTCTGCCTTCTCTAATTTATTAAGGTATTTTATGGCTGGTGAATAAAGATGACTTCAAGGCGCACCCTCTCTTTGCATAGTGCAGAAGTCGTTATGAAATTGTGGTCGGAGAGGCTTACATAGAACATTTGTCTGGTGTTCCTCCAGGCAGAACATTCAAATTACGGATCTCATAAAAAGTAAAGTATGAGTTGCAAGATTAAGTCTTGCTCCTGAGTGCGTATGCTCTGTGACGGGTACACTGTCCCTCTCTCTGTTTTTCTCCTATGGCAATAGAATGCCTTTTAGTTTTTCTGAGTGCCTGGTCATCCTGATTGAAGCTCCACCTTGCTTGTCTTTAAACAGCGGGGGCGTGCTTACAGTTTCTAAGTTATGGCCAATAGAATGCGTATACGATCAGTTAGTGGAGCATATGTGTTATATCTCTAAGGGACAGTGTGGCCCTTTTCCCCTTTCTTCATTCTGCTTGGAATGTAGCTGTCCCACAAGCTGTGTTATATCAGTGAGTGACAAAACAACCCAGAGACGGAGGAGCAGCAAGGCGGGAGGCCTGAAGCTTCCAGCAATGAGCCATCGTGCCAACCGTACGCGATCTCATTATGAATGTGCTTAAAACATTATTATTTTGAGCCTCGGTTATAAAAAGTCCTCTACATATTAACTTACACCTGCTTCTACAGGAAGGAGGAAATGATTTGATGTCTAAATATTACATAAATTAGCTACTCCTGGACTAGGGATCCTTTGAAAACCCACTGTAACTTTTATTTATTTGCTAGGCGCATTAAAGCCTTTTAATCTAAGAGTGTGATTAATTTCTCTGAAATGGATACAGACAATTTTCTGTAGTTACCCCCTTTAAATAGCACGCAGACCTCTGCTTGAAATCACCTTTTCCTCTGAACACCCTCAAAAAATTGAAAATATTAAGACTGAAAATAAACTATTTAAATTAAAATGAGATTAAGTTTTAGAATGTTAGACATAATCATAACTGGCCGTCCTTTCATAGCCTGCTTTAATTCATTCTTATGAGGTTTATACTGTTTAGTAACCATAGCTTATTTTTCAACAGAGCTAATGATATCTTGATTCCCGATTTGAAAGCTTATCTCTGTTCTATATTTTTCAAGCATAAGGATTCTGAGCTCAGAAAGGTGCTGATATTGTAATAGCTGCTTTTTAGGTATGCTTGCTGTTTGCTTTTGAAATAGTTTTCTTACATGTTACTAGGAGAATATACTCTGCATAGTTTTGTTCAAACATGTGTGGTTATAGGTCTCTATATAAAGCTAGGAATGCTACGAATATGGATGGTTTGGGATTATCATGTTAAATAGGGGAATGTGGCACATTCTTGGTGACGTTTATATTTATTACATTACTTAGTATCTGAGGAAACTCAGATTGGCCTCATATTCACTATACAGCAAAGGATGGCCTTGGACTCCTGAACTTCCTCTCTCCCCCATTAACAGTGTTATAATTACTCTATAATGTGCTACCAAGCGCAGTTTATAAAGCGCTGGTTATCAAATCCAGGCCTCTTGCACGATAGGCAAACACTCTACTAGCTGAACTACTTTCCCAGGCATTGTTTCAAGTTTCGATTGTGAGACTCTCATCCAGATTTACATTGCAACGGCATAATTAACTTCTTCTGTTGAAAGCGATTGTTTTTGTTATCCATTGCTGCGATGCAAACAAGTTCAGTTATTAATGGTTTACAGCACCAACCGTTCTTTATTTTACTCACAAGTCTGAAGTTTCATCGTTACTCACAGGGAGCAACTCATAAGCGATATGTTCTGCTTCATAAGGCAAGTAGGACAATTCAACCCGGGCTAGAGGCTCAGCTTCTAAGACAGCTCCGAACAATGGGTAATATGTGGTGCCAGCTCTCTTTTGAAATGTAAGAAAATGGTATGAGCTGCGGCTTTGGTCCTTTCCATGATGCTTTGATTCTGAAATGTACCCTACAAGTATGTGGACTGAACTCAACTGGTAAGCCAGCCCCTAAATGCTTTTCTTTATAAGAGTTGCCATGGTCATGGTGTCTCTTCACAGCAACTGAAACCCTCGCTAAGAGACAGTCTCTCTGAGCCCAGAACTCACTGCCAGAAAGCTCCAAGGATCCATTTATCTTCCAGCATCAAGGTTGCATACTCTATTTCACTGTACCAGGCTTTTAATGTGGGTGCTAGGGATCTGAAATCAGGGCACCATGCTTGTCCAACAAGTTTTTCCTTTTATTAGCTAAGCTACCTTCCCTAACCCTTAAACAAATATGAAAACCCGACAATGGGAAGAAACGTAGCTGAGAAAATAAGCTACAACAGTTGCTTTTCATGAGAAAAAGATATAGAACACTGTTGCCTTTCCAGAGGATGTAAAGGGTTAGCTTAATGAGGGGTTTAGCCGGGGGTCTCTTCCCTTAAGGGACACATGTAATCTCGGTCCTTGACAGCAGAGACAGGACAATCAGAAATTCAAGGTCATCCTTGGCTACGTAGTGAGTTCACGTCTGGATTGCATAAGACCCCCATCTCAAACGACAACAAAAGCAGCAAAATGAAACATCAAAAGTCCTGGATCCTGTATCTCGGGACTTTGGAATTTTTGTGGGTTCGTCATCCAAGGTAATAGAATTTTGACCAACAATAAATCTTTGTTAGACACAAATATTGATGGCTCTCTACACAATATTCATTCCACTCTCTATTCCTTGCTTAGATATCACTACATATCATATCAGCCATATACCCAGGTAAAAAATGCTAACAACCCCTTGGTTCCTTTAGCATCTTTGTTCAGAAGTGATGACATGGAAGACAGCTTCACGTCAAAGTGGAGACGTGGAAGGATGACTCAAATGGTGTCACCACAGTCTTCTACCGCCGACTCCGGACCTCCGAAAATGCCGTACAGATCATCCTCCATGTTGAAAAAAACCACAGAAACTGGGTTTATGTTCTATAAAGTCTAATTTAGTTCCTAACCGAATTAGTACAGTAGGAAAGTCAGCACTAGCTACAATCGCCAGAGATTAAGAATGTGTCATAGCATCTAGCAAAGCATCGGCAGATTGCCCCTGTGCTCACAGTATTCCTGAAACAACAGAGCCGGCACTAATCTGATTGCCTCTTTCTTTTCTTACATTCATAAGGCAAAGTTTTTGGCATGTTCGCAAGCTCCCGGTGTCAGAAGAACAAAACGAAACACGCAACAAGCTTCTGACTTGTATCTGAAGCGTATTGACCTCTGCTCTGCCGTGGTCGACACTGCCCACTCTGCTCGGCATTTCATTTCGCACGCAATGCTTCATTGGCTACCAGGAAGGCAAAAGTAGAACAGACCATCGATGAAGTAGAGCAAATCAGTGATGCGGCCGTTGTAACCCATGAGTCATAATCTGAGCTAAGGTTGGAAAATATTTTATAGCACAAAATTTAAATGACATGAACTATACTGAAAGAGTAGAGTCAACCTAGTCTATGGGTATATACTTTAAGTAGGTAAAGTAGGCTTCACTGCATAACAATGTATTACACATGATGGGGAGTTTGTTTTCCCTATTCTTGAAAGTCAGAGTTGGGAAGTAGCTGAGGCTGCTGTAAGGTGATTGGTTACAGATAGACTAGTTTACTAAGAAACCAGGGTCCTTCTGGGTCATTGCCTGGGCCACTGCAGACACCGGAGTGCTGTCTTCAGCTTCGTGGCTAACATCGGCTTACTTCCATCTCGTCTCTGTCCTAGATTTCAGAAGTATGAGGATAATCAAAGGATAATAGCCTCCTAGAAGAATGTGGTCCCGAAGCTGTTCATAGCCTCTCGGTTCAGATCTCACCAGTCGTGTCAATCAGCCCCGTCAGCTGAATGGGCAGTCAGAATCTGATGCTAGATGCTGGTGCTAGATAGGAGCTGGGTACTGGTGACCAACGGCTGCCTCTTTTATGAGTATCTTCTCTCTCTTTCATGCTGTTGATAGCAGGATTCTGCGATTTTAATAAACGGATGTCAGAGTGGCCGTTTGTTCCTGTGGTACTGAAAGCGTACAAGTCAGCTACCAGCAGCAGGGGCTTTAGCTCTGTGGTTCTTTACAGAAGATGGATGAAATTCCCTGACTCTCTTTCTGTTGTCCTCTGATTCTCACGATCTGTCATCCTCTCGAGCTTGTTTTCAATGAATATGTGTACATGTTGGTGTATTGTGTTAATCCCCACCTTGTGTATGCATGCATGTGTGTGTGTGTGTGTGTGTGTGTGTGTGTGTGTGTGTGTAAGGACAACCTTAGTTATCATCCTCCAAGAACTCATTGATTTGAGACGAGGTCCCTCATTGACCTGAAGACAACCAATTATGCAGGGCTGACTGGACAGTGAGCCCTTGGTTCCACTTTGTTCCCATCTCCCCCAAAGCTGGGATTATAATATTTGTCACTATGCCGGGACATATTCACACAGAGTCTAGGGATTGAACCAGAGTTCTTCCTGCTGGCAAAGCAGCTGAGTCATCCCTGCATCACCATCATTTCAACTTATTACCGACCTGAATGACGGTTCTTAGCTTTAATATCCATAGGCACAGAGCAATGTGTGATTAAACGGTAGTGAAGATCAAGGTTGGTGGGAGGTGACCAAGGGTCCCTTCTCGCTGGCTTCAGCTCCCTGGTGTCTCTATTCTCATGTCTACCCTTCGCCCACTCAAGGCTTGATACCCCCTGGATATAAACTTTGTGTTTTCTCCATTTAGCCAAACCACTCTCTTGATCTTTATAAGCCTCCACAGCCCCAGAGATCCATAGAGATTTCGGCTCCTCCCCTAAGTTGTTTACCTCTGAGAAGGAGCTCCAGTGCCAGCTGTTGAAATAATAAATGTCCTCACCTCATTAGAAAATGAAATCAGCTCTTGCATGTGTTGTTAAAATGTTGTTGAGGGCACTGCCCACTATGTCACTCCTGTTTCTTCTCTAGAAAGCTTTGCATCAGAAAGTTCTTTCGGATTTCAGTGCCAGGAGAAACTTCGCTTCTCTTACAACGTGCCTCCTCCCTTCTGATAACAAGAATTTTACAACTTCTCATGCCTTCTGAACCACGTAACGCAAAGCCAGTTTTGCAGCTCTGTCGTTGGAGTAGTGTTAAACACAGAGCTAACATATTAGTATTTCTCTGTTTGCTTTGGTCATTTTTTTTTAATGTCTATCATGTTGACTTGAGTTTTTGTTACAAGCTATTTCAAACATGTGTGAAAAGAAAAAGAGCCAAGTTATCCGTTTGCAATGACGTATGCCTGCGTCCCCAGCTACTCAGGAGGATGATTTCTTGAGCTAAGGCATTCAAGGCCAGCCTTGTTCAAAATGAAAATAGACTAGAAAAGAAAAGAGAAACAGGCAAAATAAATCAATCTGCAGCATTTTAGAACCCCACTAGGTATTTGGATAAGGCAAAAGGTATGTTACAACACCCACTTCACCCTAAATATTCCCACTTTTGGGGGTGGGGTGGGGTGGGGCAGGGAAGGATAACTTCAGAAAACTGGCATTTTGAATTTTATTTATTGGTTTCTTTTTCTGATTCTAGGAGTTGATACCAGGGTCTTGCGAGTGCTAGGCAAGTTCTCTACTGAGCTTGAGTGGCCACTGACCTTTGTCTCTAAGCCTGAACAGCTACTTTTGGTTAAGATTGAAAACTTAAAAAAAAAAATAGACTACTGACAGTTTACTCATGTATAATGTCTCCGAGAATCGCTAGTCATTTGCCTCTCTTTCACTGTCACTATAGTGACCAAACTGAGGAGGGTTCCCACAGATTTCAAGAAAGCAACAAAGCAACAGCATCCTCCGCCAAATGCTCCAATGAACTGTCTACCCTGGTGCTTCTCCATGATGATAAGAATGGAGGTGTTAGGAGACATCAGCAGAGCACCAATGACTGGCCTTAAGATACTGGGAGACTCCAAGTCTGGGCAATTTATACAATTTAGTTTTTCTGTTTTTCTGCTCTAGGGGCTCAAACTCAAGGCCTTGCCCTCGATGGACTAGGGTTGCCCTGCTAAGCAACACCTCCAACCCACCATGTTAGTTTATTTTTAATAAGATGGGTTAATTGATGAGTGTCTGAAAGTTCTTCCTTAGTTGTCTAAAGACCCCAGAGATCCTACAAAGGCAGACAACTCCCGGCCAATGTTCTTACTAGTGTTTTTCTGGGGAGCAAGTCTATTCTGGAGTTTGGCATGACAATAGGGTTGGAAATGTGAATTGGATTAATTAAGGCAAGACTAAGAATGAACCTTCAGGCAATGATCAGAATTAAGACATAACAGAAATTTGAGTGAGAGACTAACACATACGTGCTCTGAGGTGAGCCCAACAGTCAGGGCCAGGAAGCTTTCAGAAGGCAGGGAGAGGCCAGAAGCCAGCAGTGTGTACACAGCAGGATGGGCCTTGTTGATGCTTACTGTGCAAACTTTGCCTAAGAGTAGAGGCTTGGTCTCGGACAGCTGGAAATTGAGGAATGATGATCTAGGATAGGCCAATCTTTCATGCGAGCGTTCTGCAGCTCTGTAGACTTTTAAGGAATTTGTGGCCTGAAGGCTAAATCTTAAAGATAAGGATAGCAGGGCCGTCCTCCAGGAAAGCCAGGAATGCTAAAGGCAAAGAATTCCAGTATTCTCTGAAAAAAAAAAAAAAAAACAAACCCAATGATTTAGAAAAGATTTCTGTTGTTTAGTAATTTCCTCTGATTTGAAATATTTCTTCCAGAATTAAGGGTTCAGAGGAGCTCATGAAATTCAGGAATTGAGCAAACTTCACAAGTATGAAAAAGCTGAAACTTAGAAGATTCACAAGGATTCCACCTCTCAGGTTATCAAAGCAGCAAACAGCTCCAAGGGTGGTGACTGACTGTCTGGAGAGCCAAGAGGAGACTCTTTGACCTGCCCAGCTGCTCGTGTTTTATCCAAAGAGCCTCAGGATATGACTTCTGCGAAACTCCACCTGTGTCGGGGTAAACTTTTCAGTGAAGCAACTGAATTTGTTGTCTCTGCTCCCATCTCTGTAAGTTAACCTAATTAAAACACACTAGTCCACAAAGCTGGACTTGGGGAGAATCATTACATGGGGCTGTGTGTTCTCCTCTTCGGGGGTGACTAGATATGTTTGTGTTGCGTCTTTCCAGGAAACATCTCACACAGCACCGGTGAAAGAGATGATAATGGAGAGTTAGAGAAGACCTAGGTTCTTTTGAGCCTTCCTTCTTTTTGAGGAGAAGCTTTGGGGATGTATAGACACCTTTCTGAAGAACTGCACCTCTCAATACTTCATCGATGGACATGAACTAATTTAAGGTGAGACTGAAGAGCCGCTTTTCCTCTTGGTTTATATTATGAGCCATCTCCATCTGTCCCTGACAACTGTTGCTAGGAAGTAACTTGCCAGAATAAATAGGAGGAGAGCCACTGCTTTAGAAGATAGACTGGCCACACATAGTGAGTTCATTTTTAATTCTTGTCAGAATCAAAAGGTATGCGACACCTTCAGATCTTAGGAAACAAAGGAACTGAGGATCATGTTGACATTCTGTCTTCTCTAATTTTAAGAGCTCATAATTATTGTCCCTACTTGATGTCAACAATATGCTGTGGAGAAAGATGTCTCAGAGAGCTCACAGACTTAGTTAAGTATAGATTTAAAGCCAGATCTGTTGCAGTCCCAACACCGGAGCTGTGTCCTATTATCAGATTTCATGATTATTTTTGTAGGCTACTGACTCATAGTTGACCAGAGAACCTTCATAGGATTAGTTGTAAAGGTGCCATTATCACTTTTATAAAATGATGGCAGGACTTCTATTAGAAATTCAGAAAACACTAACAAATTAGGTTAGCTCATTAGTGAGAGCTTTAAATTGGTTAGTATCAGCACTGTGCATTTGAATACTGTTTGCCTGTATAAACAAAAATATAGAGGGTGGTGGTGGTGGCTTGAACCTTTAATCCCACCAGAGGCAGAGGCAGAGGCAGAGGCAGAGGCAGAGGCAGAGGCAGAGGCAGAGGCAGAGGCAGAGGCAGAGGCAGAGGCAGAGGCAGAGGCAGAGGCAGAGGCAGAGGCAGAGGCAGAGGCAGAGGCAGAGGCAGAGGCAGAGGAGGGGCAGGTGGATCTCTGAGCTTGAGGTCCACCTGGTCTATAGAGTGAGTTCCAGGACAGCCAGAGGCAATACAGAGAAATCCTGTCTTGAAAAGAAAATAAAAACCAAAGAAAAGAAAAGAAAAAGAGAAAAAGACAAAAAAAAAAAAAAAGGACAAAGCCCCTTTAAATGAATTTGATTTTGACAGAAAGAAACGTTAAGAAATGCAAAGTCTAGCTAAAGAAATGTCTTTTTATATAGTAGGAACATTCATTAGAATAGGATAAAGAATGGAAAGATATGTGTCAAACGGAAGGGAGGAGTTATGAAATCTTGACAAACTAGTGACCTGAAAAATCCCGAGACGGCATCATTGCTGCAAGCGCCTTCACTGAGCCACGGCCAGGCACTCTCAGCAACAAAGCTGTGTTTATAATACTGTCTCAGAACAAACTGCCCTTGAAGAGGAGGCGGCTAAGACAACCTCCAAGCCTCCTAAGCAGGTCTAACCCTACTGTATTAGGAACGTCCCAGCTCAGGGGAAAGCCTATCTAAATACTTTTTGCAGCATTCTTTCTGGTCCATTAATACCAATGGTCTGCAAATATATTATAGTTAGTCTTATCATACTATAAGAGGAAATTATATTAATGCTTTCCAATTCAGAGATCCTGGGAATTAGAGTAGTTAGATGGCTGAATCTTAATGAGGTAGGCATAACAGGTGCCTCATTAATTACTCATATGCAGAAAACATTCCCCTTTCTATATCTTTAAAAGTGAAGGAGGCCTCTATTTTTAGTGTAGAGCTTGCCTCACAGTTGTATCAAACCCTGTCCCTACCATCTCAAAGTCTATGTAGAGACACTTACTATCACACAAACTGGCTATGGCAAAGATAAAAAGGATTTGTATTTCATATCAGAAATAGTTTAGCTTAGTTGTGATCATAGAAAATGTTGCAAGAAAATTTTGCTAAAATTTCTGTGGGCAGGACCTCTGTTTTTTAAAAAGGGCTTCTTTGTTATGAATTTATTTAGGGGATTTCTTCCTAAAACATCCAAGAAGTGAGAAAGCTGAAACAAATGGAACTCACAAGTAAATGAAGGCTTCTGAGATATTTAGGCAGAGCTAGGATGTGGGGTATTCAATGGGTGTTCTTTTCCTTCCCTCCAAAATGATCCCATCAAGTAGATCATATGCACATTGAGATTTATTTATGCTTTTCTTTTATACAACTCAAAATAATCTTTTTTTTTAAACTGAATCTATTCCAATGTAGGCCACAATATTCTTTAAAAATCAACTTTAAATTCTTAACACACCAAGATGATATTTACCGCAAGTTTTAATGAGGTGAATTCAATTTACAGCTGGCTTTTCAAACACCTATCAAAACCAATTTAGAAAACTGAAAAAATTCTATCAAATGATCCAGTTAATAGAGACCTTATCCAGAGAAGCCTCAGCTTGCAGAGAGACTTGGATATTAGTCTAGATTTTGGCTTAATCACTCTTTTCTTTTTTATCCTAAGATAAAACATTCCATCTCCAATTCTTACTGAAAATCCTTTTAAAATGTATTCCGAGTCTTTCCTGTCACAGTAAATATAAAGAGTACATTAATCTTCCTTTGTCCAATGAAAATTTCTAGGGCCTGAAAGATTGATCTTTCTGGATGTCAATAATCACAGTGCAGTCAGAGATTGGGATGAATGTGTGTGACTTCAGCACATTACTCGGGAATCGATTATCTGAGTAAGTCCTGATAGAAAATTCCTCTCTTAAGATGTGCTTTTTTTTTCTTATCCTCAAAATAGAGTTCCAGAAAGGGTCTAGGATTGGAAATGTATATTCAGAACTTTTAGATTTGCAAGAATCTAAAATGCTTAGATTGTTCTCTCCTTTGGTGATTTTTAGTACATTCAGGCGATAGACTTCTGCGGCCTGACCCATCGTCTCTTAGCAGTTTACTTCACAGGATGTTGCTCGTGGTTCAGGAATGAACAGAAGGGCATCGTCCGGGGGAGGGATGCCTAGAGTAAGGCCTTTCTGTTCAGCATCTCAGCACGGGCAGTCTTTGAGTTTGAAAACAGGAATCTGGAACTTTGAAAAAAGGAATCTATGATTGTTAATTTTAGCTGTCAACTTGACAACCTAGAATTACCAGGGACGAGGATTTCGATCAAGGATTGTCTGCATTGGGTTGGCGTCCAAGCATGTCTGTGTGGGGGCAGTCTTAATCAAGTTGACTGATGTGGGAGGACTTAGAACACCGTAGGTGGCCCCGTTCCCTAGGCAGTGGCCCCTGGATTGTGTAAGAGTGGACACAGGGGCTTATAAAGCCCATGAAAGTGAGCAAGTGACCATCAACTATCTTCTCTCCTCTTAGCTGTGGATGTGACATGACCAAAGTCCCTCCCCTGTCTCTTCTACAATGATGGCCTTTGATCTAGAAAGGTAAGCTGAAATAAGCTTTATTTGCCCCCAAATTGCTTTTTTTTTTTGTCAGAGTATTTTATCCCAGTAACGGAAATGAGACTAGAGCAGAGTTCAAATATGACAGTCATGAGAGCCAAGGACTCACTGGGGTTCAACTCACTCAGTGGTTGCTTTGATTTGGAATAAACACAGAAGTTCATTTGATTGGATTGTCCAGCCTCAAGGAGATAGGCTATCTTTATATATACAGTGGGGCTCATGGTGACTTGCTACATTAAGAGTAGACCAAGGGATCTACATAGAAACCCCGAGGAAGACATAAATTATAGTATAGAAACTATACTACACGGCAGAAACATCTACCAGCATATAAACAGAGATGATTGGAGAAGAATCTGTCTCTTTTCCAATATACTGGAAAATACATTCATTTAAAATACAGATACCAAGCTTGAAAGGAAAGAAGATCTGCTGGCCCTTAAAATCAAGACGGGAACTGAACCCAGGGTAGGGGAAGCTGGGGAGCCTGATTTGGGGTTCACGATCAGACCGAGACTGGAAAGCAGGACTACAGACAGGAGCGGAAAGCACAGAGCGTTGTGAAGCAGATGTGGGGACACAGCTTGTCACAAAACCAGGAGTCTTGCGTGTAATAGTCTTAGAGAAACCCTACCCGCCAGCGCAGGCCCGAGGTAGGTCAAAGGAAGAAATCTGTAAGGAAATGGAAACCTAAGTTGGCGCGGAGCAGGTGTGAGTTCTGAGTTTACACCACGCCTGGGGTGCAGGAATCCCACATTGAGAATTTAACACCGAGACTGGCCTGGGACTCACGAACCTCCCGGGCTTCTGGGAGAAACAAGAGTGGGATAGCTTCAAAAGGATTACTTCACAACACAGAACACAACAGAATGAAACTAACTAACTGACTAACTAACTAACTAACTAACTAACTAACTAAGCACTAGGAAAACAAAACTCCACTCGTGGGAGACAGAGCAGCTGCAACAACTGGGAGAAATTATATCCAAAGGTCTGGAGATTATAGAATAACACGAAACACAATAGGCACTTTTAAACGCATTAAAGAGATAACAAGAAACAATAATAGCATAATAAAAATAGAGAGTGTTGGAAAGAGACAGGCACAGTCACACAGCACACACAGAAAATGAAGTAAAAATTCAAGTGATGTTAAATACCAGATGATGCCCAGTGCATGAGAGGATAAACGATTTAGGAACCATTGCAAAAGAGAGTGATCAAAAACCAATACACACAAGGCTGGCAAGATGGTTCAGTGAGTGAAGCCATTTGTCCCCAAGCCTGGCAACCTGAGTTCTACTGGAAGGGACCACATAGTGGAAGGGAAGAACTGATTGCTGCAAGCTGTCCTCTTTCCACCACCACACACACACACACACACACACACACACACACACACACAGACACACACAGACAAACACACACACACACACACAGACATACACACAGAGACACACACACAAACATACACAAACACACACAGACACACACACAGACATATATACACACACACACAAACACACACACAGACATATATACACACACAGAGACACACACAGAGACACACACACGCATTATGAGCTTTCTATACTTGAAGAAAGACATGTGTCTTTAGTGAGCTGGTGACATGCCTCAGGTGGTAAAGGTTGCAAATTGTCCTTTGATTTTTGCATGTACACTATGTGGCATGTACACAAACACACACACACACACACACACACACACACACACACAGAGAGAGAGAGAGAGACAGAGAGACAGAGAGACAGAGAGACAGAGACAGAGAGAGACAGAGAGACAGAGAGACAGACAGAGAGAGACAGAGATAGCGTATACTAATATCTGGGTGAGATAAAGGAAAATAATTCTAAATCCAGGCTCTTCAAAGACAAACATTATATTATCTGCCAGAGAGAAATGGATTAGTGAAAGAAAATGACAGATAGATTGAGTGCAATTTTCTCACAGAAAAGCTAGATATCAGGAAATGATGGGATCTATTTTCGAATGTTGAAGTAAAATATCAATCAATTTAAGTCTCAATGGCCAAATAATTACAGCTAAGGAGAAAGTTGTTAAAAGAGTGGATTTTAAATGTTTTCACAACAACAAATGATATGTGTGTAGGGCAATAGATGCTTATTAGCCCAACTAAGTCATCATAGTTTGTAAGCATATATTAAAACACAGTGTGCCCTGTTTTTGTTACTTATGTGTCCCTGTGAACAAATACCTGGGGGTATACTTTAAAGGGAGAAACATTATTTGTCTGGCTTCTGGTTTCAGAGGATTCAGTCAGATTCTCTTTGCCCTATTTGTTGAGCAGAACACCATGGCTGCCAAAAGCATGTAATGCATGAGCTTCTGATTTGTTGTTGTTGTTGTTGTTGCTTTTTTGTTTTTGTTTTGAGTGGGTCGTGGTTTTGTGTTGTCTTGATTATTTATTCATTTTACATCCCAATTGCAGCCTGCCTTCCCCAGTCCCCCTCCCCCCACATACTTCCATCTCCTTCTCAGAGGAGAAGGGAGAGGCCTTCTCTGGGTGTCAACCCACCCCGAGCTTCTTTACTTCATGGAAGGCAGGAAGCAACGGATGAGGGAGGAACCAGGGGGTAGGAACAATGTCAAAGAGCAGGCGGCAGTGACTTTCTCTCCTTTTCTTTTTTCTTCCTTCCTTCCTTCCTTCCTTCCTCCCTCCCTCCCTCCCTCCCTCCCTCCCTCCCTCCCTCCCTCCCTCCTTTCTTTCTTTCCTTCTTTCTTTCTTTCTTTCTTTCTTTCTTTCTTTCTGCCAGCCTGTCTTTCTCTCATTTTTCTTTCTTTCCCAAGAAGGGGGCCACACTATGTAGCTCTGTTTTCTTAGCACTCACTATATAGAGCAGGCTGGCTTCAAACTCATAGAGATTCACCTGCCTCTGCCTCCTAAGTGCTGGGATTAAATGCTTAAACGACTCTATTCGGCTTCCAGGGACTCTCTTCTTTAAACTAGGCCTTATGTTTAAAAGTTTCCATCACCACCAAAAATCTCCACCTTCACTGAGTGAGAATCTTAAAGTCAGAAGCAACAACTCATAAAAGTGACGGGCGGAGATACTTCTTTGAGTGGTTGTAAATTCCGTCATGTGGCTTATGCTAGCTCATTGCATGAGGTAGCAATGACAATGTGTCAATTTCCAGCCCAGGAACAACGGATTAGGATCTTTTGCTTGCTTTTATGTTTTGATACTGCTACCATGGGACAAATGCCTGGGTGTGTTACTTAGCTTTAATTTTAAAATCAACATAATCTGGGTTTAGTGAGAGGAAAGTCTGCACCGAGGAATGGCCTAGATCAGAATGGCCATTGTCTTAATGGGGGCATTGTCTTAATTGTTAATAGATGCAGAAGGGCCCTGCCCACTGTGGGTGATACCATCCCTAGGTAGGTGGTCCTATTCTATATAAGAAAGCTAGCTGACAGGAGCCTGATATGGCTGTCTCCTGAGAGGCTCTGCTAGAACCTGACAAATACAGAGGCTCACAGCCAGCAATTGAAGTGAGCATGGGGTTCCCAATGGAGGAGTTAGAGAAAGGACTGAAGGAGCTGAAGGAGTTTAGAATACCATAGGAAGAACAACGTCAAACAATCAGAACTCCCAGACCTCCCAGAGACTAAACCACCAACCAAAGAGTACACATGGAGGGACATATGTAGCAGAGGATGGTCTTGTTGGGCATCAATGGGAGGAGAGGCCCTTGGTCCTGTGAAGGCTTGATGCCCTAGTGTAGGGGAATGCCAGGGTGGGGAGTCAGGAGTGGGTGGGTGGGGTGGGAAGGTGGGTGAGTCCCCTCAGAAGCAGGGTGAGGGGGAATGGAATGGGGAAACCAGAAAAGGAGATAACATTTCAAATGTAAATAAACATTCAATTAAAAAAAAAAGAAAGAAAGCTAACAAGCATAAACAAGCAAGAGAGTAAGCATCAACATTTCTCTATGGTGCCTGCTTCAAAGTCCTAAGTTCTTTAAATATATATATATATATATATATATATATATATATACACACACATATATATATACATATATGTGTATATATGTATGTATATATATATAATGTGTATATATACATATATATGTATACACACACACATCTTGGATTATAAGCCAAATAAAAAAATTTCCTCCCATGTTCCTTTTGGTCAGAATACTTAATTACTGGAACAGGAAGCAAAGTAGAACCCCAGACCATTTCACTAGTCCCAGAAGGTTGGTGAGAATCATCATTAATATTATCACATTATGTTTTTATTTTCAAATCCTTGAGTTTGGGGCTCGATTATGATATTTGTTTTCTTTACTAGTAGAATGAGTCATCACAAATTTTGTGATTTAGAATCTAACCTTTTCTCTTACAGTCCTGGCGACCAGAAGTTGAAAATCAGTCAGAGGATGACGTCTGGTCATTGGCAGGGTGTTTGTTTCGGGGCTGAAGGAGAAGAACTGTTCTATTGATCTTCCTAAATCTGGGTACAGGCTACATTCCTTGACCAAGGACTTCTTCCTCATTTCCCTCTCATATTTTGCTTTCATTTTCCAAGTTTGGCTATGGTCACATCTCTGTCTACTTTTCACTTCAAATGAGTCTTTTTCCATGATAGTTCAGAATACTCTTTACACCTCAAGACCTTTAGTTTAATTGTATCTTCAAAATTCCTTCTCTGTGTGAAGGATATATGCGAGGTTCTAGAGATTAGGATGTGGCAATTCTGAGAAGGGGGCAAAATGTAGCTTATCATGATTATTAGGTAAGGTTTTATTTATTTAAGAAAAGTTGTAATGAATAAAACCCTAGGAGACTTACAAGGCACTGATGAATAATGCAGAGAATAGGAAACGATAGTTAATGCATGGCATTAGTACAGTAATTAAGCACAGAGATGTTTTTCAGCTTAATGCACTTGGTTTAAGTATATAGTCGTTTAAGTATATTATGGTCTTCTATGTAGCATTGATCAAATCACTTATCTTTTCATAACCTGTTTCCTTATTTCTAAAATAGATGTAGTCATAATAGCATATACCACATGTGCTTTGTATGAGCAGGAAATGAGTTACTGTCAGTTGTATTCATACAACATAAAGCACAAGTTAGGACTATGTCATGAACAATAAAATCTATTTTATTTTAGTATGTTTATTTGATATTTATTTTATTAGCTTTATATTTTTCTCTCATTTTAACAGGCTTGTGTTTACTTAAAGTAATAAAAGGAAACAATGCAGGACGAGGGATGGACTAGATGAATCGTTTTACTCTCAATTTCTCAGTAAAATTTAAATTATCTGACAAGTGCTGGAGTTTGCTGGGAAATAACCCACACGCAGTGGGGATAGTTGTGCAAACAATATTAACTTAGTTCTACAGAAAACTGAAAATGTTGAGCTGGTTGAGGATAATGCTGATCCTCCATGCATACTCCTCCATGGGTCCACACAACTGGAGGGGAAACCCATATGTAATAAAAGTCACAAAACCATGGTGCTGCCTTAGATCAAGTTCCAGAGGAGCATGGTCCATAGCGAAGAGCAGGATGCATACCGTAAGGTGAAAAGGGCTCTTCAGGAGAGCCCGGTGTGGATCCTGTTGAGAAAAGCTGTTTAGGGTACAGAAGCACCAGCTAAGGATGTGGATCCAGGTTAAAAAAAATCTACTTTGGAGGTGGTTCATGAAGGTGCTGAGATATAAATCACATAGGAACTGTTCTTCCATTAACAGAAGGGGTCTCTGTTGATTCTGTATTGGTCAATCACTCTGAGCCAGTTATAAGTGACCTGGGTCGTGAGGGGCTCACCAAGGGTAAGGCAGCTCCTGCCAGCCAAGGAGGATGGAAGGAGCAAGCGCAAGGTCTAAGATCCCAACCGTGGACGTGGCTGTTGGTAGACATGCTGTCTGAGTCAATGAGTCTCCAATGGGGTACTTCAACGCCCCTAAAATATATAAAACAACAAAGCCTCGCTCGTCATTAACAGAAGCAAGCATTTAAAATGAAGGCATGTGGGCATAATGGCATGCTACATAGTTCATGTGAATGAACTAGATCTACATGTGTTATATAGATAAAATTGAAAATATAATTCGGAGCCAACAAGCTCAACCTGAAGAAAGTTAAGTACGCAGGCGTTCATTTGTGCACATTAGAAACACCAAAGACACAATCCACATACCAAATGATGTCCGACAAGAAGAAAGGAGTGGACACTGGTGCTGGAAAGGACCAAAGCATCAGTGTAGGGGAATACTAGAACAGGGAAGTGGGAAGGGGTGGATGGGGGGATAGGGGGAGGGAAAAGTGCATGTGGGACCTTTGGGGGGGGCGGGGAACCAGAAAAAGGGAAATGAAATGTAAATATAGAATATATCCAATAATAATAAAAAAAGAGGAAAAAAAGAAAAAAACACAGCAAAAGAATATGTGCCTTATATGGTTACATAGTGTGAAATTAAGATATTAAAAATGTGGTTCATACTGACTTCATTGAGAGAATGATTATTTTTTTGAATCGATGAATAGGAATAGAACCAGGAAGGATACAAATAAAGCTTTGGATATATCTAAAGCTTTGCACAAATCAGCAAAAATGTTAATATTTACTGAATTGTTCTGAGTAAGTATAGTCTATTTAAAAACAATTCCTAACTTTTCTGAAATGCTTAAACTTTCTTATGAAAAATGGTATTATTTGATGAAAACAGAACAAAGCAATGATTTTACCAAAGACCAACTTGGTTAACCAAGGAGTTTACTAGGCAGGTACTTTCAGGTACATAAATGAGTTAAAGGCACTGCATTTCCCCAAATCTCACAGGAGCATGGGCAATGACTCAGGAAAATTGCATTCCTGAAATGTTTTGTAGTACTTGTAGACAGACATTTTTACTGTTTATAAAACCTTAGCCAGGATTCTATTGAATCTTGTAAGTTTCGGGAACTTCGTGGGACTTATTAGTTTGGTTTCTTAGTGAAATCTGTAAATTTTATTTCCTGAGTCCTAAGGAGTATCCTCCAGAGGAGGGAATGTTTCAGTTCAGATGAGATAGCTGCACAACAGAAAGCAGAATTCAGGAAAGAGGTTTATATTTCTGGGTTGGGCCAATGTGAAAGGAAATAAAAAGGTTAGAACTAATGTCCTCATGTAGCTCCTGAAACCGTGGTCTGGCTGTCTTTCAAGAATATTATGAGTAACAAGCAGTTATATTTATTTTTTCCAATCCTATTTTGGCTCTGAGAATATTGAATCAGAAAATAGCATGGTCTAGACTTAAGTGATCAATTAGTAAATTTAGCATGAGGGAGGTGCATGGAGGAAGGGGGAGGGAGGGAGGAGATAGGAATTTAGGAAGAAAATCTCAGAGAAGTGTGGCATGTCTCTGTTTAGCCCTTAATATGAATCAAACAGTTGTTTGGAAGCAAATTGCTTGATACATATTAATCGGTAAGCCAGGCCGAGGGATCAGATGGGTGTCAGTGTCCCTACATTTAAATTTCTGAGCACCAAGTAGAAATGGGTGAGAGATGAGTGTCTGAAGAGCTTGGAGGCATCTCAGCACTGAAGCCAACAAATGTATTTATGGCAAGAATCCCTTCTTTCTGATTCAAAAGTCTCCAAATGATTTCTGTGGAACGTGAATCTTCCAAGATATTCTGTGAACAAGGGATTTTAAATCAAACATGTTAGCGAGTTCTGTATGCCATATTCCATTCTTGGAGATTCACAGGCAATTAACATATAAAGACTACCAAGGTGATTTATAGAAAAGAAAGCCATGGGAAAGATTTACAGCTTTCTAAATGATTTGATGCCCACATGAATTTAGGGGACAATGGAATAAGACCAACGGCAGAACTTAAATGCTTCGTGGAATCTGTTTTATCCCTGTTTGAGTTACAGCATACTTTCCTTAGTGGCTTCAAAATATTCTGGTTCAACAAGTTTTTGGCATTATTTTTTTTAAAAATTAAATCTTCATTTTAGTGTTTCTTTTCCAGTCCTGTGCTTACAATGTTAAACAGAGGTACAGTTATTTTTAGTTTGTGGGGGAAATAAATATGAGATTTTTTGGCATGTTATTTTAGTTCTTCAAAATAATAGTAAGACAGAGCTTTTGTGAAGGTGTTCAGCACTCTATTTTTTTTCCCTAATCCTATTTTATGGCAACCGTACACATTTTTTTTAATGTCTCACCGAATGCTCAGTCCTCAAGCTTTTGAATCAACATGTCAGTGGCTTTAAATCAAATGACCATGGTAAAATATATGACTGAGCCACAAGCATTTTCAGTCATCCATTTAATTGCATTCTATAAAATGAACCAGGAGGTATAAGTTTACAAACATAACATCTGAGGTGGTGGTAAGATTAGAGCTAAATAACACATGTACTTTAAACTCTCGATGTAGATTCCTGAAGGGCTATCATTTTAATAATAGACTGCTGACAAGGAACATCTAAGTATCACTGTGTGTTCTCAGTAAATACTCTCCAGTGTTACGGAATGCAATAGCTGAAGCCTTGTAGAAGAGGCTCTTTCTTCAACAAACCTTTTGTTTGTTTTTCCATGAAACATTATAATAATTCAATTAGTATTGTCTTGATTTAAGAAAACAATAAAGCTATTTTATTTTCTTGGAGATCTTTGAGAATGAAATTATTGTTCCATGACTACTTACTGCATGGTGCAAGTTTCCGTATTTATCTCATATGTCCAAATAGAAAATATGTGGGAATGTTAATCAAATGTGAAGCCAACTTCCATTTAATGAAATACTTTGTTATTCATTTGTTCAGGATCACAATTACCTATTTTCATAGGTCTTTTAAGTTGTACATTTGTCCTATGTATATAACCTTGGATCTGCTTTCTTATCTGTAAATAGAGGTGTTAACTTATCTATGGTGGATTATTAAGCTCATGGATATTAAAGTTGAGAATATATTGATGTGCATGACTGAAAGGAGAATTACCTAAGTGTTATTTATTTATATTATATTATTTAAATGTATTATTATTTAAATGTACTGGAAGAAACTATAAATACTAACAATATATAATTTCATTTATCAAAATGAGTCTCAAGGGAACATGTTTAGCATATTAACGTGCTGCCGTAACATAAAGTCTTTGATCCTTAGAGTTGTTTTCAAATATGCCATTTTCCTTTGCAAGTTTTATACAGTTAAATGTTTTATATGAACCTAATAAATGAAGCATTCATTTATTTGTGACATAGAAATGTATTTCAGGCTAGAATTTATAGTTTTTTAATTGGTTAGGTTTTTTAAATAAGAAAGTTTATACAATAAAACATCAATTTTTAAGTTTGGAAGAGGGGAGGGGCGGAAGAGAGACAGGGCAAGGTAGAAAGGTAGTTATAAATGATGATAAGTATCCCTGTTCTTTCTTCTGCTTTAACGTTTATGTGCTATTTTTCAGATAATATGAAAAGATTAAGGTCCCAGTAGCGTATACGTTCCCAATCAGTCTCCTTTGATGTCTAGATCCTATGTGCATTTACCCTTGACAACTATTCTTCAATTCTTCTTTATGTCTTGTTGGCAGACAGACCAAGGGCCAGAATCAACAAACACTGGCAGACATAGCACGGCATAACAATACAGGCAAGAGTTGCAAGAGGGCTGGCTGTGTAGACCTGGGAATGGACCTGGGAGAAAAGAGATTGCTTTTGTTCCATAGCCACATTTAATTGTCAAATCTATCAAGTATTTTGTTCATATATATTTCTGTGACCATAAATACATAAAATTCACTTATTTTCAAGGTCAGACTCTAGGCGAAAAGACAAATCACACATGTAGAAAAAATTTTCTTACTATACTTGAAGAGTAATAATAAAACAAGATTATCATCCAAAAAAGTAGAGAAACTAGGGTAAAAATGTGTGTTCTCCCTCCCTCCCTCCTTCCCTCCCTCCCTCTCTCCCTTCCTAACTCCCTCGCTCCCTTCCCCCTTCCTTCCCCCTTTCTCTATGTAGGCTGGAGACTATCAGTGGGTATCTTCCTTAATTCTTCTTTTAATTAATTTGAAACTGAATCTCAAATAGCACTTGTAGTTCTTTGGTTTGGATAGCTACCCAGCCTGTCCTAGGGACCCTCCAGTCTCCGCTTTCTTAGCAGCGAGATCATAAGCACCCACAGGACTTTTTATTTTATTTTTGTTATTTTATATGGCGTCTCAGTATGTGGCTTTGGCTGTACTGGAACTCACCGTGTAGACCAGGCCGGCCTTTAACACCAGAGAAGTGCCTTCTTTGGCCTCTCACGTTCACACTAAGCTATGACACAACATGCCAGGCCTGGAGCTGGCTTCTCACGTGGACACGGGGATCTGAACTCAGGTCCCCGGCTTGTGCAGCTAGCACTTTATCCAAGAGTAGAATAATCTAACTTCCCAGTTTTTTTCCAAGTGTAGAAAATGTCTTGGATTAGAAAGTGAGTTTTAGTGTCCAAAAATACCAATGGAACCATAAAAGCTTTTCTTACATATATTAGAACATATGTTCTTTAAGTTTGGAAAGACAAGATAAATGCCAGCATATTCCCACAGTAGTATGTACTTGGGTATGAGACGTATCAGACCGTGTCTATGCAGTCATAGATATGTGTATACTGACATGGTAACTTCAGTTCATGGCTTGAGGCAATATGTACATGTAGGAAAAGAGGTTGGGAGAAGAGTTTAAAGAGATGAAAAAGATAAAACTCCTCTAATTCTTTTATTTGGTTCTCAAGTTTCATTTTAAACATATGGGAGCATTAAGATCAGGGGAGGAAGTACAGTCATCTCTCCGTATCCATGGAGAATTGGTTGTAGGTCCCTAAGGATACCAATCAGAAGATGCTCACACTTCTTAAATAAAGCAGCATAGATTAGCATGTAATCTATGCAGATCCTAACTAGGATAACTACCAGTACCCACTACCACAGAAACACTGTAGAAATAGTTGTTGTGCTCTACCTTTAAAGAATTAAGAAAAAAAAAATCTATGTTCGGCACAGAGAATTTTTCCTTCCATATTTTCTATGATTGGTTGACTCCGCAGCTGCAGAACATATAGAGGCGTCAGGGCACATCCAATGCCTATCAGAAGGTAGAAAATCACATTGAGGTTTAGAGGATCCAGCCTCACACTAGTCCACAAAACAAAATACAGTAAGATATTCGAACCTTTTATTATTTCACCAATTACTTAATAAATTGACATATTTTCATTTTGAACATGAGAAAGGATTATTTTTTTGCGTGTGATGCATGTGTTTTTGATAAGGGGAAAACGTCATGAAGGAATATTCACATGTATAGATAACTTTTATGTTGTGTTACCAGTACACACACACAAAAAAAAATGCAGACTTGTATTTAGTCTTCATTATCAAATTGCGGATAAGAACATAAAGTCCCATTTAGGGTCAACGGAAACTCAGAACTTGGAGCTGCTCTAGGGAGACATTCCTCCTTAGATTCCAAAGCAAGAATCAAAACCGAAAATCTAAAAGTCAACTTACTATCTACATCCACGGAGTTTTTCAAAATTCACTATACACCAAAGCAGTAACTTTACAAAGAAGACATGGCTGACAGAGAACACTGATCCAAATTTGCTGTCTGAAACCCAAGAAGCTAATTTCCATGTCCAAGCTAGTGTTTCAAAGAGATTTCTTTTCATGTGTTTTCCTAGGAGGGCAAGATTTCAAAGAGGGAAACTCAGCAAAGCAAGGTAACCCAGTGCTGCTGGCTGGGGCTTTCAATTAGCATTTCTGACTAATACTTTGGCAAAATTACTCACAAACATTTCCAGAGTTGAGAAATAGTCTCGTGGTACTTGTTTGCTCATATGCTCAACGCAGCAGGTTTGCAAGTTTCGGGAATGAAAGTGTTGGCATTTTGTGTTTACTATCGTGTTTATTTGTGCATGTTGCTTCTATGTCAACAATGTGTTTAGAAACGAGAAAGGAAATGGTTGGCAGCAAAACCTTAGAGTCAGTTATAGATGTACATGCACACACATGCACATGTGTGCATATATAAATAGGCATTAAACCAAGAGATATTTAAAGTAACAAACTATTGGCATTAATTAAAATATTAACCTGTTGACACAGTAAAATGTAAAACTTTGGAAGGCCTGATTATAAAACTGGAAGGACCTCAGAGACCATTTGTTCCAACCACGTCATTTTACAAAAGGGAAATTTGAGGACCGGGGCAACAAAACAACTTTCCTGGGGTCACATGCAAAGTCAACAACAGAGCTGTGACAGGACTCAGGTCCCCTCACCTCCTGGCCTTGACCATTCATCGAGAGTGCTTCAAAGGGTGTTTATAACACGTAGAGCACACACAGCTTATCTTTGGGTTAATGCTTGAAGAATTAACTTCACTCACATTTTTTTTTCCTGGTAGCTGCAAAATGAAAATCAGTCTTTCTTCATCAATATGATTTGTTTAAGGTAAAACAGAGAAATGGCAAGTTTTACTACTCATACTTCATACTTACATGTAGTAATGTGTGTGTGTGTGTTTGTGTGTGTGTGTGTGTGTGTGTGTGTGTGAGCACGCGCGATCAAGATGGAGAGAGGGGAGAGGGAAGAGGGAGGGAGGAAGAGAGAGGCAAGAGGAGAGAAAACAAGAACATAATAAAGAAGAATGATAAACAATGCTTTTATTCACTGTTCTAACTTCCTAAATACTTTTTTTTCCACCATCAAACCTTGATGAAATCCACCCCTGGGAAAATGGTGTGAATTAAGGTAATGATCTGAAAAGGCTTCATGTGTGATCACTTGCATTCATTTTAGAAGTAGCATCAAACAACAAAAGGTATTTTTGGTGATAGGTACTAGTTCAGACACGAGAAGATGCACTGTTTTCTGGGACTAAGAGAGAGAAAAAAGAAAAGATGACTCCGAAGCAATGGTGTTCTTGGAACTGGCCTCAGACACAGTTTCCTCTCTGACCTTGTGCTCTCCTGTGTCTTACTCCTCAACTTCTCCAGTGACAGACCATGAAAATTAGGAATTCACTTACCAGGGCAGGTCATAGAAGCCAGAACCCATTTTCCCCAAACCAGCCATAAGAACTCAAAACATCTTTTACCTTTCTGTGAAGGAGCTGGAAGGTAATAAGAACTCTTCTGTCCTACTTTGTTTGATTATAAGTAAAAAAAAAAAATCCCATCAAGAAAGGAAGAAATAGTACAAGCAATTAGAAGAATCACAAGAGACAGGCCCTGACGGGTTTCCCTACTGAAGCTCCATTTGCTCATGTCTTTTGCATCCAGTCATGGGTCTACACAGCTGTCTGTGCTTTGTGGAACTGGAGGAAAACAATCCGTAGTTCATTGAGTCCCTCGGCTGAAGGCTTTCCTGCCATGTAAAATTCTAATTGAGTAAACTTGCAGTGTTTCTCTCTTGATAACCAGTCTTGTGTGTCAGGGGTGCCAGCCAGGACTCCTTATAATGCCATCCACTATCTGGTAATGTGACAATTACATGCATAACACAGCATCTTTATAACTGATCACACAGCCATTCTCAATGTTGTTCCCAATGGTTATGGATAAGTGATTTGGGATCTTAAATTGATCCATAATATAATTTTATTACATTGGTTTAGATGGGGCTTACAACCACGGAGCTCAGAAAATCTTTTTTACATATATGGTTCTTTTATGATTCAAATCTATATGAACCAAATGGACTTAGATGAAGTAAGCAAAGGACTTTTTATTCAACAATAAACTACTGAAAAATAAGCTTAGCTTCCTCACCATTATTGGTCCTCCAGCAGCTCAAGGCATAGCCTATGTTCTGTTGTGACAACCAATTATCCTGTTTCAGATTAAATCATCCCCCTCTCTACTGTAACATTCATTTTATAGCCTTCCTTTAAAAGTGTGTGTGTGTGTGTGTGTGTGTGTGTGTGTGTGTGTGTATAAAGCATTAGATCTCATGGAGCTAGGTTTATAGACAGTTGTGAACCTCCTTAAATGGGTGCTAGGAACTAAACTCTGGTGTGCTTTAAGAATAGCAAGCTATTTTAATGTCTGAGCCATTTCTTTAGGCTCTATGATATATATATATATATATATATATATATATATATATATATATATATTATCATATCATATCATATATATATATATATATATATCATAGGGCCTAATATATATATGTATATATATATGCCTATTTATATATATACATAGGCTAGATCAACTGTTAGCACATATATGGGGATCGAAGTAGACTTTCTACCCTAAGACTCCCAACAATTCCATTTTGTTATGTCTTCTGAATTGTAATGGTTTGAATTAGAAATATACCATCACAGCTATTTGAATCCTTGATTCGAAGTTTTAGTGGAACTGTTTGGGGAGATGGAAACTTGCTGGAGGGAGTATGTCATGGGCGGGACTTTGGGATTTTATATCTTTAGCCGTCATCTGGTTTGTTCTCTGTCTTGTTTTCCTTGTTGAAGATGTGGTCCTTGACCTCCCGCTCTGGCCACCATCTTTGGTGCTTTGCCCCTGCCATTAAAGACTCTTGTTCTGGAATGAAAATCCTAAATAAATCCCAAATGATAGTCTAAATAAAGTATTCTCTGTATAAGTTGCTCCTGGTCACTGTGTTTTATCATAGCAACAGAAAATACTTGATGCACTAATGATGAATCATGTATGTTTAGAGTTCAGATGAGTTGTGGAGTTAGCACGGACATGGGTTCCACTAGATCTAACACATATAATGCCATGTTATTTTTATTCTAAATATAAATGTGTACAAGGTTCTGAAACTCTGTCGTCAAACTTAATGAGACTGGTTGTCTTAGTTAGGGTTTTACTGCTGTGAACAGACACCATGACCAATGCAAGTTTTATAAAAGACAACATTTAATTGGGGTTGGCTTACAGGCTCAGGGGTTCAGTCCATTGTCATCAAAGAAGAAACATGGCAGCATCCAGGCAGGCATGGTGCAGGAGGAGCTGAGAGTTCTACATCTTCATCTGAAGACTGCTAGTGGAAGACTGACTTCCAGGCAACTAGGGTGAGGGTCTTAAGCCCACACCCACAGTGACACACCTACTCCAATAAGGCCACACGTCCTAATAGGGTCACTTCCTGGGCCAATCATATACAAACCATCACATTGGTTCAGTCCCAAGTGGAAGTCCAGTTTCATCAGTAGCATGTATGGAGGAAGTGTAACAATCAGGGAAAACTTGCAAGGCTAGCCTGTTCTTTTTTGACAGAAAATATTAACCAATTGAATTTTGACCTGTCATACAGTAGTGGGATAATTAGGTGAAAGCTCACAGGTGATAGAACTAGATAAATTAGATTTTTCTTTGTCTTTTCTCAAGTAAAATTTATAGATTAATAGAATAATAGAATTTATAGATTTATAGAATTATGAATTTTTAGAATTTATTGATTGAAAAATTACTATTTCGGTCTGGGTTACCTCACTCAGGATGATATTTTCAAGTTCCATCCATTTCTCTGCAAATTTCATGATATCTTCATTTTTAATTGCTTAGTAGTATTCCATTGTATAAACATACCACATTTTCTTTATCTGTTCTTCAATTGAGGTTGAGGGACATTTACGTTGTTTCCAGTTTTGTGCTATTATCAATAAAGCTGCTGTAAACATGGTTAAGCATGTGTCCTTATGGTATGGCGGAGTATCTTTTGAGTATATGCTCAGAAGTCGGATAGCAGAGTCTTGAGGTATCATTCTGAGTGAAGTAACCCAGACCCAGAAACAGGCATGCATGGTATGTACTCGTTTCTAAGTGGATATTGGCCACAAAGTACAGGATATCCATGCTATAATCCACAGATCTAAAGAAGCTAAGTAACAAGGAGGGCCCAAGGGAGGATGCTTTAATTTCACTCAGAAGGGAAAATAAAAGACATTTGAAGTAGATGGAGAGAGGGAAGTAGGTAGGAGAAGAGGTGAGGAGGGAAACAGGTATGAGGAATCAGGTATAGGGAGACAGATGAGAGAAGGCTGGGAGAAAGAAGGGGAATTGGTGGTGGTGGTGGGGACATCTCTGGGATGGTCTGGAGACCCGGGATGGGGAGCTCCGGAAGTCTATTGAGGTGACCCTAGCTGAGACTCCTACCAATGAGGGATATGGATTCTGAAGTGGTCACCTCCTGTAGCCACACAGGACGTCCAGCGGAGGGACGGGGACACCCAACCTACTCATAAAGCCTTTGACCCAAAATTTGTCCTGCCCACAATGGCTAAACAATGATTGGCCCCGCTTGAGACACATCTCAGAGCCAACCCATGGCACGATTGAAACTTTGCTATGCTTGCATCTAAGAGCCTAGGATAACTCTTCTGAAAGACTTCACACAGAAGCTGATGGAAACAGATGTGGTGACCCACAGCCAAACAATAGGCAGAGAGCTCAGGGAGTCTTGTGAAAGAGACGGGGGAAGGGTTGAGGGACCAGAGGGGTTCAAGGACACTACAAGATGACCTACAGAGTAAACTAACCTGGGCTCATGGGGAGATGAAACCATCCGTCAAAGATCATGTTTGGTCTGGATCTCACAATATATGCAGCACATGTGCAGCTTGGTCTTCATGTAGAGGTCCACGTAACAATTGGAGTGGGGGCTGTCTCTCACTCTGTTGCCTGACTTTGGATCCTTTTCCCCTAACCAAGACTGCCTTGTCTGGCCTCAGTAGGAAAGGAGGCAGTTTAGCCTTGCTGTGAGTTTATGAGGGTGGTTGATACCCATGGTGGTGGACTCCCCTTTTCCGAGGAGTCTGGAGAATTGGGGAAGGGGGTGGGAAGATGGGACTGAGAGGAGAGGAGGGAGGGGGACCGCGATCAGGAGGTAAAGTGAATAAATTAATGAAAAAAAAGTTACTATTTGGCATGCATTATGCCTATCCTCCTTTTGGCTGTCCCTAATCACATAATGACAGCCAAGTTAAATTGAAGAATACTGACTTATTTTTGTACATGCAGATCTCAGTGGAGGAGGGTGCTCCGTATTTTTGTTAACAGGGCTTATAACATGTACTTTCTTGGATTGTACTGTGTAAGGAGGCAAGCTCGACATACTCTCACACTCTCGTAAGACATCTCCAGTTCAGAAAATAAGGGAAGGGAAGTTGGCATCTGATTGAAAGATAAAGAACTGGGAATGAGGTCCCTTCGGAAACATGATGCGGCCTCAGACCTCCGTGTTTCACGTTTCACTGCTGTAGAACATCGAAGAAGGGTGTGTGCAAAGATTCCAAGAGTTGGAGCTTGGGGCAGACTGGAGGGAGACTGTTTTCAGGACTGTGCAGGACTCTTGCACACATGACATCAGCTAAGGTTGCCTGCACAAGTCTCGCCCAAGATTAAGCCAGTCAATATGCCAGCAAAAGGAGGGACAGGATCAAGATCACCACCCGCAGCTGAGGAGCCATGGACAGCCAATGGGTTCTGGGTGAGGAAAACTCATTTTCTTTAAGTTGAGGTCCCTAGGACACTGGCCGTGTTCCATTGGCTCTCTGCAAACCCGTAAAGACATGGACAGCACAAATTGACCTCTGTGGTTTATGCAGAGGAGTCCTGAAGGGAAGGCTCGGTGGTTATGAGTGAAAATGCCTGCTGCTCTTGTAAAAGTGTTGATTCTAATTCCGAATTCTCATATCTGATGGCTCACAAGTGCCTTAAGATTCTTGGTCTAGGGGATCAAATGTGCTCTTCTGGTCTCTGTGGGCATTGTTCTTTCTTGTGCAAACCCCCACACATACAGACACACATGCACACATACGTAGGCACACACTCACACAATTATGTGCATGATTTACCATATCAGCACTTGAGGTTTACTGAGTATTACATGACGAACTCATGCACACACAGTTAGAAATAAAAGTAAAGTCTTTAAAAAGAAAAAAAGTACATGAAATTGGGGTGGATGAGGAGATTAGGGTGGATCTTGGAGGAATTATTTGGAGTGGGGATGACTATAATAAAAATATGTTAAATATATGATGAAATTCTAAATTAATAAAATATGATACTTTAGAAAGTGCAAACAGATTCTAAATCCATTGGAAATATCAAAAGAAAAATAGCCAAAAACAAATATAAAAAGTTAACTTTTAAAGGAAAAATTTATTGCACAGGATACGTAAGACCTAACGAATAACATCTCTTAGGTTGTAAGTAGAGGCAAACAGCCTGAAGTAGTTATTTACTGTATCCACACTTAAGGCTTACTGGGTACTGCAGGATAAATCTCTGTAACCTGAAAACCCAAGCGCTCCAAAATTTAAACCATTTTGTGTTCCAAGTGATGCCCAAACCAGAAAATTCCACGATATAAGGCATTGTTTCAAGAAAAAAAATAGTTTAACACATCATATGAAATTATGTTTATGCAATATGTACAAGGCCCCTCCTGAGCCTTTTACCCACCTTTGTAACCACATGAAATAAGCTGATATTGTACCCATTTTACAGATGGGACTGAGGCTTATGGGACTCAAGTAACAACCAGTTTCATCTAGCTAATAAACAGAAGCATCTACAATTTAAATCTAAATTATGCTTTCTGCTATATTTTTGTCTAATTTGTTTTCAAAATGTTGATACAGTCCACGGAGTCCGTTTTCTCTCTCTGTCATTCTCTTCTTCTCCTGTCTTATCGCCCTCTTGCCATTTCAATTCATCTCCCGTCTCTGTCTTCCTCCTGATCTTCAATAACACATCCTGGGAAGGTTACCTGTTGGTTTTAGGCAACAAATAATTCCCTTTATTAGAGTAGATAATTACAGCATCCTTTGTCTTCTGAATGTTTTTAATGAATAGCTCCACTCATTCCTCCCGAAAGTGTAAAATTGAGATGCAAAAAGATTGTCGAAGTCAATTAACAGAAGGTTTATCTTCCACACGTGGCTCTCCACTGCGGTCTATTACGGATATTTATCATTATTATCTGGAAGACTTCAAGAGCTACAGACCAAAGTTGACTATAATCACAGTAATTAAAATATTGTTAACCCATGATCCCCAGGAACGAATTGAGATTTGTATGTACTGTAACTTAAATATATAAGAAAACACGGTGAGTTATGATCTTCTCTTTCAGAGGAGAACAGAACAACAGCATAAAAGCCTTCCTGCAAAGGCCACATTCTCCATTGGCCGACAAATGGGGAAGCTCAGACTTGGTTTTTGTCTTGCTCGAGAGAAGCCCTCTTTTGACCTCTTGAGCTCCATGTCCTGGCTTAGGACCAGGCATTTCCTCTAGCAATGAAGGCTCTTGTTGCACTGTCCTCTGGAGTTGGGGTAAGAGGCAGGGGGCGGGGGCTGAGCCACTAGGACAGACATCTGTGGCCATTAAGGGTGCTCATAAAGAAAGCAAGGTCCACCGCCACAATCTTGCCTGTGATGCTGGATTACAAGTTCTACAGAAGGGCCTATTATGCCCGTGATGGTCACCATGTTTTTTTTTCTGGGATATTGCAGGTATTCACCAAGCTGAGGGAAAATAAGTCTCCTGCTCCACCATTTCCTGCTTCTTTCTTATTCCACTACTAACCCCTTAACTTGACTAACGGAGCTAGTACTTTGGTTTACAAACCTTACCCTAGAGGTTTAGGAGGTTGGGCAGTTAAGTCTTAATCACTGAAAAATCTATGACCATGGCATTGCTTACTGAACCTGGGATTGTCTTTTCCTCCAAAGAAACTTAATTCGTTAGCTGTTTCGCCTTTTCTTGTCTTCGTGACATGGTTGAAGTCACACAGGCTTGCGGTAGCCTAGTTGGGTAATTTAGAATCCTAAGGAAGGGGACTGGACGCTGAGCGCTTCCATCTAGGTTTTCTGCTTCCACGCTCTGTCCCTCTGTGGTCGTCTTCGCTGCCCGCCTTCTTCCACGGGGAAGCTCAAGAAACGTGAGTATTCCAGAGCATGCGCAGACAGGAAGAGCGCTCACCTCTCGTGCAGACCTTCACTGTCCTTTGCCATATTCACAGTCCAGGCCAGAGGCAGCTCTGTGCCAACGTGGGGCTTCTTTTCAAACAGGTAGCCCTTTCCAGACTCAGACTGCATCCAGGGAAACAACCCCCTTACTGCACTATTCTCATGCATTCCATTTGGGTCTAGGTATGTTACAGTGAGCTCCTTGGATAAAGTCATGACATGTCGTGTGGATTAGCTCACCCAGTCTCTAATTTCAACTTCCTTCTGTGCTTGCTGCCCGGTACCATGGATATTGAAAAAACACATCTTACAATCTCCCCAGTCATGTGGCTGTGAGAATCAATCCTAGCCAAAATTGTGCAGCAGAATCCAGAAAGGATTTTTTTAAATTATTTATATTTATCTTATTTTTGAATGTGTATGTGTGTGTGTGTAAAATGTGTATATGTGTGTGTGTGTGTGTGTGTGTGTGTGTGTGAGTGAGAGAAAGACAGAGACAGACAGACAGACAGAGACAAAAAGAGAGAGAGACAGACAGACACACAGAGAGGGGGGGCTTGAAACCAATGTCAGGATCTTCCTTAATCCCTCTCCACTCTATATGTTGGAGTAGGGTAGACCAACTTAACCCCAATTGGTGTAAACCCTCCTAAGAATGAGGAAATTCTCAGCGCTGTAGGCTACTGAGATCTGAGGTCATTTGTTAGTCTGCATTAATGTGGCAATAACCTGCTAAAATACCAGCTTGCAAGGACTTCCTTAAAAGCTAGTTCATACACTCTTCCTGTAACTGAGTGAAAACTAAGGTACTCGTCAGTGGAGCTGGGCTGTAGACATGTAAATGGGACTTGGGCAACTTTGGAAAGGTTTAACTTCCTTAGTCATCTCTGACTTCAGTATGTTCATCATAGTGGCAAAAAAACAAAACAAAACAAGACAAAACTGGTACTCAGTTACTAAGCATATATTATTTTTTCATCTTTTTACTTTCTTTTGAATAGTTCCAGTTCATTTCCTAGGTAAACAGTTGTCTCTGGCCCACCAAACTCTTAGGTGAAGTAGACAGAAATGTGAAATACAGAAATATGTAAATATACTTAAAGAAAACTATGAGTTACAGTTTCTGTGGCATGAGTAAAACATTTCTCAATCAAACTATGAGCTTCAGGTCAAATCTGGTCATTAAGCTTTGAATGACCGTTGAACTAACAATGCTTTTCTGCAGATAAATATTTATAATTCATTTAATTATAGAGAATTCAAATTCCGAAACCCCCAGTTCAAATAATTGTTACTTCTCTGAAAACAATTTCATTATTGTTATTAGTACATCTACCATTTAACATGCGCGCAACGATCACTTTTGCTATATTTTGATTTGTACCAATAAAACTCCAGAAATCTATTTTCACTATACCTAGTTTTTGTTTTTACAAGATTTGTACAAATACCTAGCTTTAGTTTTGTGACTTGGTTCACAAAGTTGCAGATAGACCTTTAAGCAGAAGATGGCCTCCTGCCCTAAGGAATGCCCGACTATTGGTCTATGGGCAACACTAGGATGCGTGCTCTCAGGAGGCACGCTGTCCAGGAAGCAGAGGGAGTCCGTGCTGCCTTCTGTTGTCGACAAGAGACAGTCTTTGTTTCTGAGAAATTTCCAAGAAGCATAATGTCAAACGGTCTTCGCAAACTTCCGTGTCCTCCTTCCCATCCACACAATGCTCTTTTTTAAAACACCCCGATCAGGATCATAAGACACTCACTGGACTGGCACTGACGCCGTGATCGAAGGAAGTCCAAGGGTGCCCAGGTTAACACGGGGAAGTCAGCGCAGACAGCCAACTCACCCATGATTCATTCTGCGGCAGTATAAATAGCTCCAGGATCATTGGAGCTAATTTGCAAGTGATTTCACTCTTACTTATCCTGCTCACCGGTTTAACATATAACTCTAGGCAAGAGCTTTTGAGGACACTTATTTTTTTCTTTCTGATTACTACTAATGTTTTTTTTTTTTTTCTTTTTGGTTTCAGTTACTAGTGATAATTGTGTTCTACTGTAATTTCTAAAATAGCTTGGTTTTTTTGTCTTTGTATTCTAAACGGTGGCACATGTTGTTTCTGCCTTTCACCTCCCACACAAAATAATTTTGCGTATGGATTAGTCTCTAATGGTAGTAATAACTGGACGTTATTGAGATGACAATTATTAAGCTTTTGCTTTTTTTGAAAAAAAGCAAAGTACATTGTTAGGACCAATGGGCTGTACAGTTGGAAGGACAATTCATGTAAAAAATATATATATATACTACAATTCATGTAATATATACATATATATGTATATGCATACATACATACATACATACATACGTGTTTTAATATCAGCAGGGATATCTAACAGTAACATGAAATATTTATCCTGATTTGGTGCAGGATTATGCAATTGTTTTATGTGCAGAATTTTAAGATTTTTCTTTAGTGACTATCATAGGTTCTATCTATTTTTCCCTACCAGGATCTTTAAAAGTCAGTTGAGAGTTGCATCTCATACGTGTATAACATCTGCTTAATTAGACTTACACGACAGCATTTCAGTCACTCCAGGTTTGACCAAATCTCCAAGTAGCCTGGGAACTCTACCTGTGATGTGGAGAAGTCTGCACGGACAGCAAGTCGGTAGATAAAGTTAAGCCTACCTCGATTGCTCAAGAGCTGCCCAAGGTTCTGTGTTCCCGCCCTGCAAAGGCTGTGTTCCTGCTCTGAGGGGGATGGGTTGATAACTCACTGTGATTGCATCTTTAGAGCATATTCCTCGCTAATGTTGCCTATCCTCCCACTGATTTTCAGAGCAAGAACAATGTCCATATATTGGAATCAAAGTTTTCCCTTAAATGCTGGTCATGTTTCAAAGGGTTCCTAAGCAGGCTACGTTAGTGGAATATTATGCTTGTGTCGAGCTGAGTATAGAGCCAGACATGCAATAAGGACTCGGTAAATGGTAGCTTTTTTTGGTGACGTCATTGGACTTTGCTTACAGCTTTTATAGAAATTCTTTGGAGTTCCTTTTTTATAGTGAAATTTAAGTCCCATTATAAAATGGAAGCTCTCTGGTTATGAAAATGCTGAATTTTGTACAACATTTAACTGAGCAATTCATCGATATCACCCTAAGCATGAAAGATCATGGTCTTAACAAATTATTATAGGACCTTTGTGGAGAGAGCCTTGCTTTATTCCTTCTATAGGAAAAGTAGATTATTTTCTCAAAGCTACCAGATGAGAATTTGATATATTTTTTGTCCTAAACTTTCTCTGAAGTACTATTGTCTTAATGTAGTGTGGGGCTAAATATTTAAGTTTTGAGGAAAATTTCCAGTGTTCCTGAGGGTTGACTAGAAAGGTCTAGAAAGTTTTATTTTTATGCCTTTTTGATTTGTGTATTTGTGACAGTGTGTGTCTGTGTGGTTTATGTTTGTGTGCATGTGGTATGTGTGAGTGTGTGTGTGTGTGTGTGTGTGTGTGCTAGCCTGTGCATTCAGAAGTGGAGGCCAGAGGTTGAAATCTGGCATCCTTCTACAGTGGCTTTTCCATCTTCAGTTTTGTAGTCAGGGTCTTTCATTGAACCTGAAGGTGACCATTTCTGGTAGAGTAGCAGGACTGCATTTTCTGGGGTCATCGTGCCTATAGCCAGTTCTTAGGTTACACATCTGCTGTCACACATGACCCAGGTCCTGGGGATGTCACCTCTAATCATGGTTGTGCAGTAGGTTCACCCACTGAGCCTTTCCGCCAAACCTTCAGCCTTTTTTGATGCAATAGAAACATTTCTTAAACATTTGCCCTCTATATCCTAAAGTTAAGACCAGAATCTTAGAAACCCTGAATCTCAGTTTGTCTCTGGAAACACACATTCATATGATCTTTTGTCAACGTACCAGTCAGCAATCACAATTTCTAAAGTAAAATCATAATTAAATTAAACTACAATTTTAAAGAAGTATATCCAGATTATAAAATTATTCGGTTAATGAATTACAAGTTGGAACAGACTTACTTCCAAATAGTGTAGAGTTTGATGGTATCATTATTCATTTTTGTGGTTTTAAATATCTCAGCAGATCAAAACCAAAGAATTTTTGCTAAATTAACCTACTTTTGTGAATGATTGCCTTTCCCACTTGTGTGACATGCGGTGAAGCGTGGCTGAGTTTGAGTCCAGGGAGCAACTAGCAAGCAGTCTTCAGCAAGAACACTCAACAGGATCAGTCTTGTCTAAGTTCACAGGTGGGCAATTCTTTACCAACCATAACAACAATTTATTTGAAGAGAAGGATAAGGTGTGTGGGGCTGGGGCTGGGGATCGTGGGAAGGAGGCTACAGACATCTCCTGGGAAATGATACTGAAAATTCTCTGAGATAAAGTTTCCATTAGCCAAACAACAGTCGAATTTAGCAGAATAAATAGTTCTCCACTTCACTAGTTAACCCTGCAAGAGCACCTTAGGACACACTATTATCACACTATGTAGATAACTTGCTCAAGGATGTGAATTGCCCAAGTTTCATGAATTCTGTGAATTTCACAAGTTGTGTTGTCCCTGGAAATCAGTTTTGGTCACTGAAGCGAATGTATGACATAGTTTAGATAGTTCATAAAAATTATTTAAAAAATTGCAGTGTATCAAGCACATTCTGAGGTTAGGAATCTGACTGTAAGTCTAAATCCTAGCCTCCAAGAAGCTTACAGCTCATAGATTGTGGAGACAGCCTGAGACACATTAAATGCTAGAAATGAGGTACAGGGATTCCCATGGTCATACCTGTGATGGGGCAAAACAATGTTCTTCCCTTGTTGAGGACAGAATCCAAGAGTCAGGTGCCTGGGGTTCCCAGTTTTCCTCATTATGATTCTGAGAGTGGGATGAAGACTTGGGTGAAAAAGGAAGAAGTGACTGCAGTTAGTGGATGATAAAATCTAGAATTGGTCAAATGCTACCCATCTCATTGGAGAGCGAGTTGGGAGTGATGGGGCGTGGGCACCCAAGGGTGCTGACTTAGCCTCATAGCTCGTTAATTAAGCAAGTGTGGACAAGAGTGGGAAGAGCTATTTAAAGAGGCAGCTGATAACATTTCTTAACCTTGGGTCTCCCACAGGAAGAGTGGGAGGGAGAGCAGTGGAAAACAGTGGCAGGCAAGAGGAAACAGAAGTTATCTCTTGGATAAGTAGGTGGGGCCAGGGACGGAGAACACGGAGAAACTAAAGGTGCTGGTGTTTCAGATTTGCACAGGGGCTCTCTGACCCCTTTGAATTTCTGAAGATTGGGAAGCCTCTTTGGGGAGACTCCTATCTCTTTAAGGGGTCCTTTAAAGTCAGAATGAATTGTATCATCATGTGGGTTGGCTAGTTCCTTGTTTATCTGTTACCAGAAACTCTGGGGAATCCCTTTGCAGTATCCAGAGGATACTGTGAAAATCAGGATACCTTCTTGGAGCTCTTAGACTTACTGATAAAAATTTAAGGATGACCTCAAATAGAAGCCTAAAGACATTTTTAAGAGAAATATCCCAGAACGAGAAAGCTATAAATCTCACCAGCGGCTTGGAAGAAGAGTCTGAAAGGAGAAGGAAAAGAGGCCATGTCATTCGAGTTAAACTGACCAAGGACATCAGCCATATACTGAGGAGAGATTTAGAGAAAGGGTGAAGCCCAAGGCATTAATGAATGCATGCTTTGAATAAAAAAGGAAGGAGAAAAGGGAAAATGTCATGCTTTTTGAGAAAATTTCATAGATGTCCTCATACTTATAAAGCAGCAGGTCTGCTCTCTCTAAGAGACTGCGGTGAGCTCCCTGAGAAGTAAACACGTGCTATCTCACTTTTTAAAGGGTTATTATACTGCCTATCCCCACAGCATTGCTTACGATGAGCCTGCCTTCCTAGCTGTGCTCCTACGTTATGGGTGGTCCCTTGGCCAGGTAATTGACTAGTCCAACAGCCATGTCAGGTCTCCACCCAGGCCAGCGATTTCATTTTATACCTTCACAGGCCTTCACTGTTTCAGTGGCACTTCTGGCTTCAAAATCTAGGCCGCCAGAGGGCAAGAATCTTTCATGATAAAGCTGGGAACAGGAGTAAGAGTCTGCCACTAGATATGTCTAAGTCTTGCTGATGTAGTAAAATTCAACTCTGAGAGTCCACCGTGGTTTATGTGTGTCTCTTCTCTGCCTTTCTTTGAAAGCGTTTGGATGTAAGGATCTTGCAATATCATTTTAATGAGGTTCTGTAAAGTTACTACCCATTAAGAGGCTATTAAGGGCTTTTCAGGGAGAGTATATAAAATAAGCATGCAGAAGAGGAGGACACATTAAGTCTGGAAGGGAGAAACTCAAAATGCCAGGAAAACCAGCCTAAAGCAAAGACAGTGGCGTGAGTGCAGGCCATGGATCAGTCATGTCCTGTGAAGAGAGACTTCTGGCCAGAGGTTTTAAGCTCAGTAGGAAGTGTAGCATCAGGGTAGATCTTGGTAATCCTAAAGTCACCAGAGTCTTTCCATCCCCCTTCAGGTTTTGGTGGCCCATTGAACTCTGGTGGAAGTATTTTTGACTAAGGTAGGCTTTCTCAGGACTTCTCCATCTCTATTCCCAGAACTGTGGTTTTTACATTTCTATCCTTTCTTCCTTGGGCTTTTGTGAGGGACAAAGTACTTGATATGACGCTGAGTTCTTAGTGCTAATATTAAATCTTTCAAGAAAAAAAGGGAAAAGTGTCCCCTCGTCCTCCCTTCCTCCCCGTCAGCAAACCTTTGTCTGCTTCTTTGTCTGGTTACAGAGGAGAGGCTTGAGTTCCTGGACAACTGCCTAAGCACTGTGGACATTTGACCAGTTGTCACATGATTTCTGATTGCATTATTGATAACGGTGACCATAGCAGCAGTCACAGTAACTCACTTCACGCTTCACATTCATGGAACAGCTCTAAGCATTGAAACTACACTCTAAGCCCTAAGATGTAAGCCCCTCTGTGACCACATCATCTTAACTCTATGTCCGCATACTAGAATGACATTAGTAGGTCCTCTGCTAGGGATACAGCCTCTATTTTATAAATGAGAACGTTGAGGCACTGGGATGGGGGTGGTGCAAAGTAATTTGCTGAAATTGCACAGCCAGAAAAGTGGTAGAGCCAAGTTTTGAACCTGTCTGGACTGTTGTTTAGCAAAAGTATGAAAGTTTGCATAATAAAAGCAAAAAAAATACTATATGCAAGATGGGGGTACCCTTGAATAACCCCTCATTTTGATAATCAAGCATTGAATCTTTTACCATATTCTCGTCACATGCTGAGTTGACTTAACAGTTGTAGTTGTTGTTATTACTCTTCTTTTAATGTAACTTATATTTTCCACGCTAACATTTTATGAATTGTCAGCTATATATTTTTTTGGCCCTTAAGAATACAACTTATTTTGCTAATCCAGATGGCACCTTATGAGACTGCCAAAATACATTAAAAAACATAACAATATCAACATCTCATTTTAAAAGGAAAACTACTCCTCCATTTTGAAAGTTCGACCATCCAAAGTCTGGAAGCTTAAATCTGTAGGTCTTTAGGAACGTCACCTATTGGTCATCAGAGAAGCGGAGTCTCTTAAAGAAGAATGAGAATCCCCTTTCTTTTTCTGTGCCCAGAAGGCTCCAGAGAGCATCTCCCAGCAGGTGTTATCAGTAGCAATTAAACCGTGAAGCAATTAGATGGTCCTCCTGCATAGCTGCAGAAGAGTTCTGTGCAATCCTAGAGTGGAAGAACACCTGCTGATTCAGTGCTGGCACCGCAAGCAACAACAAGTCCTTCACCGTTATTTGCAGCCACTTGAAGGTATTCATCAAATCATTCCAGCAATTATGAAGAGATCCAAGAGCAATCTGTGGTTCCCAGCTCCAGATACAGAGACAGGAGATGGTGTCACTGTGCTCTCGAGGAATTTATCATCCAAAAGAGGAAAGCAAAAATGTAGAGGAAAAATATCATAGGGGCGGTGGCTGCAGCGGGGGTGAGGGGGTGGGGGTGGGGGGTGGGGGTGGGGGTGGTGGTAGCTGGAGAGAGATCGTGGTCAACTATAGGATGTGCTTGAAGGGTTTCCTGACATAGTCATCACCTGAACTGATTTTGGAAAGATTCATCTATGTGTACCTAGTAAAAAGTATAGTGTTAAAGAGGGGAAGGTGACACCAGGGATGGCAAGTTCTTAGGTGTCCCTGGAGCCTAGTAGTCATTTTACTTTGTAGCTCCCTTTCTCTCTGGTTTGCCTGTCTTGGCTTGTCAAATTCAGATGGACAGACCTGGGCTTATCTCTTTGGATTTGCAGGAAGCAATGAAGCATCCAAAGTCTCAGAGATCGTGTCTCTGAAGCCTACTCACTTTAGGGGGAGTTTTACAAGACTGTTGGGAAACACAAAAGGGGTTTAGGAGAACACAATTCCTACTCAATATGTTTGGTCAGGAAAATAAAGGGTTGAAGATTTTACCAGGCTAAAAAGATTCTGGCTGTGTGTGAGATAGTAGTATCTGTTTCGTTCTCCCTATAGTTTTCTCCCTCTGCTTCCTCACTTCCTGAGAGTGGCCAGAAATGTACATTTTTTCCCCAGAGGGTGTTTTAGATTGTTATGTCTGAAGTACTGCTGCCAGAAGAGCCTGATTTTATTTGGAAGGCAACTTGTCTTGTTAAGGAACTAGGAGGGAGGCAGGAGAGTTCCTGAGAAGGAATAGGAGTGTGTCAGCTGACTGCAGTAGTACACTCCATTCCCTTGTGATGTGTCAGGATACTGGCATGGGTCAAGAGGAAAATGGGGCAATATGCCCACACATGGCTTGGAACACAGACGCTTCTAGGTCCAACCGCATTGCGTTGCTATGCTTAGGAAGAGCTAGTTGTACCTCTACTTCAAAGGGATTGTATTTAAGACTTTGGGGGCTTTCAGAATCCTGGAGTTTGGGAGATGAGAGCAAAGTGTATAATAATTGGGAGTAAGACTTCCCATTCAGAGTTCTATTTAGATTAGTGGTTGAAAAATAATTAATACTTCCACATTCATTAGTGTATCAAAATGCATAGCCATATGCATCATGGAATGATTTCTCTGGTGTATTAAAGAACAGATACTAGGAAATGCCTGTGCTAGAAGCAAGAAATGAAAAGGCCTATACTCGAAAGCAAGCTGAGGATGACAAGGCTCTAATCTTAGGGGCTATGGGGAGTTGATGGATCTGGGAGATGCTCAGGAGAATGAGGTGAAATGGGGAGAAGAGTTAGGGTCTAGTTAGGAGACCCGAGCCATGCAGAGGTTTGAGCAGGAAAACAATATAAAGCATTATACGCTAGTAACTCTGCTTTAACCACTGCCTGGCAGAAGTCTTGGCCCCAAGGGTAGAACAGAGCACTCAAGGAAGGGACATTTTGAAAGGCTCCTGTTCTCCAGGGCAGAGCCAGAGCTCAACAGAGAGCTTGCTTCTGTAGTTCCTTGAGTTTGCCGAGGTGCCACAGCCTGAGGCTAGCAATTGGAAAACAACCTGCTAGACAATATTGCAACAGAACCAGCCTGCGCGAGATGGTGGAATTGATTGAGACAGAATCTAGAAGAATGTTGCCCAACCTCTTGGAGATCACCTTACAGTGAACCTGCTCACTGGGAAGCTGGTTGTGGCAACAGTGGAACTCACTAGAAAACTGCTCATGGGGAGACATGCTCACGAACTGCTCATACTCAGGGTCTCTCAAGATGAGCACTTTTTCATGACCTTCCTGACGGCCAGCCAGCAGAAAGGCAAGAAGAGAGAACAGAAGACTGGTGATGGGAGGAGATGCTCTTGCCTCCGCCACAGCCCTTGCACTTTCCTCCAGTGACACGGCCTTACTCTGGGCTGCCTGGCTGCCAAAGGAGGAACTGTACTGGCGTCCACCTGCAGGGTCATAATCAGTTCGAAGAAAGGTGGACCTGGAGATTGGAGACTACAGGGGGATAATTGCTGAGGGGGACTTCTGAGGCAGCAGCTGTTATCTGAATGTTTGTGACCTCCCAAATTCACATGTTGGAATCCAAATCTCAGAGTAATAGTGTTGACCAGCTTGTGAGGGTCAAGTTCTCACCATCAGGATTATTTCCTTACAAAAGTTCCTAGAGAGCTCTTCTCCTTTTGTCTGCCACATAACATTACAACAAGGGGGGTGATTGGGGGTGAAAAGGACTTATGGGACATATTGTGAAGGGGGAAGTGGGAAAGGTGAAAGCCTTTGGAATGTAAACAAAGAATATAGAAAATAAAAAATTAAAAAAAAAAGATAAAAAAGAAGGCCCTGTTAACAAAGCGGGTCATTAGTCCACCAGAAAACTTCTCCTTACTGCGACTGTGGACTTCCCAGCTTCTAGAACAATGAGAAAGAATTTCTTTTGTAGCTTGGAGACTGCATATGGTGTGTATCAGAGACAAATGGACTAAGACAGTGGCTTGAAGAGTAGATTTTTCTTTTCTGTAATTGTCTGTATGTTGTGTTTTTTTCCTAAGAAAAGAAACATCAAATTGGGAAGAAAAATTATGTTCAGAATTAAAAGGGGTCATGACTACCCTGAAGCACAGGCCTACTAATACTTTTGAGAGAGGTATGAGATCTCTCTGAAAGAAATCGAGAGATAGAAGGCTACAGAGGTATACTTAGGAGAGAGCAGTATTACAGATGCCAAGGAAAGAGAGACTTACATAAGGGACAGAGTGCTGAAGGGTGGATATGCTACATAGAGGTCAAGGGAAAATGGGTTGAACCCATCGACAGGATGTTAAAGCTGAGAGAGCTTGTGTAGAACCCATCAAACATTAACTACAAAACTGTCCATGCTGGATACAGGACTAAATGGGACTGAAAGGAGTTAATTCATCACTCTAGGTGTAGAAAAGGCTATGATTATTTTGGAGGCTAATCTAAGGAAAGAACAAAGCTGACTGATTCCAAAACGTTGTCCTCTGACCACACTTGAGCACTGTGGCATGAGCAGATGCCCACATGTTCACACATACAGGCACATGCTCATACATTCAGACACACATTCGCACATGCAGACACACATCCACTCATGTAGGCACACATTCAGACATGCAGACACACATCCACACATGTAAGCACACATTCCAACATGCAAGAACACATCTATACATGCAGACATATTCACATATGCAGGCACATGTTTACACATGCAGGTACATGTTCATATCTGCAATCATACATTCAAACATGCAGATATCCATCCACACATGCAGGCACACATTCACACATGCAGGCATACATCCAAACCTGCAGGCACATGTTCACACACGCAGGCACACATCCAAACATGCAGGCACACATTCATGTATGCAGACACATATTCACACATTCAGGCACACATACACACATGCAGACACATATTCACACATTCAGGCACACATCCACACATGCAGGCACATATTCACACATATAGACACACATCCACACATGCAGGGACACATCCATACATACAGGCACCCATTCACACAAGCAGACACACATTTACATACACAGACATACACTCACACATGCAGGCACAAATTCTTACATGCAGTCACATATTCACACATTCAAGCACACACTCACACATGCAGGCACACATTCACACATGCAGACACACACATTCACACATGCAGGCACACATCCACACATTCAAGCACACACTCACACATGCAGGCACACATTCACACATGCAGGCACACATCCACACATGCAGGCACACATTCACACATGCAGGCACACATCCACACATGCAGGCACACATCCACACATGCAGGCACACATCCACATGCAGGCACACATCCACACATTCAAGCACACACTCACACATTCAGGCACACATCCACACAAGCAGACACACATTTACATACGCAGACATACACTCACACATGCAGGCACACATCCTTACATGCAGACACACACATTCACACACGCAGGCACACATCCACACATGTAGGCACACATTCATACCTCTAGACGGTGGACCCTGAACTGTTTAAGAGTGAGAGCGCAAGCGTAGCGCGAGCAGGCATGCATTCATTACTCATGTCTCTTGATAATGTTGTGACAGGATCATCACCCTCAAGATCCTGTCACTGCCACTTCACTGCTATGATGGACTGTCACCTGCATTATGAGCTAGAATAAACCCTTTCTCTCCTAAGCCAGGGTTTTATCACAACATCAGGAGGGGAAACCAAGATGCCACATCTAAAGAGCACATCTCCTCCAGGGTCCTCCAGGGTCCTCCAACCTCTTCATACCACCACCATCTCCTTCTCAAGGAACAAGCCGGCATCCTGGAGTATTAGATTAGTGCAAATGCCAGAGAAAAGTATATTGACTACTGTAAGATGCAACGCTTGCCAAATAAGATGTTTGGAAAGGTTCATAGAGAAGAATCAGCCATGCGCAGTGCTGTCTCTGTCTCTGTCTCTCTGTCAATGTCTCTGTCTCTCTGTCAATGTCTCAGTCTCTCTGTCAATGTCTCTGTCTCTCTGTCAATGTCTCTGTCTCTCTGTCTCTGTCTCTCTGTCTCTGTTTACAATATGCTTCCACTCTTCATCAAGAACTCCACCGAACTGAGCGTCTCTTGACTCTGAGTGATATTAATCGCTATTACTTACATTCTCATTTTTCTGACTGATGTTTCTCTGTATAAGAACATTTAGAAGAAAGAATGAAAATGTAGTCTGTGTGTGTGTAGGGGGGGAGTGATGGGCAAATGCATAAAATAGATGGGAGAAGGAGGGAAGAAAAACCAATCTGTCTGGAGTTGTACTGACCAATAAAGAAAATGAAAAGTTTGTGGATTAATATCGTAAACTCATACCCCGGATTAGAAGCTGGCAAATCAGTGCTGGGGAGACAGCACGTGCGCTCGGTAATCGGGAAGAGTAAAGGAGCGAGCGAGTCCGTCAGCTCTGGTGTGCACTTTGGTTCAGTTCTACATTCTGACCAAACCGTTTCGAACTAGTTGTCGTTTACTTTTAAATGGCTGGTACGGGGAGCTGGCTGTAAATAGAAGCTCTAATTGTGCAGCTCGGAGCCAAGCACACGCTCTGCATGTGATGTATATTTGTCTCTTGCTGTACAGCTCTGCCAACCAACCTGCTCCTGCTGTTCCCATTCCTTCCTTTCTTGGACACAGCATACCATTTACTGAGCTCTCAGTGTGGATGTAGGTGTGTGTGTGTGTGTGTGTGTGTGTGTGTGTGTGTGTGTGATGCATGAATAGAGTCTTATAAATGAATAATAGCGTGAGCAAGCCCAACTCCCTTTCATTCGTTCTAGGCCTTCAGATCTCATTTCCTCAAACAGGGAAGCTGACTCTGCGAGCTTAATGAGGCACTTATGTCCTATTTCGTTATTTTATAGATAGCCTTTGTTTCCCTTCAGTTTCATGATTTCCCATAAAATGTATAAATGGATTAGTCATCACAGTGCTCCGCAGTTCCCACCTCTCCCAAGCTGCTCCTCATCTCTGAGTCACCAAGAGAAGCCTTTATGCTAATTTGATGGAATTGATGGTCATCTGGGCCTGGCATGTCAGGTCTCAGGTTGGGGTGGGACTGAAAGTTACGCAGAACCTGAAAGGTGCAGCATTGAGAGTGTATCTAATCTACTGCGTGAGTGTTTCCTGAAAACTCCTGGAATGTGAGTTGGGGCACAGAAGGAATTGAGAGGACATGGTGCGCGCGCACGCGCACACACACACACACACACACACACACACACCATGTACTGGTTTGTAAGAGGTGATGCCGCGTTCTCTTCATCCTCTTCCCTTTAGCTCCAGCTGTCTAACAGTAGTTGTAGAACATGAATTAAGTGCAGCCTGTGGCAGATGGGTGCAGTAACTCCAGGCTGTGTCTGGGTGAAGGTGAGGGAGAGCACCTCTGCCCTATTCCTCCACCAAGGCAAGAGCCAAACCAGTGAAGTCGATGCAGCCGTTGCTGTTCATCCCAAATGTTTTATTTTATTGTGATATGCAGCATCCACGACCCAGACAACCAGCCTCTCAGGAGAGCTGTCTTGAAAGTCAGACAAAGATCACAAGTCTCAGATCTCAGCCATCTGACCAGAGTGTTGCATGGGATCTGAGACACGGGGGAACATGACCCCTCAGAGGTCTCTTTTCTGTTTGAAAAAATTATTTTATGTGCTTGGACGCTTTGCCGGGATGCTTGTCTGTGCATGCATCCGGGGCCCACAGAGGCAAGAAGAAGGTGTTGGATTCCCTGGAACTGGACTTACAGATGGTCATGAGCTACTACTTGAGTGCTAGAAACGAAGCCTGGGTCCCCTGGAAGAGCAGCAATCGCTCTCAGACACTGAGCCGTCTTTCAGCGTCAAGCTAATTTTTTTTCGCGTATTCATGTGTTCTCCTTCACATGAACCAGCTTCAGAGTTAGCATTGCTGTGTTGCTCACCAACTCAAACCTCCGGCATTACCTTCATCATCTAGATTACATTTTCTTCCCTTAGTCAACTCCGATCACAGAGAAAGTTCTAGCAAAGGATGCTGTCTGAGCACAAAGGGACACTTGGGGGTTGTAAGATGCTGCACCACTGCTGTGTTCCCCGTGGCTGTTAGCGCCAGGCTTCTCGCTCTAGAATAAGGAGTGCGCCATTTCTCCACTTACTTGCGAGCAGCGATCCATGAAGGATCCAGCTTCTGCCACTTGCTCATGTATGTCTCATGTTCAGGCGAAAGCAATGTGGCCTTATACAATGTTCTCTTTCAGTTGGGACCACTTAGGTAGCGATTGCCTATGTTCTGTCTTTATTGTATTGAAAAAGAAGACAATCAGGAGTGTGGTAAGATGAGAAGAAGGACTGAAAGCGTCGCTCCACTGCTCAAGCTCCTATATACTTTGTGTGTGCCTCCATGACTGGACACAGAAGGGACGGATGGCATCTCACTGGACACGTGACTAATTATTAACAACTCTCTGTTTTCTGTTGACTTGAGGTGCTTGAAAATGTCAAAATTGCAAAATAGAAGTGCTTGTTTTTCTCTTTTTAAAAAAGGATGATTAGCCGGGCAGTGGTGGCACACACCTGTAATCACAGCACTTGGGAGGCAGAGGCAGGCGGATTTCTGAGTTTGAGGCCAGCCTGGTCTACAAAGTGAGTTCAGGACAGCCAGGGCTACACAGAGAAACCCTGTCTCGAAAAACCAAAAAAAAAAAAAAAAAAAAAAAAAGGAAAAAGAAAAAAAAGGATGATTAGAGGAATTTTGTAACTCTGAAATTAAATATTAATTTCAAAAGATATTCATTGTCCCCACTCAGCCACACAGAGACACTTTGTGATCAATGTGTGCAGGTTCAGCAGGATAACACTGTCCCTAGAGAAATGCCTTCAGAGGACTGTCTTTCTCAGGCACCTTTCACTTAGTAGCATTAGTTTTACATAGATGTTCTTACATTTATATTAGGCATTAATTAACAGCCCATACTTTAAGAATTTAAAACAGAGAGTTAATTTTTATACCTTCTTACTTTCCTTTGAAGATTATAAATATTTTAAATTACCTACTGAATTTAATAATGCACATTTAATATCCTCATCTGAGTATAGTTCCCCGACTGCTGTCCATTAGCTTTGTACCTATGATATATCTTTTGATCGATACAGTGTGCTTACATGCACAAATGGGAACGGGTTTTTCTCCTCCTTTGGTTAACACTTATGCGGAGGACACGCCCTCTTCTCTGCTCATTTAAATGCTCTCTTCAGGCTCCTTTCTTATTCTTTGGAAGTCACTTTCCCTATATCCAGAGTAGACATGGGCACTAGAATAAAAGCAAAAACTAGGCCCAGAGCCTCAGGAAAGCCTTTGCCATGGTGGAAGGATAGTGCCAAGAACCGGTGTGATTAGTAACCTGATAATATCACAATAGGACCAATAACCAGTTGTATGAAACTCTCAAAGTACTAACAAAAAGAAAAGGAAGAAAACAGAAATAAATCTGATAATAACAGCTTCCAAAATTGATTGTGCAATCTTTACCCCCATAGTAAATTGGATCACAAAGAGACGATTATAAACCAGATTAAATTAAACTGTTGTGAGTCTAGGAAGAGCCAAGGGAGGCTGGGTATTCCTGTCTTGTGGTCAATGCATTTCCTTTTTGAGATAAATGTTAGGGAAGCCAAGCTGTGATGGTAGCAGATTGCATAGTGAGCACCAGGCAGGAAAACATGGAAAATGAGGAGCCGATTATATGGTGATCTTCCCAGGCAGTGAGAGCGAGTCCTCCACTTGGTGAGGGTGAGTCCTTCCCTACTTGGTGAGGGAAGTCCTCCTCCCCTTGCTGAGGGTGAGTCCTCCTCCCCTTGGTGAGGGTGAGTCCTCCTCCACTTCCTGAGGGTGAGTCCTCCTCCCCTTGGTGAGGGTGAGTCCTCCTCCACTTGGTGAGGGTGAGTCCTCCCCTACTTGGTGAGGGTGAATCCTCCTCCCCTTTGTGAGGGAAGTCCTCCTCCCCTTGGTGAGGGTGAGTCCTCCTCCCCTTGGTGAGGGTGAGTCCTCCTCCACTTGGTAAGGGTAAGTCCTCCCCTACTTGGTGAGGGTGAGCCCTCCTCCCCTTGGTGAGGGAAGTCCTTCTCCCCTTGGTGAGGGTGAGCCCTCCTCCCCTTGGAGAGGGTGAGTCCTGTTCCAATCCCTCTTGGGTTGCACATGGAGCTCAGTTGAGCACTGCCCCTATTCACCCCTTTGAGACTTTTATCTCTTTCCAGTGTCCGATTTCCCTCATGCCAACCACTTGGGTCCCTTCACACCTTGTTCCCACCCTCACTGTTCCTTGTGAATGGTTTTCTCTTCTGCAGGAAATAACTATATCTGAGAAGATATGGAAATCCTTCTAGCCTCTGTGTTCTGAGCAGCAGATTGCACGAAAGTTAATTAGTTTAATTTATGGAAGTCTGTTTTTGCATTCTTAACTTGTGGTTTCAAAGGAAATAATACTTGCTCTATGACAATCCCCTTCTTTCTTTGGGCTGTTCTGCATGTGATGTTGTTGGATGGTTGGACCTTAAGCGCTAACACTTTAGGAGTACATAGCTGTCTCATGTGGCTATAAGTCCTTAGACAAGCATTCACAGGGATTAAGTTGTGGGTGTTTCCTCAATAAAACAGAGAATAAGTCAATTTTTGAGTCAATTGGCAGCATGGCTTTGTGCCGAGGGCCCATTTGTAGTCCTCTTTGTTTTCTGCTGTCATGTTTACTTAGAAACTATAGCTGGTATCTTACCAGCAATTGAAAAACCAACATTTTTGTGGTACTCGTGTGTGTGTCTCTATGTGTGTTTGTATGTGTGTGTATGCATGGTGTGTAGATGTGTGCTTGAGTGAATTCTTGTGCTTGCTTGTGTGCACACCTATGTGGGGGCCACAGGAGTATGCCCAGTGCCCTGTTCTCTGCTGTTTCACTTTCTTGGACCTGGAGCTAAGCTGAAAGCCATTAGATCCCTGCGATTCTCCGCTGTAAAAGCCACATTGTTGGGGTTACAGGTATGGTCCCAGTTGGCTTCTGTGTGGATGCTGAGGATTTGGATTCAGGCTCTCATGACTGCACAGCAAGTGCTCTTTCCCACCAAGTCATCACCTCAGCCCCTCTCAGAACGGTCCCTCTCAGAATCTTCATACAGTCTGAAGTTTCTTCTGTAATAGGACAGTGTTAGATGGTGAGTAGGAGTGAAGATTGCAGCTGAGGCTCACAGCAGGTGCAGAAGGTGCGAACTGGTTCCTACTCTAAGTGCACAGGGCTCACCCTTAGGAGTGATGGAGGATGGATGAGGAGAGCAGGTGTTCAAGGAAGCTCGAGGCTCTGAGGCTGGAGCTGTCATGACGGTTTCCAGGTCGAGATTCTTCAGTCTCAGATCTCGTGTGTGTGTGTGTGTGTGTGTGTGTGTGTGTGTGTGTGTCTGTGTGTGTGTCTGTGTGTGTGTGTGTGTGTGTCTGTGTGTGTGTCTGTGTGTGTGTGTCTGTGTGTGTGTCTGTGTGTGTGTGTGTGTCTGTGTGTGTGTGTGTTTGTGTGTGTGTGTGTGTGTGTGCACGTATGTCTGTATGTATGTATTTGCTGGTGTGTACAAATAGGCTCATATACACATGTGCTCTTACACATATGTGTGGAAGCCAGAGGTTAATGTTGAGTGTCCACTGTAATTGTTATACACATCTTACTGTTGAGATAGGATCTCGCACTGAACCAGGAGCTCACAGATTTGGCTAGGCTGACTTGTCAGTGAGCAGAAATCCTCCTGCCTCAACTTCACCTGTCCTTTACAGACACAGCTGCTGGAACTGACTTCACGCAGGTGCTGGCAATCTATTCTCAGGTCCCCTGCCTTAATGGTGGACTCTCTCAATGGAGCTGTCTTTGCCACTCCTGTCTTAATGTTCCAAATTTTAAATTTTCTATTTAGAGATGAATTTATATGGTTATAAATTCTTGAATTTGACTTTCATACAATTATATTGTATCTTGAATGAATTTGCACTTTCTTAACTATTGATAAATTATAAGTCATAAAAATTCTTAACAAGTAGATCTGTAAATTTTCACAATGGAAATTATATTCATATCAGTAAAAATAAAGTATAAAACTAAAACATAATTTTAAAAATGTATTAGGCTATTTTTAACTGAAATAACATTTGTATTTATGAAATTGTTTTTAATGACCCGAATTATTATCCGTTTGATATTTAGAAATCATTCTCCTTCATTTTTCCATTTTAAAATTATCACAAGAAGATTGAGAATTATTTTTTGTTTTAGCAAATGGCAGTATCACAGTGAAACCTCATAAATCTATAGATTCTGGAAACCCATCTTAACCCATAGTTTCAAAAATTTCAACCACATTCTTAAGAATTTCAGATCAAGACTTATCAGAATGGTGTGGGCCGGTCTTCTCATACACCTCTCAACCTAACTCAGGTTTGAGATCAAATGTAGTGAAATGACTCTAGGACAGGCAAAGAAAGAGGATTCCAAAAAGTCCATCTGGAACTCTGCTGACCATTGTGATGTTTCCACAAACTGGCTGTGTTTGTATTTTATCAGTTGAATGCTTAAAACGAAGGCTCATCGGCTGTCCACTTGTTTTAAGAGAGCCATGTAAGTTGTGCTAAGGTTTCCCGAGTGCATCTGACACTGTTTCAAAAGGTCTTTGATTTGGTTTATATGGAAACTTTCTGAATGGTTTCTGGACATCAGGTGTTTCATTTAGACAGGAAACCACAACCGCCCAGCTTTCATTATGTCCTTTGAAGAAGAACAAACATTATTGAAGCCTTGGGCAGGTATTTTTACACAGACATCACCTCCACCAGCTCTATTTAATAGGCCAGCTAGAAGTCAAGCTCTTTCGGATAATGAAATTTACTTTGATCAGTGGAGGCCAATCATCCTTTAAAGCATTGTTGTGTTTTCAAATGCGGGCAAGAGCCTAATAAATTGAGGGTGCCGCAGCAACAAGGGATCAAAATAGAGGCTGATGTTTCATTAGATCACATTAATACCTGACAAAGGCTGACTGCAAATCAATGGGGAAGCCCTGCTACATATGGGCGATGTAGGGAAGGTGGGCTTTCCCGTTTCCCCATCCTCTTTCCTCCAAGCCTTTGAAAGAATCTTCTCTCTTCTTTCTCCATCCTACCTCTTTCATGCTTTTCTTAGTTTTGCCAAAGAATTTAGACTCAGAAACACTGATTCAGGCTAGTATTTTTTTTTGTCATTCATTGAGCAAATTTCAGGGGTTTATAGGACAACAGTAAATAGGAAATTTAAGACAGAATATAACCATATATATGTGCATATATATAAACACACACATATATATACATATACACATACACATATATGTGTGTTAAATATTTGTGTAGATATGCAGTTTTGACTGAAGAGTTTTCAAATGAACTTTGCATAAACATGTGCCTCGTGGAAAAATTTAAATATGGCTCATATAATAAATCATGCATCTTCTCACTCCTGTATAGGGAAATAACAACATGCCTATTTAATTACACATCTTGCCTCGGAGCTTGATTTAGTTAATTAATTAGCCATTGCTTAATTAAATAGTTTTACACTTCTTCCCTCCCCCCATCGCATAATTCTCCAGTTCTCTGACATTAACAGGGTGTTAACCAATAAGGTTTTGACTTTTTAAGATTAGCACAGACGTTGAAAGTTAAGGACACAATCCCACCAAACCTTAACGTCAGGCAGTAGCCACGAATGGAGTCCCCAGGCTGCTCAGGCCTCTCCCTGGCTGACGACACGTTTGGCTGCCCTCACAGTCCTCCTTCCCTCAGGTGTCATAATTTGCTAGGAGAACTCAGAGCTCTGGAAAGTTCCATGCTCGTGACCGTGTTCTTATTACACGGGCTGTAACTCGGGAGCACGCAAATGAAATAGGCGCTGTATTAGTCAGCTCCTTGCTGCTCTAGCCGAAGCCTGACGAGAGACAGCTTCAAGGAGGGAAGGTTTACTTTGGCTCGTGATCCGGGGATACAGTCCATACGGCTGAGGTGGATTGGCTCCTAGCTCACGTCCCAGATGAAGAAATAGAGACAGGAGAATCCCGGACATCCGCTGGGCTTCTCCTCTATCCCCTTCTATGGGGTACCCCTATTCTATGTGGTACTCCGGCTGCTGGGGTGGCACTACATCCACATCAGAGCAATCGTCCCCTTAGTTAATCCTCTCTGGAAATACCTTTACAGATGCACTCAAAGGCATATTCGCCCAAAGATTTGGGCTTTTCTTTTTTGACTTCTTTTTTTTTTTTGCATGTGTGTATGTGCATGTGTGTATGTGCATATGTGTATGTGTCTCTGTGTGTGGGTGCAGCTTCATATATGTGTAAGTGTGTGGGGACCAGAGAACAATTTCGTGTGTTATGTTCAGGAATACTCCCTATCCCTGTTGGGCAAGAGACTCTTATAGAGCTGAGGTTCACCAACTAGGCGAAACTTGCTTGCCCTTGAGTTCTAAGGAGCCTCCTCTCTCTGCTTCCCCAGGGTTGGGATTACAAGTACACACTCCCAAGCCTGACCGTCTTCTGCCTTGTCTCATGCTGTCTAGGCAAGCACTTTCCTGGGAGGTCTTCCCAGACCCTTAAGTGCTTATTATTTCATTGATGTTGACAGATTTGATCACCACGAGTACATCCTTGTTAGCCTAATGCCCAGAAATGTACTTCTAAACCATAGCACTCTGATGTGATCTCTACCTTTAAAATTTCCCCAAATATTAAATATTCTAACACTGTTCAATAGCCCACATTTAAAGTCTTCTGTGTGGTTTAGTGTCATTGCCTAAGTGTAAGCCCCTGCTGGAGAAATACAGATGTTTCTGCCAGGGGTAGATGGTAGTGGTGATAAAGAGCGTTCACATTCTGCTGCAAGATTACCATCTCCTAATATGTTAATAAGTTCTCCAGTCTGGAAACTCCCTGAATTTTGTTAAGATTTTAATTTACATATCCTTCTGAAGCATGGATGATCACATTGTTCCTCCCTGGTGACTGCAGTGGATTGCCAGTCTTCTCTCCCTTCCTGGAATTAACTGACTATTCTAACCTGTAATCATAATCGTATACATCGGTACTTGGTTTTTTTGATAGCAATTTATGTATTGTTTATTAACATCAAGTTTGGAAGGAAGGGGTTAACTATGACTTTCATATCACTTAGAAAATTTTAAAGGGTTCTGTGCCAGAAATCAAAAAGAAAGCGCTCTCTCTCTCTCTCTCTCTCTCTCTCTCTCTCTCTCTCTCTCTCTCATTACTCTGGGAGATGTAAACAAATATCTCTTTACCCCAGAACAACTACAGAACAAACCACTATTTAGCCTGTATCCAGCCTAGCCAGCCGGTGAGCTTGTTGGCATTACCTAACGGCTCCTACATGTGAGGAGCCGGTCTTTCTTTCATAGGATCTTGGGTGACTCCGGTCCGGCTGTATCAACCAAAGCGCGCCACCTTGTTTGTGACGAGTCACGGAAACTTGCTGTGCCCCTGGAGCTCTCTGCACAATTGCAGGCAGCCTAGCTGCTAGCCCGAGGCTCCTCTCCTCAGCACAGCAAGTGCTTACTGCTTTTCGACCCTTGTGGGAGGGCCTGTGAATGTTGAGAGATTTAGCAGCTTCCTAGGCCTTGCAAGTCTACTTTCAGAATCTTCTGTTTCTCTTCTTCCTTCAGGTGGTAACGGTTCAACTCAGCAGAAACAGCCAGACAACCACTATGTGTTTGTAGGGATGTATTGCTATTTTTACACATCTATCTATCTATCTATCTATCTATCTATCTATCTATCTATCTATCTATCTATCTATCTATTCATCCATCCATCTATCTATCTATCTATCTATCTATCTATCTATCTATCTATCTATCTATCTATTCATCCATCCATCTATCTATCTATCTATCTATCTATCTATCTATCTATCTATCTAATCATTTATTCATCCATCTATCTATCCATCATCTATCATCTACCTATCTATTTATCTCTTCTCCCCCTCTATGTCTAGTGTGTGTGTGTGTGTGTGTGTGTGTGTGTGTGTATGTATGTATACTAAGTAAGTAGAAGTTGGAGGGTTTTGTGGGACTCTGTTATCTTTCACCATCTAAGTGCTGGGCTTTGAACTCCTGGTCTTAGGTCTTGCCCTCTAAGCAATCTTGCTGGCCCCTGTCCTTACCCCAATCTTGAACTTAAATACATATTCCACTAGCAGGTACTGCTGTAGATTAACTCCATGTGATTACAGGAATTGAGGCCTAGATAATCCTCTACAAGCATCTGAGGACCTGCAGGGTGAGGGATTCAGCCAGTTCCTATTTCATGTAGTTGAGTTGGGGATTAGTGTGACGCCCGTGAATTGCTCAGAACAGAGCCTGATGCACACTTATGATTGCCCTTGGTGTTATTATTATTATTATTATTATTATTATTATTATTATTTTGGTTTTTTCAAGACAGGGTTTCTCTGTATAGCCCTGGCAGTCCTGGAACTCACTCTGTAGACCAGGCTAGCCTCGAACTCAGAAATCTGCCTGCCTCTGCCTCCCAGAGTGTGCGCCACCACCGCCCAGCTGGTGTCATTATTCTTATACTTTGCTTCTCATTGGGTGCAGGACGAAATCTCAATGAGATGAAGTGAGGTAGGCGGGAGCTCTCACAAGCAGGAAGCAATGGGAGACACTTGACTTTCTAGGTTGGAGTTGGCTATGGCGGGTCTAAGAGCTGAGTCTCATTGGGATGGCTTGCCTTGTCACATTCTAGGCGGCCACGGCAGCCCACATCACAATTGGGTGCTGCATGTGGAAAGCTGTTGAATAAATACCTCTTGCTGATGGCCACGATGGAGTTTTACGGTTGCTCTCAGCCTACACGGTACAGAAGTATTGAAGTAGTTTAATCCGTAACAGAACACGGATTTTTCTGTATGGCCTATTAAGCTCTCATAGTGAAAGCTCGTAACTTGGACTGTGAGAGAAATGAGTCTGTGGCGATGGCAATTTAATGAGAAAGTTAGTGTGGAAGCCAAGTTCCCTTTCAGGTGCCTTAAATTCTACCTTTATTGTCTCAATGCTTTTTGCATCTGAGCTTGGCAGTTAATGGTCTCTGTAATAAATCCAGAGTCCAGTTGAGCCAGTGTGGAACTCTCAAGTCTGTGTGTCTCTGCAACACGCTCATGCCATTTAGACCCCTCCCTGCTCATTTTTACCAAGCTGATTGTTTTGTCTGTTGGGCCATGTAACAAATCATTTGCTAATTGGAATTTGGATTGAATGCTATGCAGGAAGCAATCTATACTCAAGAACCTGTAGTTTTCTTTCTTTTTGTTTTTTATTAGCTGTCTCCTGTTTTGTTGCTAATCTCTTTCAAACTGTGGGAACATCAACCAATACATATTCATGTAAGTTATAAAACCATTTCTACAACCTCTTACTTTCTTATTGAGTTTGGCTGCAAGCCCACGGCAGGTTAGGAGGTACCCTGGAAGTGTTTGTGCATGATTAAGAATATTTTAAAATTACCACTGTGGTCAAGAATCAAAGAAAAGGTCTTTGTTATTCATGCGATAATTAGCATCCCATCTGTGATTAGCACTGATCAATCCTTCATCCGATGTCTTTCGTGACAGGAGTTGGGCGTGGAGGGGGAGATGAAGCCCATGGTCACCCTCTGGTTGTTTTGACCCTCTCTCTTCTGACCTCCCAACTGATATTAATTGCTTAAAATGTCCCTCCTATTTTCTTCACTTTCCCCCACTTCCTTCATCTTTGTCCCTGTCGGACAGCGATGTAGGTATATTGTTAAATATCAGCCATCCATAATTCTTAATTAATTAATTAATTAATTTCTTAATTAAAGAAAGGCATTGTGTAGTTTGCTGTAAGCAAGGGTTACTCTAGCACTTTTCTCAGATTACTATTAATTGACTCTGTCCATAGAACAATCACCGCCATGTTTTATCTTTGCTGGATTCCTTGTTTTTTTTTTTTTTTCAAAGTATTTTATCTTCCAAGCATAAAATGACACAATCAGAACACTGTTGGTATGAAGAGACTCTGTAAATCTAACTGATCCCTACTATTGCAGCTAGTGTAAGTCTATGACTGAAGGTGACCAAGATCCTGGAGGGTGACATGAAGCCTCTAGTACCTCAAGACACCATCTGCAGGTATCATATGCAGCCCTTAGAAGTATGGCCATGAGTATTACAATGAAGTGTAAAACACAGTCTTGGCTCTTAAGGAGAGAGCCAAGGTAAGCTTACACAGATGAGCTTTAGTTATAATGTGCACATCAAGCAAAATGAACATGAGGATGTCCAAAGTGTTCTGAATCAGTATATGATGTACTAGAGTCAGGCAGAGACTAGGAAGCATCTTAAGCAAAAGACAGCAGAGAGGATGCTAGGTTCCAAAGCTACAGCCTCCCCACAGAAGTCAAGGCACAAGTCAGTCGTAAGTGCTCCTGCTCTGTTTATATGCATGGAAGCAAGAGCTGGCCCGGAGTTTGGATTCAGAGGGACGGACATTGTGAAATGCTAGGTGTGCTTCTGTGATGCTGGCCTGTGTGCTTGGCCTGAACCCGTTATCACTGGGGTTATCGTTGGGTCAATATTTGAGGAGTGGAGGTATCATCTAACAGAACAACCCAGGACTAGAGCAACCAGCTCAAAAACAGAAGAAATATGGGAATTTGTAGGTTTATAGAAAAAAAAAACCACCCATCATGTTATTAAGCTTCTTCAAGGAAACAGAGCCAATATAAAATTAACTGTCTCTAGCTGATCTGTCTATACGGCCATGCATCTATCACAGGGAACTGGAGGCTAGAGCCCAGGGAAGAATCTCATGTTGCAGCTCAAGTCTGGTCTTCTGCCTGTTGGAAGAACTCTTTCTTAGGTCTACCTTTTCCCACCAAGACCTCAACTGAAGAGCAGAGCCTGTCTGCCTGTAGAGTATAGACTTGTGAGAACCTATTAGTTTAAACACTAATATCACTTACAAATAACTTCACAAAACATCTAGAGGAATACTTGAACAAATATCTGGATATCTTGGATGAAACGAGTTGATATAATTAAGCATCGTTCCCAGAAATATCCTCTTTGTTGGAGTTGCCTGTGTTTCCCACCATTATTGACACCTGTGAGGAATCCATGCATCAGATATCAAAGTTCCAGTGGTCTCTCTTAAACAGGCCGGCTTCTGCTTTCCAGCTCAGTGAGGGGACAGAGGCTCTGCCCTTGGTGTCTGTGGTGGGAGACAGGTGATGCCTTCATTAAGGACTTTCCTTTGATGGGAAAATGTGATGCTCTGTGGAAGAAAATCAGGATTCTGGATATCAGCAGAACAGTATCACCTTTCCTTATCCTCCGAATAACCCATGTTCAACAGTGCCTGTGCCTACCGTGCTTCTGCACTGGGTCTTCAGAGGACAATGATCTTGTTTATTTTATTTTATTTTTGTTTTTCATCAAATTATTCCCGTTTAAATGGAGATTAATAGGATGAAGGTTTCACTTTTTTTTCTACGAATATGGATAAAAAAATTATTGTAATTATGGATTCAGAATTATTTTGGAAACATAGTACATGCTCTATATTTTCTTCGTGAATACATGTATGCATACTTGTTGCCACAACAGCACTCATTTTGAAAATAAATTATATATAATACATATACATACATGTATACATATACATAACACACATATACACACACATACACACACACATATATATGTATATATATATACATACATATATATATATATATATATATATCATGGCTTGCTACTATGATAGAAAACTAGTTTTTAAAATAGAACTGATAACTTCATTCTTACATTTTAGCTTGTAGAACCAAAAGCCATAAAACCAAAAGCTTTAACAGAAGGAGTTCATCCATAAACAGAAGGATACACACACACACACACACACACACACACACACAGAGACAGAGAGACAGAGAGACAGAGAAACAGAGAGAGAGAGAGACAGACAGACAGACAGAGACAGAGACAGAGACAGAGACAGAGACAGAGACAGAGAGAGAGCAAAATTAGTTATGAAGTAGAAATGAAAGTAATTTTAGGATTGGGGGTACACGGACAGAAAGTAACAGACAGTATCTATATGCATTACATAGTATACATGTTTAAAAAAATTTATGAGTTTGTTTTTAAAATCAAAGTCCTTCTAAAGTCAGCATTGACCCTGTATTTATGGGCCTTTGTTGTACAGTTCATAGGCTTATCTAAAGTTTTCCACTGTCTGAAGAGTTTCTCATCTCTTATGCATTGTTATTTGCACTTGGGGGACTATTTATTAAAGGACCTGAGAGCAAGCCACATGTAAAAGAAGACAGCTTTTCATCTCCCAAGAAAAACAACAGTCCCCGAAGACAATGATCAAGCTTTTTCCAGATGAGCAGTGCTTTTCATTGAAGAATGTTTTAAAGTGTTTCCCACAGCAGAGAATTCCACATTCACTCTTCCACTGTTGCCAGTGAAGGCTTTCCCAGTCCCGCATGGACAATACTCAGCTGGTGACAACCTCTCTGTGTGGATACTTTCACGTGGATGCCTAATATGACGGAACACGCTTCCTAGCATTTCGAGGCAGTGTACCTAGGAGGATCCCAAACCTTGCCTTTTAGAGTCTTTGATTTTTCTGGCTTTCTGGATGAATCTCCCCAGGCTGTTGCTGCTGTGTGACAAGTGACGACAAACTCGTGGGTGATAAGGCAGTGGTCATCTACTGTGTCTATCAGGAGCCCAGCCAACCATGAGCACATAGGGCTTTTCTGGAACCTCAGCTCGGAGCATGCAGTTATCTGAGAGTAGGAGCTGGACTCACCTGACCAGTCCATATCTGCGGTCTGAAATTGTGTCTTACACCTATGTATTGCTGAGGGGATGACTGAGAGGCTGTCCTTAGCTGGTATTTTGATCTACAGTATTAATAGTGACTTCTCCCTGTGTCTTGGCCTTCTCATGGTATTGTTTTGGGGGTCAAAGACCACAAGAATGATATTTCATATTGTGAACCTCAGAGAATCTTCTTTGGAGCGCATCATCATAGGTCATCCAGCTTCATTCGAAGCTTGTCCACTGATTAATATAAAGGACTTGGCTATTTTTTCTCCTTTTTTCCTTTTTCTTAATTGGTCAGTAATTTATCTGAATTTTATCTTTTGCATGTGTGTTAAGAGATTCTGGCAGAAGAGAAGGTAAATGTTTATTTCCTGCTGTGGCATGATCTGGAGTCCTCCTTCAGTATCTGTTTTGGGGACCGATGCCAGGACCCCCGAGGGCACTAAATCTGTAGATGCACAAGTTTCTAAAGTAAAATGCTACGTTTTCATACACCAGTGAACACCCGACTTTATACTTTCAATCATCTCTAAGTTACTTATAATACCCAATATAATTCAAGTGCTCTATAAATGCTTGTGTTGCAGTATTGTTTAGAAAATAATGACAAAGAAATAAATGATTTGTGTTCCATCAAGAATTAGTTGAAGCTGAAGATGAAAACCCACAAAGGGGTGGTTTGTGTTGGGTATTTGGGAATATGTAACTTAATTTTTATAGTTTTGCATAAAGGGTTTAGAAGACTTTTGAGAGGGAAGGGATTAAAACTACCCATCACTTTGAGAAATTCCAGTGTTCCTGTGATTATGAGTAAGTAAAGTTAAAATTATTACAATAATAACTTAATACTATTATTTAATTTATAATTACTATTACTTCATAGTTGACTTAACACGTAACTATTAAGTTCAAGCAAGACCCAGAGACTGTATATCATATGACATGATAGAACACATAAAATAAAATAGTGGTGTGTGTGGAGGCCAATGGGTCACAACCATTGCCTGGAGAAACAATTGAGGCTGGCTTCCCCCTCCCCATGCTTTCGCCAGTGAGAAAGGCTGGTAGGAAGGAGCTTGGGAGAGCAGGCCTTCTTCCTTCTGTTGAGCTTTGCAGCAGCAGAAGAGACAAATAGCTTCTGCCTTTGACAGGGCACGGGGCTGGGGAGGAGAGTGATTTCAGAAAGACAGGCATGGCTGAGCGGTGCTAATGTCCTGCAGCTCTGGGGGAGAGACTCCTTGGTCTATCCTCTGTGATAAAGGAGTGCTCTCCTACTTATGGAGCACCAGAGGCATGGGTTGGCTTTAGACCAGTGGCTCTCCACCTTCCTAATGCTGCCACTCCTTAGCACAGTTCCTCATGTTGTGGTGACCCCCCAGCCATACAATTCTATTCAACGTTACTTCATAATTGTAACTTTGCTCTGGTTATGAATCGTAATGTAAACACCTGTGGTTTTTGATGGTTTTAGATGACCCGTGTGAAAGGGTTGTTCATCACCACCACCACCCCAAGCAGCAGTTCAAAAGTCACAGATTGAGAACTGCTGCTCTAGACTGAGGTGACACTCATGCCAACCATGAGTTGGATGCCTCTGGCTTGGGATATGCACTTCTGGGTTTTAGCTTCAGACAAAGCAGCAAGTTTGGGTGTTTGGCTATTTTAATTACTTGCAGAAACCCTTGAGCATGTTAAGAGAGGGGAGTAGTCGTGGGAGGAAATGGCAGGTAGAGGTTGGAGGTGTGCTTTGGAACCAGCCCTTGGGCCTTCCAGAAGAGACTGGTTACAGGTATAAAGCAGAGAGGAGGCACCAGCTTTCTCTGTTGTAAGGAGAAAACTGCCACCACAGAGCTCGGCTCCCGTTCCAAACTCTGCAACACTTACTGACAACATTTCTCAATCGTCTTTTACCTCTCTGTGGTAAGCATGGTTTTGGGGGCAGTCAGATCACATTTTTTTTCCATGCTGGCTTCCTGCTATCTGGGACTAGTCAATCTCTTCACCTCTCAGAGACTCAGCCCTTTCATTGGTGAACTAGTTTAAGAAGAATCATTTTACTCATTCAGCACATTAAGGTATGGAAACTGCATAAACCATTCCCATCTATTTTCTAAATCTTTTCCCCCATTTATTGTACTTAACGATAAATCCATGTCCATTTTAAAGATCCAACTTCCAGGGGAATTTCAGAGGCATTCCTGTCTACGTTCCCTGATTGGCTGTAGCCTCAACGAGCCCTTCTTTGGGACCACCCATGTTTCCGAAGCTGAAAGTCCCCAAATATCCTTGACAAGTGACCCCCATGGGCCAAGGTTGCTTCCTTCCTTTATCGAGGACAAGGCGCACTACTGTCTAGTTTAGAAAGTGTCCATTAGAGACACACTGCTTTAATATTTGCCAACTGCTGCCTAAGGCTGTACGGTTAAAGTTGAGATCCCCTGTCTTCAGGTCAAAACATTAAAGCAAATAGTTTTTCCCAGGAGAATCTACATCCTCATCATATATGACAGTCCCTTGGGGGACCAGAAACTGAAAGGCCCCTGATAAAAGTAGTTAAGTTGAAGAGCCTGAACTACTTTCTGATTAGCTGGCTTCAATCCCTACACTGAAGAAATTCTTTAAACCGAGAGGTACTCCATTCCAGAAGCACTAGATAGTGTAGAAAATCTCTCCAGACATCTAAGTTCTTTGGGGGGGGTAGTTTTAAGAGGTTCCAGAGTGACCTACAATTACATTATATTCTATTATGTTACATGCTGATGGGAATCCAACTCCGACTCCATAACTCCTTTCTAAACGCAATTCTTTGGAGATGCTGTGAATCACCTTTTAGGCAGGTTGTCACTGTCTTATTGTTTGTTGTTAATTTTAGGGTTTTCTAAGAGATCAAATGACCAGATGTGGTAATTACTAAGTATTAAGATGACAGTGGCATGTCAGACACTGTCTTAGATTAGAAATAGATCATTTCATTATCTGGGACTATTATCTGAATTTCTCTTATAACCATAGTGCTCAAGTATTAGAAAGAACAGTACACACACACACACACACACACACACAGTGAGAGAGACAGAGACACAGAGAGACAGAGAGAGCTTATAACCCCATCCAGACAAGGAAGAAACCACCTACTATCCACAATCTTTCTTATTTTGAAATAAGGGAACACGCTGTAAAGACAATCTCCTTGGGCTGGAGAGATGGCTCAGTGGGTAAGAGCACTGACTGCTCTTCCAAAGGTCATGAGTTCAAATCCCAGCACCCACATGGTGGCTCACAACCATCCGTAAAGAGATCTGATGCCCTCTTCTGATGCGTCTGAAGACAGCTACAGTGTACTTACATATAATAAATAAATATTTTTTTAAAAAAGACAATCTCCTTTATAGGTTGCTCTGGTGCTCTCATATGCTAGTAATAATGACCCTTGAGGTTCATTAGATTGAGAAGTGTGAGATCCAAATACTATTATTTAGTAGTTATTCCTTGGAAGAGAGGTTTTAGGAGATGTCTTTTGCCTGCATGTCAAGAAAACCAATAGGGACTTGCGGATGAGACAATAACCAAGAAGGAACCAATCAGTAGAAATATGAGGAAAGTCTCAGCATAGTAGAGGTGACGGTGTTGGGTACCAATGCTCGCATTCGGCTTGGGTAGATGCCCATCAGCAGTGGCACACATGAAATGCATTACAACGTGGCAGCCATTTAGATAGTAAATAAGCAGGGGTTTATGGTATTCGCGACTAAACTTGGAAAGCTTACGGACAAGCAAGCCGAAGCAGGTGGAAAAGACGGTGACTGGAATGTTACAGGGCTTGGTGTCCTATAAAACAGGCAAAGAAATAAGGTTGCTTTGCACAAACTAGTCACCCGGGTAGGAGAAACCTCAGCTGAGGGGTTGTCTCCATCAGATTGACCTGTGTGCATCTCTGGGTGGGGGAAGGCACATGTTCATGTCTGATGTGGGAGGGCCCAGCCCACTGTGGGCAGTGTAACTCAAGGGCAGGTGGTTCTGGGCTGCGTCAGAAAGGCAGCTGAGCTAGCCTTTGAGAGAAAGCCAGTCAGCACCATTTCTGTACGGTCTCCGTTTCTCTTCTCGCTCTTAGGTTCCTGCCTTGGCGTCCCTTGATGACAGAGTGTCACTTGGATGCATAAGATGGAGTAAATCCTTTTCTCCGTGAGTTTGGGGATGGTCGGTGTTTTATCACAGCAACTGAGAAACAACCTAGACCAACCCATAAATGACTTAGACCAAGAGGTGTGTTAGTGGCTCACAGTAGTTGGGAGATTTCACTTCCCAACTTTCAGAGACGTCTTCCTGACAAATGGAATTGGCCATAGTGAACGGGGAATATTAACACTCTGACAAGTGGAGACGTGGCAGGTGTTATAAAGTGGCAAGCGGATGTTTTGCATACCCTTTGGGGAGTCAGTTGTTAACACTTGTCTGTAAAACCATTTTTAAGAACCATGTCTTCCCTTCGTCAGATGTATACATGGCAAATATTTTTTTCCCATTCGATAGGCTGCCTCTTCAGTTGATTTACGGTTTCCTTTGCAGTCCAGAAACTAAATAGACATGTCAAGCTGCCCTCTAAATTTCCATCTCTCTATCCATAGATTAGTACAGCTTTCAGAGCTCAGAGAAACTTATTTGTGCAGTGGATGACAGTCAAACTCACGAGTGATCGAAATGTAGACAATGGATAGAGCACTCAGTCCCAAATGGGGACCGAGCACCTATACTGCTCCCCCCAGTCCCGTGCTGAGAGATCATATTAGATGAAGGGGTGGGAAGATTTTAAAAAGCAAAGCTCATGGAGGACCAGAGTGAATCTGTCTTCTGAACATGGCAGGACATCTGCATTGGTGAACTCACTTCCGCTGTAGTTGCCTGTATAGGATCTGCAAAAGATCAAGCCATTCAATATTCTAGACTGGACCAGGAGGGGCTCACAAGCTCCCACCCCTAGGTGAGAAGTTACTTAGAACTGATGGTTTCAGGAGGAGGCAGAGTCAGTTTCCTTTGAGAGTATAGCTATTAGTCAGGCATGGTGGCACATGCCTTTAATCTCAGCACTTAGGAGGCAGGGGCAGGTGGATCTCTGTGAGTTTGAGCCCAGCCTAGTCTACAGATCAAGTCTAGGACAGCCAGAGCTACACAGAGAAACCCTGTCTTGAAAACCAAACCAAACCAAACCAAACCAAACCAAACCAAACCAAACCAAACCAAACCAAACCAAACCAAACCAAACCAACCAACCAAAGCAAACCAAACCAGACCAAATCAACCACCCACCCACCCAACCAACCAACCAACCAAAAGAGAGTGTGAAAGAGTGGGTAGCCACTAGCAGATCAAGCACAAATGGCCCTACATCCTGAGTAAATGGACTGTACAAATTGAACTTGGAGAGTTAGTTGAGGAAAGAAAAAGAGGATGCAGGATTGGGAGAAGGTTGAGAGGCACCGAATGAATGAGGAGGTGCTAGAGGGAGGAGAGGGTAAATATGATCAAAATATATTGTATAAAATGCCAAAGAATTAATAAAATACTATACTAAGATAATTTTTTTTCAGTGTATGAATTCTGGTGATGCAAAATATTCAACCCACAACAATTGTCCTAGCTGAATAACTTTCCCCAGAAATCTGTAACATTGTACATTACCGGTAGAGAATTCTGGATTTTACTCCAAACCATGTCATTCTTGAAGATTTCAGGAAAAGTTAGGGAGGAAATTATGAGATTAGTGGAAAAAGAGGAGGAGAAAGATAAAACAGAAGAGAAGAAGGAGGAGGGGGCATGGAAAAGGGAAGAAAGAGGAGGAGGAGGTAAAGGAGGGGAGGAAGACTATCAGAGAAGCTCCTCCCACCCCCTTCCTTATACACTAGGTAGAGACCACATGGTGGAAAGGTGACCATATCCAATGCAAGGTGAAAACTTTCATCAGAAACCAAGCAGCTGACATAATGATCTTTGACTTCCCAACATCCAAACTCTGAAGTAAGTTTGTTGTTTAAGGCAAAGATTTTCAAAAGAATACTCTTACCTGAACTCCAATGTGTATTTCCGATAAAGGAAGGGTGAGGTTGGAGGAAAGACTCCCATAATACACCCGGACTTCCCCTTGTTATTTCTCTCCTTTCCCAATAAAATGCTCTAAAGCACCACTGTGGCACCCTACCATGCCACAGGAATTAGAAACCTTTGGGAAAACAATCCTTTCATCTCACACTATGACTGTATTCTTTCAACCACCGCTGCTTCTCCCTTCAGAGATCTAGGAATGCCAGTGCAAAGCAGCAGGGTCCCCCAATTTTATGTTTTCAAATGTATTGCCAGAGAACTCAGTCTGAGAACACTGGGAATCTGATTCTTATAAAGACAAGAAAAGATATGCATAAGAAACAGTGAGTGTCTCCACCAGTTCGGGTCTTCCTCTTGTTCAGATACATAGTCAGCCCTGCGCATAGTCATTAAGCTCACGTGCTATAATGATAAGGTTCCCAGTCCTACCATTAACATATTACTTTGTCTTATTCTTTTCCAGGCCAAAATCTATTCCTGGGAGAATAAGATTTGATGGAATGCTGTGTGTGTCTGTGCGTGTGTGCGTGTGCGTGTGCGTGTGCGTGTGCGTGTGTGTGTGTGTGTGTGTGTGTGTGTGTGTGTCTCAGGGGATGGGGGAAGGAGACTTAAGAAGAAAGCCTTGGATGGCTGCTAGACCTTTGGGTGGGCTCGTATAGGTGGGGCACCTTGAAAAGGATCCCAGCATGGATACATTTTGTGCAACTGATTTCTTATTGCTTTTTTATTGCTATTCGTTTGTTTTTGTTTTTGTTTTTGTTGTTTTTGTTTTTGTTGTTTTCGTTTTTGTGCTCCAGTGGTGAGTTAACAAAGTCCTTGAGACTGGGGGCCAGGAGGATCCCAGAGGCTGGCCAGCAGCTGGAGCAGAAGTGCAGACATCTGACATGAAATCCTTGAGCCGATCCTGGTGTTTCCAGGATGTCTGGGTAGACACAAGACAGAGATTAAGAATCATGAACAACTTGACTTCTGCAGAAAACAACTCAGAATGCCTTATCACTAGCTGTGCTATGCTGTCCCCCAAAGTTAAAGTGAGTCAGGAGGCATATGTGTTACGGTGACCATTTTCATCAGCGGTCTTGCGCTCTGTGGTCTGATTTTTTTTTTAATCTCACTCTCCCCTTTTTCCAAGAACCGTAGCGGGTTCTTTGCCTTTCAAGGTCTTCTAATTCTATCAAGTCTTTCCTTGACTTTGTCCCCTGGTTTCCCTTCTGCGGAGTTCTCATCTTCAGAGGGAGCGGCGGAGTCGCGGCTGGCTAGATTGCACCCCTTATCTCTACCCACACTCCTTCCTGTTCCCTGCCTTCGCCAAGCCCCATTCTTCACTCTGCCCTTCGGCCTCCCAGCTGGCTTTGCACACAGTCTTGTGCACCCTGTGTGTGTGTGTGTGTGTGTGTGTGTGTGTGTGTGTGTCCATCGCCCCAACAGCAATGCCCGCGAGCGCTCTCTCCTCCCCCGGATTCCTTCCCCGTCTCCCTACGACCCAACCTCCCATGTTGCCATTTACATTTTGGTCCTACATTTGTGTATTTCCTTTTAAAGGATCTAAAGCAGAGACATTCTTCATCTGCACGAGAGTTAGGCTATCTTTACAGATAAATATTAGACAAATATCACAAGATAAAGTATAAATCCACTTTGGTCTCTTTACAGTTGAGAAGTAATACGTTTAGCTGCTTCCTAAATACAAATAAAAATAATTAAAAAACGTCCCCCAGATGATTAACAAAAGTCAATTAAGGTTTATGAAAAGTAAATATTCTTCTCTTCCTAATCAGAGGAGACCAGGAGAGGGCACTTGACAGATTAAATCGCTCCAACCCACAGGGACAACTTAGGCAGGATCAATGTTTTAGCCTGACATGCGGTGTCATTTTGCAATATAGAAGAAGAGGATTATCTCTCGTCAATTGCATACCACCTTTGCATTCATCCAGGTTAGCTTTTCTAATCTGGTGACCTGACACCTAGTGTCAGCTTTGAGAACTGCTAAATGCTCACATAGGAAGTTTCTGTATTAAAATCTCTCTCTCTCTCTCTCTCTCTCTCTCTCTCTCTCTCTCTCTATATATCTATATATATGTTTTTTAAATTCTGTTGAGTCTCTTAACGTGTGAGATTTATGCTGGCCACAGTATGTTCTCAGCGTACATTTAGCTGAAACGAGCAATGGAACTTAGGGTCAGGAAGCTGGGTTTCCACCTGACTGAACCAGCTCCCACCACCTTGTGCACGCTACTTCTTTGAGTCTGATGCCATCAGTGGTAAAATTAAGTGCATGTTCGTTTAGACGAACGGCTGCTGCATTACTATGGGCAACTTATTCGTGCGGCGACATGTTACAATACAGAGTGACAACTAGATTTGAGTGGTTTATAGTGACGTCATCTAATAGAACCTTTGCTGTGATGACAATATTCCACATGGCTGCTGAAATATCCCTGGGGATACTGAAGAATTAAAATTTAATTTTATTTAATATAAAATGAACATATATTTAATATAAAATGAGCATCTATATCTATAAAATGAACATATATCTATATCTATATCATCTATATCTATATCTATATCATCTATATCTATATCTATATTATATCTATAGAGATATCTTTATCTATATATAGAGAACCACAGATGCCTAGTGGCTTCTGCCTTGGAAAGTATAATTTCATTTGTTTGTTTGTTTGCTTGCTTTGGACATGGAAAGATAAGGAGTTCTTCACATTACCTGACTTCAATGGTACCATTTCAGATTCGCCACATTTTGGAGAGAATTCACCATGTCAGCATGTTGGGATTTGTTATATGGCTGTGGTCTCTCACAGTTCAATTGTGAGATCTGATTCAATTAGATCGAGAAGAAGACATTTTCTTTTTCTAGTTCTCAAGCAGGTATCTAAGTGCATAAGAACATGAAGACTGCTGTAAGCTTGGTGGTGGAGGTGAATTCAAAGCTCAATTCCTAATTATTTCTAAGGTAGTAAGTATTCTCTGCATTGAAGAGATCAGCTTTTTAAGAGGTTATCATCCATGAAAAGATAAAAACTATATTACTTTCTGTTTATTATGCTACACGTTATAGGTTTATATTAGGTTTTATTTGCTATATAGTCTGTAGAAGATAAAAATTGCCTAGATAGTTTCATTACATTTTATCAAGCACTCTTACAATCCAGACTTTCTACCTGGTCAAAGAGCAAGATGTATTTGAGGGAAATGCAATACTGTATATAATGAATATTCATGGATAAAAATTTGCAAAAAGTCTATATAGATAACACTGAAGGATTATGAAAAGACACTTTATCTGTTTTATTCATTCCTTATTATTTATCACTGGGTATATTTCATTGTGAATATTATTTCAGTACTTGTGGCTGAAATTAAACTTAATCATTTAAATCTTTCCTTAGGATGTAATCTGTTACAGTTTATTTTATTGGTTTTACCAAAGAGAATTTAACCTTTCCCCCCACACATACACATGTACACACAACCACAGAAACACAATCACACACAGAGACACATGCACACATATAAAAACATACTCATGCTCTCATGCACACACTCATCCACATACACACACACACACACACACACACACACACACAGAGTCCTCTAAGATGTGAGATTTCTGGAAATGAGTGTTTACAAGGATGGTAAAAGTGTCTCTCTTAGCAAGATGCTTGTGCACAGCAATATTTATATCAAAATTAGCATGTCTGGTATAATATATGTAATTAATATTATCATTTCTACAGCAAAGTCTACTCAACTCCAAATGTTTATCTTCTTATAATTATTGTAAACCTCTCAAAGAATGCAAGGTCCATATGTACATGTCAAATATCCCCAGTTATTCAAGTTATACACTTTGGAATGAACTCTGTGTGACCTGTCTTCCATTTTGTATCTAGAGGTACAGTCATTGGAAAGCTCCACTTGTGATGGTTTGTAAAGTATTAGTCTAAATAATAATTTTAATAGTGACCACAAGACATTGCAAAGCCCTGAAGCATTTTTCTGAAGTGAGGATGAGGTTTTTGTTAGAAATTCGGTGTGTGAGTGAACCGAAGTCCTTAGAATGTAGTGAGTTCCATTTACTGTGCAAGGCTCGGAAAGTATATATTCATAATACGCGATTACAGCAAATACTATATTCTGTTGCTATTTTGGGGAAGGGAATATTCTTCTATCTGGTTTTACTCTGTCACATGAAGTTATGGGTTATCCCTGCTCCCTGGATACATGTGGGGACCACCATTTGAAAATCATTGCATTGGTATAGCTCCAGTGGCTCTGTACTCAACAGAGCACGAACATCCCAAGTGGAAGTGCACACTCCTTTAGAAATAACCATTTCAAAACCAGAACATGGAGGCTTACAGATTCAGTGTTCTGCTGATTTATTCAGATTGTTGCCTTTCTTGGGTTGGGACTAGAACAGGAAGGATCAGGTGGGAATAATCCTAGCAGGGAGAGTGTACCGGGAGAGACGACTAGAGTTGGGGATGTCTTGGGGATCAGCTAGAAACATAGTGCAATGGAAACTTCCAAGAGTCTATGAGGGTGACCCCAGCTAAGACTTCTAATAATGGGGACTAAGCCAACAAGACTTCCAGGGGGAAGGATTGGGACACATACTCAGCCACAAAACCTTCAACCTGCAATTTATCCTGCCTGCAAAATATGGTGGGATAAAGGTGGCACAGATAATGTGGGAGTGGCCAACCAGTGATTGATCCAGCTTGAGACCCAGTGCTACCAGAGAGAGTTCACCCCTGACATCTGCCTGGAGGGTCAGGACTCAGAGGGTGGATAACCCAGAGGCCTAGGATAGAACCAAGTAGAGCAGGCAGCAAATAGACAACAAAACCCGAAAACAAAACCAAAAAACTCTAAAACCAAACCAAACCAACCAACCAACCAACCAACCAACCAACCAACCAAACAAACAAACAAACAAAGTCAATGAACTGACTCCAAATGATATTCTGATATCTACTAGCGTAATTGCCATCAGAGAGGCTTCATCAAGCAACTGATGGAAACAGATGTAAAGACCTACAGCCCAGCATTAGGCAGAGCTTAGGGAATCCTGCGGAAGAGAAGGATGGATGGGAGGAGACAGAGAGGTCAAGGGCTCCATAAGAAAACTTACAGAATCAACTAACCTGGGCTCATAGGGTCCGACAGGGACTGAAACAATAATCAGGGCGTCTGCGTAGGTCTAACCTAGGCTATCTGCAAGCATATTATGGTTGTGTAGCTTGACTTATCATGGATTCCTAGCAGTGGGAGCAGGGGCTGTCACTGGCTCCTTTGCCTGCCTTTGGGGCCTATTCTTCCTGCTGGGTTGCCTTGTCCAGCCTTGATGTGAGGATATTTGCCTAGTCTTCTTGTAACTTGTCAATGCCATGTTTGGTTGACATCCGTGGGAAACCTGTATTTTCTGAAGGGAAATGGAGGAGGAGTGGACCTGGGTGAGAGGGGAGTTAGGGAAGGGGAACTGGTAGGAGTGGAGGGCAGGGAAACGGAGGTCTGAAACATAGCTATGTTTGCTTCTTGTTTGTGGAAGACACGCTGAAGGTCCTAGGGCTGACCCGCAGCGAGTTTTCCAGTTGTCCAGTAGATGGCAGTCTATGCACTGGTTTTCATTGTCCACCTTCCGTGCAGGAGTCAGTCTTCACCGTTGAAAAGAAACACGCACTTGTTCTTTTGGGTCATTGTGTTTGGAAAGGATTTTGGAACAGTAAAGCACATGAAATAATTTACTTAAAATATCTAAGATATTAGAATAGTAAGAAAAGCAAAACTGTTTTTTGTTTGTTGTAATTTTTTATTTTATTTTTTATTTTTTATTTTTTTGGGTAGGGTACAATTGGCAGCCAAGATGCTGCCCTTTAAACGTGACTCGGACATGCTAGATGGTGCTTCGCTCTCCTGGAAGCCTTTGTTTCACAGTGAAAGCACAACTTAGGGGCCGATGTGAAACATGCTCCCAAGGGTCCAAGTTACAGACTCAGTCTTCAGCTTGGCCCTGTTGGGAGGAAATAGTGGAAACTTTAAGGGGGAGGGTGTGGCAGGAGACTTTCAGAACACCAAGAGTGCGTTCGAAGGGGATTGTGGGAACACAGCTCCTTCTCTGATTTCTGTTTCTGGCTGCCGTGTGAGTGCTTTTGCTCTACTTTTGCATTTCTGTCACAGCTCGCTGTCACTAGCCCAAAGCAATGGGTCATCTGATTGTGAACCGAAATCTCTAAAACTGTGAGTGAAAAAGTTATTATTATGAAATACTAAGAGGTGGCTCTTAAAGGGGCATTCAGAATGATTTGGGAAAGGAAGGGGAGAGGGAAAGGGAGGGAAAGAGTCAAAAAATAAAAGAGACACAGGGACACACAGAATAAGAGGAATATATAAAGAGATAGAGATGAAGAGGTTAGATGTTCCCTAAGGAAGAGGAGGGTCTAAGATTTTCACCTTCATGGTAGTCTTGTGTTTCTCAAAGATTTGATACAGTTGTATCAAAGAAGAAGTCGTTCTTGATGAAGGACTAAGGACTAAGGAGTTACCAAACAATATCACCAAGCATGAGCCTTTGGGTATCAAAGCCTGTACTGGGCTGGGATATAGCAGTGGATGTCTTTAATCCCAGCACTCCAGTTCGAGGCCAGGCTGGGAGAAGAGAGTAACCATCACACCTGCCTCTACTCAATTCTGAATGCCCTTGGCCGTTGCAGTTCTCACAAGGCCGTTCATTATCTTTTGTTACCGTTTCAGTCTTTAAGTCTCAAGCTCAGAGCAAATATTTCTTTACTAGACACATGAGTATTCGATAATGCAAAAAAAAAAAATTCAACCTTAAGAATTTGCAGATACTAAGGAGATAGCCATCTGCAGAGATAGAGATAACGGGGTGGGGTAGCTTTTCAACAGGAAGGTCAGCAAGTGCTCACCACTCTATAAAACAAGGCTGTGGAGGCCAGGCCAAACACAAAAAGCCACAGAAGTCAGGGAGGAAACTTATGAGGAAATTGGTATAATGCACTTAGTATGTGCTCAGAAGAGCGGATAACAGCATATTTGCGCCTTCATATTCATAGCAGCATCATTTTTTTTATCAAAAATTTCATACAATGTATTTTGATCATGTTTTTCTGTATTCCAATCTCTCCCAGAATCTCACCCTTCTTTGCCCTCCCAAGTTTATATTCTTTGAAAAATCTCTCCTCAAAAATGAATAAAGACAAGAAGCAAAAACAAAACCCCCAAGAAACACAACCCTACACAAAAAGACAAAATAAAAACAAAAATAAGAAGTAGAAAAGAAAAATAAAAAGACCAATAAGACAGAAAGGACCAAATCAAAGGAAAATGAAAAAAAAAGTACCACAGAAATATCACTGAGTTTGTTTGGGTTGGTCAACTGCTCCTGGGCCTGGGGTCTTCCCCGAAGTATGGTTGATATACACAGTGAGACTTCGCTGAAGAAAACTGATTCTCCCTTTGCCATGGCTATCATTTTCATATACCTTCCTGATTTGGGGCAGAACTCCAAGCTCATATCCTCTTTTGAGTGCTAGAACCCTGTCTCGCTTGAACCTATGCAAGTCTTGTCAGAGCAACATTATTGACAAGAGCCCAAAGTGTCCCAGATGTCCATGGATGGATGGATACGTGGATGAATGGATGGACGGATGGATGGACAGATAGGTAGGGAAAAGAATCAATAATAAACAGTATAAACAATACATATAAAGTAATGTTCAGTCTTACTAAGGCTGCTTTCTGGCTAGCCTTGAGGACACATGCTTATGAGCAAGCCGGGCTCACAAGAATAAAAACGTGACTACGCGTCCGTGAGGTACGTAAGTAGACAAACCGACAGAGGCAGAACAGAACTGCGGCTGCTCAGGGCTCTGTTGGGAGCAATGTGGAGCCATTTCACGAAGGTCAGAGTTTCAGTTTTGCAAGGTAAGAAGATTCCAAAGACTGATTATCAACCAGTGTGAATGTGGTTGCCACTACAATGGGGAAATATATTTAACACTAAGAACTGTGTGCATAAAATGACTTACAAGATAAAATTACATCTTGTGAGTTTTTACCCTAACTAGAAAGAATCAAAAAGGAGAGAGGAAGGAGTCGAGTAGACTCTGCTGGGTATGCTGTAGGTGGCATCCAGGCCTTTCTTTCCCTTGGATCTGAGAGCACCACATGTAGTTCAGCTTTGTTTAGATCTGAGGGATAGATTTGGTCATCCTACCAGTGCTAGTTGGGTCTTTCACTGGTAACATTTCCATCTTCCATACCCGCTTTGTTAATGGAGAGGGTAGGTACAAGGTAAGGGTCCTGCATTCCTTAATAGTCACTGACCTGACGCCTCTGAGATTGGGGTAGTGATTTCCATCACTGCCTTTTCTCCCATAACTTACATTTTTACTCTGATCAGGGCCTAACCCAGGATTTAGGACCATGGTGCTAAAGATTGGACTTCTAATAGGTGCTGGGTTCTGTCTGCTGTGGAGGTGAAGACAGAGAGGGGGACTGCAGGACCTAAGAGCGAGGATGCAGATAGTAAGAAGGGCTTCTCAGATGCTTGCTGTTCAACTCGCTGTTGCTTCCGACCAACTACTCTCCATCAGTGAAAAAGACAGGTGCGGGGGGAAAAATTGGTTCGGACCTGGTCATGGGTCTATTGATTGCTTCTTGACATCTTCCCCAGATGTCAAGCCTTACATGTACACATGAGCCCGTGTGCGCCTGCCTCTGAACTTGTCCTTTGTAACTGGGCTAGATCAGAATCAACTACTTTCAGAATTCCTGTCATAGAATTCATGTTGTCTTAGAACAGAACAGGACAAAGAAAAGCACCCATACCATACCAAAACAAAACAGGAACCCCACCCCATGCCTTTTTTTCATCTAAATCCATGCCTTTTGCCTGTTGGAAAGAGCCATCATCATGATCTTAGTGTTTAGATTTTTCTTTGTGTGGTGAGCACATACCATTTTCTTGGAGAATGTGTGAGTGTGTGTGTGTGTGTGTGTGTGTGCGCGCGCGCGCGCGCCCGCGCACGTGTAGATGAGTTATTTGTAAACTGTTAGTAGTTAGGATATTCCTTTTGTTATTTTCTCAAAGGACATCAACTATATACAATGAAAGTAAGGTATTCACCTTTCTCTGGACCATTCAATGATTCATTAATACCACTGTCTAGGGAAGAGTTACTGGGGAGAACCCACAGGCTTCTGTGGACAATTCATTCAGAGTTCTGGGTTTCAGTGCTTCCTGGGTGACACATCTACAACATCTCCGGAACCCAGCCAACCTACAGTCACAGAAGCCAGGTTTTACAATAGCTTTTTCCATCATTTGACTAAGACCCCGAGCCCCACAAATCCAAAAGCTTCTCTCTCACGTTGTGCCCAACTGGAAAAAGAGTTTATCGCTTTCATAAGTAACTGTTTCCTGTGCAGTTAGAGCATGAGTTGGAAGTTTCCTGGCGCTGAAAGACAGAAGGAAATCGCCTCCTCTTCTCTCAGTCGCTCGGTTGGCTGGGAGAGGGATTGTCTGAGCCCTGCAGTTGTGAAGCGGTTGTCGCTCAAACTGATGAAGACCGGAGTCACCAGTTCTGCCTCCTGTTCATCACTGAGTCAAGGAGCAGTGATGGGCGCGTGCTGTGATGACTACAGCCCAATTTTTCATCCCTGGGAAAGCGTTATACTGATACACAGCTATTGCCGGTTACATACCTGCTGCCTGTGGCTACTTCAGGGCTGACCTTGGCAAACAGCCTTATGCCCAGTATAACTCCCAAAGGCTACCTGGCTTTGAAACCTTCCTGAGGTTTCATCCTGAAGGAAGTAATGTGCAGAATTTGGGGAGAAATGGGTTGAAAAACATGCAATATCTCTTTAGCCTCTTGGGGGGACTAATGCCAAAATGGCCGCCACTTGGCTTCTCATGTGGTATGTTGCAGTTTAAGTTCAGGTCTGCAAAGGCTGTTGCCAGCAACACACTAAGCTGATCTCTTCTTGTCAGCACTAAAGAGGTTCTCATTTTTCAAACACTCATTTAAAAACAAAAACAAAAACAGAAAATCAAGCTTATGATTTTTAGAAGTCAGTGGAAATTGCACAGTAGGATAGGGTGCCGTCTGGGCTTGCGCACTAGGAGCAGAGCTTGCTGGAGGCCTCCTAGGAAACTTTTCCAGGGCTCTGGCCTTCTTATCCAGCCCGCGGGAATGTTCGCTGCCCCACCCCCACCTCCTTCTTCTGATATTTTTTTGGGAACTCTGCTATCCCCTTGAGTCTTATTGTTCCCATGTATTTTTTTTAAGCTAGTGAGTCAGAGCTCTGCTACAATGAGAAAAACGTTTGGCCTCACAGGGCCTTGCCAAGGCTAGTGACTGTGCCAAGGAGCAGAGCTGGTACTGCCCATGCTATACTAAGTGCAAGCCCTGTGGTGCGCGCGCTTTGGGCTTGGGCATGTCTCTGTGGAGAAGCTTTTTATGCTGCATGAGTCTCCTCCTCTCTGCCCTGTGCCCTTTGCTCTTTTCTGAGGAATCCTTCTCCTCTGGGTAGGGCTGAGGAAGCATTCCTGAATTCCCTGAGGGTCACCGAGGCAAACTACACTCTTTTCTGGAGAACACCAGGGCTCCTTAAGACACCTTGTTTGAGCGTCTTCCTTTTCCCAGGTCTCAAACGAATTCCCTGTGGGTCTGGAAGGCAACAGCTTAGCAACTAAGTGCTGGTCCCACAGGAAAGGACGCTCATTTTAATTCTGTTTAGACATAAGTTGGACTAAATCATGGCAGTGTGCATTTCCAGTGAGACACACACACACACACACACACACACACACACACACACACACAAAATGATGGCTTCATTTGGACAAAGGATGGAAACGGTACTGTAGTTCAATCAAGAGGAGACTGCCTTTGAACTTTCCTCACTTGAACTTGCCTGAAGCTGGTGTGATTTGCCTTCCCAGTAGTCTCCAAGAGACCTAAGCTCAGGACTATTCTCATCACTGATCTTTCCACCACAACTCCAGAAGTGGACACAGATCACCATCCTACAGGAGGACAGATGCCCCAACATAGTAGAGAAAACGCTGGCTTAGCAGTGACTCATTGTGTGACCATGGAAAATTCTAGTTATGAAGCATGGAAAAGTTGGCCTTTTCCCTGGAGAAGCATCTCCTAACAGTGCCTCCCACTCATCTGCTCTCCCTATATGTCCAGAACAGCCTCTGCAGGAAGGAAGGGAAGCCGGGGCATCCATGATGATGGGGATGATGACGGGGCGAGGCAAGCTACAAACAGCTGGGGTAATCCACTTGGGCATTGCCAGTACCGCGTTTGTCATGGGTGACTGTTCAATAATGTAAGGCCAGCTGCTGTAACACAAAAACCCTGAATTGTTTGTAGACCAGCTCAGTGGAAATTCTTACTCATACCGGAGGCATCTTTGCTGGGCGGAGATAGATGGTTATAGCCCAGGCCACTATAGCCTTTTGAGGGCCTCCTGCACTAAGATGAGCATTGCCATTTCAGCACTGAAGTTTCACAGATTCTCTTGGTTTCTATCTTCAGGCAGCAGGCATAACATAAGTGGTAGATCATAGATGAGGTGCTATGGTTGGAGTCTAGAAAGAGGATGGTGGTTACTGCTTAAGTACTAGGACCAGATCTGAGGGACACGGCCAATAGAAGAAATGCTGGCATAGGAAGGACTAGTGTGTGCCCAGAAGGGAAAGCAGAGCATCATCCAGAAACTAGTTAGCCAGTTGCTGGCAAGGTGGTCAACGTGCATTTCCCAGATTGATAGGTATTAATAGTAGGCCCATCGGAGGTGCTGGGTGCTGAGCAGTGACTAGTCCCCGAAGTCGGGAATTAACTTGGGAGAACCAGATAGTGATGCAACATAGGAAGGCCAGAGCCAAAGTACCTGAATGGGTCTAAACCGGGAAATCCATAATGGTGTCAGGAATGATATGGTGGAAGCTCAGATAAGTTTGTATTCCTCGGCCAATCCAACCAGTTGGAAGGAGCTGTAGTCTGGGAATGGTGTTCTGGACATGATGTGTACATTCTAGACCATACCACCAGAGAGCAAGGAGTTGCTAGCCCGGGAGCTGAGTAAGCTAGGAGTCTTTAGCTGGTTCAAGTGACTGAGACTGAGAAGTGTAGAATTACACGCAGCACGTCCCTCATTTGTGAATCCAGGAAGCACAGAGCCATCTTAGAGGGTCCATCTCTGGGAAATCTGGTAATCTGAGAACCACGAATCCTATGTGAATCTGCTATTGTGTGGATGGTAAGCAAGTGTATGTAAAGACAGCAGTACCTGTTGGTAGCCCTCTGGATCACCTAATTCTTCCAATACCTCCCAATAGTGGGGTACTTCCTAGCTGAGAATGTAGAAGTGTGTTTGGTTTGGCTATGTCAGTTCAGAGAATGGAAATGGTGATGAGCCTTAGCAAGATCTCCTCCCTCTCTCACGGTGGAGAAAGTGTGTATGGGGGGGCATGTGTGTGCACGTGGGTGGAGTACGCCAACCCAAGGGTACTGCCCCTTCATTCGAGGCTGAAGCTAGAAGACTAGTTTCAGGCTCATGGCTGGAGCTGGAAGGGACCAGGGTCAAAGCTGGAACCTGTGGCTGATTGTTCAGAGTCAGGAAAATGAGTGTGAGCCACTTAACAGAGGCTCAGACTGCAGTCCCCTGTGGGTCTGTGTCCACTTCACTCATCTCAAAGGGTTGCAAATGTTAGGATGCTTCCACCACTCTTCATTTGTTATAAACTGTAACAACAAAACATTTTTAACACTGTGCAAGCTGCTTTTCACTGTTGGTTTTACCTGGCTCCAGTGGTGTCAGGGGATGGGTGGGGTAGGGGTTGGGATGGAGTGATGGATCGATTCTAAGGTATGCATACAAATATGGATCAAAAGTGGAGTGTCTTATTGAGTTCATCATATCACTCTTGCTATTCATGGGTGACACAGGTCTCTCTTTTCTTTTTCTTTCTCTTCTCCTTCCGTCCCCTATTTCCCTCATCCTTCCACACCTTCTCTTAACCTTATCACCCTGCCTTTCTCTCTCATCTTCTCCACTTCTTATTTCTTAGTTAATAAGTGAAACTAATTACCTGATGACCCAACTCCACAGTTTTGTAATGGGTAATTTGGGTCTAAGTGTGCTGTCCATTCCAAACTTATATGTTGAAATTTTTACCATCAAGGTATTAGGAGATAGGGGACTTTGAGGTTGACCAAGTTGGATCAACAGAACTCTCATGGATGCTGTGTTTGAAGTCACTTTTTTGTCATTGTGATAAAATTCCATGATCAATACCAACTTAAATTACAATTTTCGAGGAACAGATGCAACCTAGTAAAAAGAGATTAAACTACTCATCTGGTCAGAGGGAAAGCTCTTCTTGAGGGAAAACAGATAAGTATACTCTCTGCAAAGTGTTATAATCCTACAAGGGTAGCACAAGTGTGTGTGTGTGTGTGTGTGTGTGTGTGTGTGTTATGTTACAGAACAGCTTAGTGGTGGACAGTTAACTTTCATAAGCATAAGACAAGAAATCTATGATCCAAGAATCTTCAGCCCGTGTTGGAAAGACCCAAATGAGCTGTCATATCATAAAGTCATATCCAATGAGTGCAGGGAAGTTTGCTAAGTAATATAAGGAATACTAGAAATTATCAGCAGTCGATAGAATTATTGGTGATCAGGATCTGTGGAGTGGCAGGAAATACTGTGCAGGTTTTCCTGTCCTTGTAAAAATAACAGGAAGGAAGAAAAAAATCTGGAAAAGCACCACTGACTGCCTTCCTTTCAGTGCTGTTCTTCAAGCATGACTTTACATAAGTCCATACACACTAGAGGGACCGTGACCTACCAAACTATTACCAGTTTAGATGTATTAATTGGGGTAGCAGTACCCCAAGACTTTAGTGTGATACTGCCTGGAATGCAATTGCATTTATGCCTCATTACATTATTATTTCAAAGCCTATGTTTAGCATTCGAGTATGTGATGATTTTGATCTCAGATGTGCCATCAACATGACTCAGAGCTTCTTGGGGAGAAGGATTACAGTTACCATGTGTTCCTAGCAACAGGAGATGATCACTGCTTACTAGAGGAACATAGAACTCATGGATGACTAAACATCTGTGATTTTCTTACATCTGTTCCCCAGTTACACTCACTTGATCTCAGAAACTCTTCACAGGTCAAAAGGAGCATCAGTTAACACAGTCCAGGAGCAGAGCATAATAAGAATTAATGTCGTACTCAGCTACCTTGGAGGGATGTGTGTTTGTTTGTGTGTGTGTGTGTGTGTGTGTGTGTGTGTGTTATATGATAAAGATTAAGTTAAAAAAAATCCACCTCACCATGGTCTCTACAAGGGTGTAGTACAAGGTAGCCCTGCTTTGAATCATGGTCATAAAGTGGTTAGCAATATGATTTTATTTTAAAACACAGGATATGAGTAATGTTGCAGTCCTTTCCTTTCTCTGAATAAATTGAACATGGTCCAAGCTATTCTTCTGCCCATCTGGTGGGAAGGTCAAACATTATCATGAGCGTGTCCTTCACTGTGCCATATGAAGGTCCCATTTGGTTCCCCACAAACCACAGTTGACACTTGGTCTACAGAGCTGTGTCTTCTCTATGGATGTAGGCTGGGCTGTTCTCCTATAGCACTCAAGGCACTGTAAAGGCTCTTTAGGAGCTCTAGCTAGATACTCCTCATTAGGGTCATATTACATTGTTTGGGGGGGGGTTACAAAGGGACAGGTAGACTGCCTGTGTCTGTGGAACTCATACACCCTTGCTGTTTTCTCTCCTTGGAAGACACTCCAAACATTGCTCTCTTGTCTTGCTTTTCCATTTCTTCTGTGCCTCAGAGGATCCTCTCTTTCCACCCTTCTAAGATCCCATCCCAACACGCCTGCTGGAAGAGCGGTTGGGAAAAAACAAGCCTACACAAACTACAGATATTATCCCTGTAACGTAATCAACTTGTGTTGACACAACCCAGGAAATCTGCGCATAGGAAACGCTTTCAGCTCTACCTCTGAGAGCTGTATGCAGGATGCAAGTTTACAGAGGGATTCATCGTGTGCATTCATTCGCTCATTCATTTTGATTCCTTTACTCATTCAAAAACATTCAGATAGTAACTACTATGTGGCGACCATAATCCTATTATTTATTCCTTCTTTGTCTAGATGGTAACCATAAACCACAATGGTTGAGTCAAATATGAATTAATACAGCTAAATGAACTTAATATGTTTTCTCATACTAGTTGTATTTTAAGCGTACAGTAACCACACTTGTCAACAGCACTGGCTTGCGACTCAAAGGCAGAAACATCAGAAGTCTTTGTTCTAAAACTGTGAATGTAGAGTCACAAAGCTATAAAGAGACTGGGTGTAGTGCCATTTCGAAGGACTTGTAATTGTGGTACACACACAGCAAACCTCTGTCATGTTGTACACTCTGTGTAGTGTATTCTTTAACAGGGGGTCAGTTCATTATTTTGACAGGCATTTAATGTGCTAGTCATCTGGCTAAATTCTATAGATACAAAGACCTAAGCGTTTTTCTCTACTGCCCACCTTTCTAGAAGTCTATAGTTCAGTAGAGATAAGAATAAATGTCTCATGGTCTTCAGAGCCAGAGTAACTTTCTCTGCTTGGGAAAATTATCAGAGAAAAACATAATTATGTCAGTTTCTTCTGTCTTCTCCATCAACAGAGAATACTTTAATAACTGTATTATGTAATGAGCAATTATGTTAATTTTGCATTGACATTTTCAAAGTATTGGGCTCTCTGCTCTGTTCCACTTTCTAAATGAGCGTGGACCACAGGGTGGGAACTGTGACAATACGCAAATTTGCTTAATGACATTAATCATAGGGCAGGCAATTAGGCCTTGTGACAACGATGTCTTTCACTGTGTTCTACACTGAGAGAATGAGAATCTCTCTTCCCATTCCCACCCTCATGAGAGGTCAGGTGGAGGGGACATTTAGGCTTCCTAATGGTCCCATAGGTTTAAGGCTACTGAGCAGAGACTTTTTGTTGAAACTTCTTGTGTTGGATCTTGTCTCCTTTTGGAATTGTTATTTTAACTGCAGAGATAATCAAACAGTTGTGTCCTTTACAGCGAGATAAGTCACTTAATTTGTAGGAAGTGGCTTATGGGCACTGTGTTTTAAGACTTGTATGAATGAAAAGTATATCTGTTGAGTTGTGACAATAAGGGTGGCTCTCCAGGCCACTTGAGCCTGTCCACGGATTTAATCCTCAGGTTCATTTCTGGTTAACGTCGAGGCCAGTGACAGCGAGAAAGTTCCTCAGAAGTAAAAATGTGGCTTTTGAGATACTTACCTATTTTAAGATGTTTTCTCACTGTAGTGGCCTTTCATGGCTCTTCCTTCTCTGTGGGCCTGAGACTGCTTCTGCTGTTGACACAGATGCTACATTACTATACTTGCACATGCTCTGGAATTCTGTAGCATCAATTAATAAGGAGAGAACAAGGTCTTAACTTTTTTCTTTTCTTTTTTTATTATTTTATTTGTTTTCATTTCAAATGTTATCCCCTTCCCAGTTTCCCTCCACAAACCTCTTATCCCCTCCCCCCAGCCTCTATGAGGTTGCTCCCCCACCCACCTGTCCGCCTCCACTCTAGCCATGGGTCCAGCTATGTGTACTCTTTGGTTGGTGGTTTAGTCCGTGGGAGCTCTGGGGGGGTGGTGGGGTCTAGTTGGTTGATATTGTTGTTCTTCCTATGGGGCTGCAAACCCCTTCAGCTCCTTCTGTCCTTTCCCTAACTCCTCCCTTGGGGTCCTTGTGCTCAGTTCTATGTTTGGTTGCATGTATCTGCATCTGCATTGATCAGGCTCTAGCAGAGCCTCTCAGGGGACAGCTATACCTGGCTCCTGTCAGCAAGCACTTCTTGGCATCAGCAATAGTGACTGGGTCTGGTATCTGCAGATGGGATGGATCCCCAGGAGAGGCAGAGGATGGCCTTTCCTTCAGTCTCTGCTCCACTCTTTGTCCCTGTATTTCCTTTAGACAGGAGCAATTCTGGATTATTATTTTTTGAGGTGGGTAGGTAGCACCATCCCTAAACCGGGAGCCATTCCTATCCTGAGTTGCACTTAAAAAGTGCTCCTTGGAAGGTCCTTTAATCTTCGTAGTTGTGTCTTTCTCTCTGTAAAATTGTGTCATGAGTTTCTTTTCCTATTTCCTAGGACTCTGGGGATTGATTTGGAGGATAGTTTGGAAGATTAGTGTTTTATGGATATGGAGACTGTGAAGAAAGGTATCTTCTAGGGTTTTTTTCTGCTACATTTCAGTTTCTAACAAGCATACTTATCAGCTGAAACCTGATGACTGCGCTCCCTTAACTTCACAGGGGAACCACAAATCTAAGATGAATTAATGTTATAATCTAGCTTGAACCAATAAGAGGTCACCTTCTGTGGATGCAGGAACAGAAATAGTAACCAATCTGATGAGACCTTAAGGTTAAAGGGTCAGGTATATTTGGGGGAATTGACTTAGATCATATTAAACAATTCACGAAGCAATGTATTCTATAGAGAAAGACAAGAGGAAGGCTTGGCTGTGTTAAGAAAATCAGGTAAGTGACTCTGGGGTTCTAGAAAGAGTACTTTAGATTCAGGCAATGAGAGGCTGCCCGACTCGTCCATATTCTCATGAGGTCTGAGTCTGTTTAGGGATTTTCAGCTTTTTACACATATCACAACCTAGCACGATAGTATAGCTTCCAAAGCAGAGAAGTTATTCAGTTGCATGACTTATCCAAAGTCACGCTTGGTTTTGAGATTAGTTGAGGATTTGATGATAGGTTTCTGCCTCTAATTTCAAAGCCTTTCCTGGTACACCACTGGCTTATTTTTCTTCCCCTGATGTTTAATGTTGAAAGTCAAATAAGGTCTAAATAAATCACTGAAGTCCAGTGTATATATGAGAGGGAGGGTGATAGCTTATTTGCACTTTCTTGAGCAATAGTTCACAGTATGTCACAAATTTGTCTGAATTTCGATAACCTCACTGCTATGTTCACTTCCTCCCCAGGAATATGAGAGACACGACTGACCATGTTTTTCCTATTTGTCTCACTAGAGTCATTACTCACTTCTGTTCCAACAAGGGTGTGAGAGTTTACAAGGCCATCCTATATTTTAATTGGTATTTATTCATGGCTTTGCTACATGCTTCCTGTGCTTGGTCATGTACTCTGTTAAGACTGCTTTTAAAGAATATTACAACTCGGGGACGAAGTTGCAATCCATCAGCAGTGATGGCTCTGCAGCTGAGAGCTTATAATGTCCTTGGAGAGGATCCAGTTTGGTTCTCGGAACCCATAACAGCCACCTCAAAGCTGCTGGTAACTCGGCCTTCCAGGGATCCAAAACCCTTTCCTATGCCCCATAGGCTCCTGCACTCATATGTATACATACAAATGCAGAATTAAAAGAAATTTAAAAATATCACCACCCATACATATGCTTGAATGGAATTTACAAAATCAAATACTATTTCCTTTAAGATTCAAATCAGTATATAATATGCGTTTATTTCACCAACTCATACAGTAGCTTTAAGATTTCCTCTGTGATGAAGTGATTTAGTCAAAGAGAAACGTAAGGATGAAAAATCAGTGCAAAAAGGAAGTCAACCAGAACTTGTTAGTAGAGAAGTGTCAGAGACCAGTCCCCCACGCAGACCCCTACTCTATCCTGTGTTTCTCAGGGATCCTACAGGGTATAGTTTTGAGGTCACTATATTAAGCTATAAAACTTATTATAGACAAATTTTGTTTTACAATAGCCATTCTTTCAGCAGAAGACAGAAAGCTGTAAATCCATCTCATCTTGCCATTGCTGCTATTGGTGCTTTCCTAAGCACCAGGAAGACAAAACCTTCTCGTTATTTACTTCCCTTTCCTTCATAATTGCTAAATAAATCATTGTTCCCCAAATGCCCTTGGAGAAAATAAAGCAGACAACTTTGTTAACAGAATCCTATACTCAATAATAAACATATTGTTTCCACGGCTCTTATCCTTTTACTACTGTTTCATGTTTCTGGCTGATGACACACGGTGCTGTTGTAGGCCTTTGAAGTAGAGCTATGTATGCTTTTACACACTCTCTCAAGGATAATACACGCTTTTCCAAAAAGAAAATCTTTAAAGCTACCATTCATGGGTCTTAACTCGGTGACCCAGATTAACTTATTGACCTTTACTGAACTTTGATTTTGTAATCTATAATATAGATCAGTGGTATTCACTTGACCTTAATAACATAAAATATAGGGCAATTATTAGTTATTTTAAAAATTCATTCACTACTATTATTAATTATTATTATTTTGGATCTTTTGAGCTGGATTTCTATGTTTAGTCTTTATCTGTGGCCTTCTTGAAGCTCACTCTGTAGATCAACTAGAACTCAGAGATTAGCCTGCCTCTGCTTCCCAAGTGCTGGAATTAAAAGAATGCACCACTGCTGCCCAGCAGTGATATTTATAAAATGTTTAAGATTCTCTCTAGTTTATAGCATGTGCTTAATAAATAGAAACTGTTATTTAGAGCACTAGAAAGGGCATGAAGGCAAAGGAAAAAGTCTCTGCCAAGCTAAAAAAAAATGGCCTCCATCAGTGTATGCTCTGTGTGCACAATCCAGAATGCTTCCTTGTATTAGACAGTCAGCCCAGCGTGCTGACTTGGTGTTGGTAGGTAATTGCAAGTCACCGCTTCCAAGGGCCTGGGCAATATGATATGGGATTTGAGAAACATATCCTTGAAAGGACTAATGCCTGGAATAGCCATTAACTCATTAATAGTTGGCATCACAGATACAGACAAAGGCAAGGAAAAGGCATCTTTATTGGAAGGTTTTAGGATGGCTTGGGCTGGCAGCTGTTGCCATTCTTTGAAGAAAAAAAAGTTTTTTTGCAAAAAACTTTTTTTGCAAAAGTTTCCAGCCCCCTCCCTCCCACCCCTATCCCCGTCAGGCTCAGTTGTTCCATTAAAGCACTTGGTACACACCCCTCCTTTGACAAAAAGTTACTCAGCTTCTATAGTATGGGATCCTCCCTTCAATCTGATTATTTTTCATTTTCTCCGTGTCTCTTCCCGCTTCTCATCATGATTTAAAAAATAAAATTAAAAAAGAACCCCACACTTCCTCCATGGTAACTGTGTGACTCTAGAAGTTCAAATGACTCATTGCATAGTGGGATTGATGAAGTCAACAGCTGCTGGAAAATATTTCTCCTTAATAGCCCTATCAACATGTGTTTGCTATTATTTCACTAAGAAAAAATAGATACATCAAACACCCATGCTAGACTCTGCTGAAGTTTTCACTAGAGAACATCATGCTTCCAAAATAATTTCAATTTTAATTTGATTTTTTATGTGTATGGTTGTTTTGTCTGCCTGTATATTTGTCCTCATTTGCATGCCTGGCACCCACAGAGGCTAGCAAAATATGCTGGATCTCCTGGAACTGAGTTACAGATGTTTGTGAGTCACCACGCTTGTGCTGGTAATGAAACTTAGGTCTTCTGGAAGAGCAGAGAGTGCTCTTAACCGTGGAGCCATCTCTCCGGCCTTGAAATTCACATTTTGACACAGAACATTTAAATGTGGGTCTCTAGAAGGAGTTCTGATGGAGAACAACATTGTGGAGAAATGAATAAAATAAAAGGAGAAAACAAAGGACAAAGATCTTGGTAAAAATGCTTTAATTCTTTTCACCAGTTGCTTAGGAGATGCCATGACTTTGCTAGCAATTAGGGGGTAAACGAGACAGTTCTTGTCTTCATCGGTCTCTGTGGAACGTAGATATCCAACAAGTATTAGCCATTATGGTAAAAAGGACTGTCTTCTGAACAGTCAGATGAAATAGTTGAAGTATGCTGTGGAAGAGAAGGGGGAGTGGTCAAGATGGACATTAAGAAGGTAGACTTACTTCAGTTAAGGTAGACAAAGACGGCATGGAGGCTGGGCGATGAAGGATAGGAAGGGGTGGAAGAGGCAGAGGAAACAATGGTGCATGGTCTTACGACAAGACAGGGAATGCCCTACTCTTGGAACTGAAGGAACATAAGTGTGTCTCGAGCACAGGCAGTGAGGACGTGGTACAAGATGAGGTCAGAGGAATGAATGGTCAGTGTCTGGACCATATAAGACTATGCAGGACTAGGGAAAGGGATTCAATTTTTATATGGAATGTAATGAGAAACCAAAGGAGAGGTATAGCTAAGTAGTGTGTGTGTGTGTGTGTGTGTGTGTGTGTGTGTGTGTGTGGTGTATGAGAGAAAGAGAGAGAGATTATAAATTGAACAACAGCGTGTTAGTTCCAACTCTACTTTTTCTAAAAATATAATGTATGAGACCATAGAAAGCTTCCCTATATACAACCTAGTAGGTGCTATCCATATGGCAGTCTCTCTGAAGGACACTCCAATGTGTATAGTGTAACATTGTATACTGCACTGTGAATGCATCCATGCCCAGTGGCCGAAAAGGGAAAGACTAGAAGTGAACACATCAGGCAAGAATGGTAACATTATATAAATATTCAGCAAAAGAAACTTTAAAACATGCAGACAAGTCACATAGTTATATATTTATCTGTCTCTGTGTGTATGTATGTATGTATGTATGTATGTATGTATTGATCTATTGATCGATCTATCATCTATCTATGGAATCTTCTATAGTTATGTACTGACTCTTTCTATATTGAATTAATTGTTTTGTCTTAAGGTTTATTTTTCCAGAGCCCTATTCAAAGAACTATAGAGCTCAACCCTATACATAATATTATAGACAGCCAAGGAATGCTGTGAGCAGGAGAAATTGCCTTCCTTGGAGAAGAGCACATCAATTGGTTATCCAATACTGAATGGTCGGTCCTGTAAAGAAAATATACGAGTAACATTATGTGGTGCCTCTCCTGCAGTGGTGTCTGGGCACTGCCAATATGCCGTCTGGGAGGAAAGGGGGAAGAGAGAAAGGGCATTTTTGTAGAATCTTAGTGTTTTGGCTCTTCTAGGCAAAGGCCTTTCTGGATGATCTCTATTGATCTAGCTCTTTGTTTATATTTCTTTATTGGGGATGGGTTTGAACAACATACTCTTTATGCAAGGTGTTATTTCAGGGAAGGGCGTGGGGGTATCCAGGAAGGAAAGGCTATTGGCTGAAGGCTAAGGCTCCTGAGAAACCTCATTAACATGGAGAGGTGTTCCAGGTGCCCGGCACATGACTGACTGTGGTCACCTAGTTGGAGGTCATGGTTATGTGCCCCAAAGCAGGTATGGAAACTGGGAGGGATTTAGCTCTATTCAGCTGGTCTCAAATCTCTGAGATTTCTAGGATTTGAGCCTGCTCCATCTCACCAGTCCCTGCCCATTCCTCTGGTGGCACAGCCCATGTACCCTATAACATTATGGAAAAAGATTAGCTTGCATTTAGGTATTTATATATATATATATATATATATATATATACATATATATATATATACACATATATATATGTGTGTGTGTGCGTATATACATGTATATACACACATATATATTATGAATATATTATGGATATATTAATGTATGTAATATGAATAAATATTTCTTTCTTTTTTATTGGATATATTCTATATTTACAATTCATTTCCCCTTTTCTGGTCCCCACTCCCCAAAAGTCCCACATGCCCTTTTCCCTCCCCCTGCTCCCTCATCCACCCCTTCCCACTTCCCTGTTCTGGTATTCCCCTACACTGATGCTTTGGTCCATTCTAGCACCAGTGTCCACTCCTTTCTTCTTGTCAGACATCATTTGGTATGTGATTTATGTCTTTGGTGTTCCAAGATTCTAGGCTAATATCCACTTGTCAGTGACTGCATACCATGGGTATTCTTTTGAGACTGGATCACCTCACTTAGTATGATGTTCTCCAGCTCCATCCATTTCTCTAAGAATTTCATGAATTCGTTGTTTCTAATGGCTGAATAGTACTCCATTGTGTATATATACCACATTTTTTGTATCCATTCCTCCGTTGAGGGACATCTGGGTTCTTTCCAGCTTCTGGCTATTATATATAAGGCTGCTATGAACATAGTGGAGCATGTATCCTTATTGCATGCTGGGGAATCTTCTGGGTATATGCCCAGGAGTGGTATGGCTGGGTCCTCCGGAAGTATCACGTCCAGTTTTCTGAGGAGCCGCCAGACTGATTTTCAGAGTGGCTGTACCAGCTTGAATTCCCACCAGCAGTGGAGGAGTGTTCCTCTTTCTCCACATCCTCTCCAACACCTGATGTCTTCTGAGTTTTTGATCTTAGCCATTCTGACTGGTGTGAGGTGAAATCTCAGGGTTGTTTTGATTTGCATTTCCCTAATGACTAATGATGTTGAACATTTTTTAAGGTGTTTCTCAGCCATCCGAATTTCTTCAGGTGAAAGGTCTTTGTTTAGCTCTGTACCCTATTTTTGGATAGGGTTATTTGGTTTTCTGGGGTCAAACTTCTTGAGTTCTTTGTATACGTTGGATATTAGCCCTCTGTCGGATGTGGGGTTGGTGAAGATCTTTTCCCAATTTGTTGGTTGCTGATTTACCCTTTTGACAGTGTCTTTTGCCTTACAGAAACTTTGTAATTTTATGAGGTCCCATTTGTCTATTCTTGCTCTTAGAGCATAAGCAATTGGTGTTCTGTTCAGGAATTTTCCCCCTGAGCCAATGTCCTCAAGGGTCCTCCCCAGTTTCTTTTCTATTAGTTTTAGTGGGTCTGGTTTTATGTGGAGGTCCTTGATCCACTTGGAGTTGAGCTTAGTGTAAGGAGATAAGAGTGGATCAATTCTCATTCTTCTGCATGTTAACCTCCAGTTGAGCCAGCACCATCTGTTGAAAAGGCTATCTTTTTTCCACTGGATGTTTTCAGCTCCTTTGTTGAGGATCAATTGGCCATAGATGTGTGGGTTCAATTCTGGGTCTTCGATCCTATTCCATTGATCTGCCTCCCTGTCACTGAACCAATACCATGCAGTTTTTAATACTACTGCTCTGTAATATTGCTTGAGGTCCGGGATATTGATTCCCCCAGAAGTTCTTTTGCTATTGATGATAGTTTTAGCTATCCTGGGTTTTTTGTTATTCCAGATAAATTTGAGAATTGCTTTTTCTAACTCTATGAAGAACTGAGTTGGGATTTTGATGGGGATTGCGTTGAATCTGTATATTGCTTTGGGCAAGATTGTCATTTTAACTATATTAATCCTGCCAACACATGAGCATGGAAGATTTTTCCATTTTCTGAGGTCTTCTTCAATTTCCCTCTTCAGAGACCTGAAGTTTTTGTCATATAAATCTTTCACATGTTTGGTTAGAGTCACTCCAAGATACATATTTCTAAATGCATATATATGCTCATCATGTTGAGAGAGAGCAAGGAGGGGTTACCTATGGGAGGGTTGGAGAGAATAAAGTGAAGGGAAAAATGTTGTAAAACATGAAAACAACAAACTACAGATGCAACCTTCGTATGTGGGAAAGGCATTAGAATATGGCACATGATGTCCGGACAGTTGTAATTCCCCACACCTTAGCTGCTTGAGATAGAGTCTCACTCTGCAGCCTGGGCTGCTCCTGTATTCCAGATCTTTTTGTCTCAGTCTCGTGAGGGCTAGGGCCTGTGCAACCCATGCAGGACAAAACCCTCATTTCTAAAGAAGTATGTTCTGAGTAGAACACCGTCAATGTTTGATAGTCAACAGGAAATACATATATCATATAGTCACTGTCCTAGGGATGATTTCATAGATGGATGATAATTAAGCAACAAAATAAGAAATGTCAGGTAACTGATGGCGGCAGCGCCTGAACTCGAAGGGAAAGCTAAAAGCCTATTCAGCTTAAATATGCAGTGAGACTGGGGGGAGTTTTAATGCTGTTTGGATAATGTCCAGAAGCATTTCTTTGAGAAATTTAGCTGTAAAAGAAAGTAGATAAAATAGTTAATAGGTGCAAGTGGCTCTCAACCTTCCTAATGCTGTGACACTTTAATACAGTTCCTCATGTTCTAATAACACACAACCATAAAACTATCTAATTTGCTACTTCATAACTATAATTTTGCTACTATTGTGAATAATAATGCAATTTTTTTGGAACTAGATAGTTTCCAAAAAGGTCATGACCCACAGGTTGAGAACCACTGAGTTAGAAAACAAAACAACAACAACAACAACAACAACAACAACAACCTGAGTTCAAGGGAGGTTTTGAAGTGAGAAAAATATATGATGAGAACAGTCTAGAGAAAAATACAGTGATACAGTGACATTCAAGGAGACATGCCATTAAGGAGCAAAGATCTTGAGAATATAAACTAAACTGTATGGCAAAGCAGATAGCGTCTTGAACTCTTTTTATGTTGTGAAAACTCTCTCTCTCTCTCTCTCTCTCTCTCTCTCTCTCTTTCTCCTCCTCCTCCTCCTCCATCCCTCCCATCTCTCTCTTCACTTTTTGAGTTAGCTTTCTCTGTATAGGCCTGGCTGTGCTGGCCTTGAACTGGGGAGATATACCTGTCTGGCTTCTCGAGTGCTGGGGTTTAAGGTGTGATTTAGCTCAATGGGTAGAGCACTTGCTTAGTAATAGCAAGGCCCTGGGTTCAGACCCGGTTCTGAACAAAGAAATCAACAAACAAACAAAAGATCAAGGTGGCTGGTAAAAACTCATTTTTAAGTCCTTACGATGAGACTTGGGCTCTACTTACTGAGACCCCTTATTTTTAAACCCTTAAAACGATTCTGATAAATGTGTGAGAGTCGTTTTACTTTTGTGTTCTGAAGCAATGTCTTTCCTTTCAGTATTCTACTGAAGCCTGGGATGTTGGCCAGCACTCGGTCTTCTCCTAGAGGCACCCTGCTTCCACCTTTTCACCGCTATCAGTTACTATCTGTGTGGGAATTCATGCCGTTGGTCAGTGAGCAACTCCCGGTGATCCACGTGTTCATGATCTTGACTTTGTGAGTTACTAGCTGTTGTTCGACTCCTCAGAGTCACAGCTTCCTAATCTCTGTAACTGCAATGATATGACAGAATGCACCGCAGAAGGCTGTTAGGAGTATATGTAGTGTAAATGAATGCAATTGAAGTGCACAGATGTGGTACACAGGGTTCATCACAATCTTAACTACTGGGATGTAACTGTCACTACTATTTACTTGAACTCTGCTTACCTGATAAACTCGTTTTTTGTGACTATATTCAAAATAGACAGAAAGATCCTGCAAGGCCATGGGAGCGGGAAGCCTTAGGGCTCTGACAGCACACGGAGAGGGATGCAGGAGTGGAGGGATACACAGGGTAGGAGCAATGCTATGGGACACTGACTATGGAGAATATAGACTCAATATACTCTGTGGATATTTTTTTTATTCTGTAGATATTATTATAAGATGGGAACAGTTTTACAGACTGTTCTAGTTTTCAATATTTTATGTATACAATAGAAATAAGTATCTGGTAGAAATGAGAAGTAATATGATATTTTAGTTAAATGCTTCCTTTCTGTTTTAAATCCAAAATTAGCTGTAAACCCCACAAAATAATTAAGTGTGCCTTGTAAATTTTTAAGTTTTATTATTATCATGTGCATGTAAATTTTTATGTCTTTAAAAATTGTCATGTTCATAATCTTATTTTAGGAAATTATATTGAATTTATATTTCAATTATATTAAAAGCGATACATTATGTATTTTAAATATTCAGCAAATCTCTTTGCAGTTTGTTTTGCATATTTATGATATATAGAAATTTAATACTGTATGTATTTATTACTTTTTTGTATTCATAAAGCAAATCTCTCTTTTTGTGGCTTTGCCCTTTCCTCATATCAAGGCTGTTCTTATCCTTCAAACTATGGACACTTTGAAAGATAAAATGTCTGAACTCAGACATTTATCAATTAATCAAGGGTGTTATGAGTGAGCTATTCAGACTGAGCGCCCTCGTTCCTCGGGTCAATATGTATTTCTATATATAGAAATATATAAATGTGTGATATATGAATTTGCTTGTTGTCAATATGAAGCCAGTCTTCCAAACTGTGTAGTTGTTTGTATACCCAGAGATGGGCCTTTTTCATGGGTGTGGCTGAACCCAGCTACAGTGTGAATTTGCTCCTCAATACACAATGAGACATTCACATGACAAACAGAAGGATGGATCACTTCTGTCTAAGGACGCTTCACTTGTTGTGCTGTAAGTGGAGGTCTCACTTCCGCCTGGATCGAGTGGTGATGATCAGGGTGTGTGCCATGAAAACAAGTCGATGGGTAAATCCTTATTCCGTGCAGAACTGCAAGCTAAGCAGCTCCCATGCTTTCTGGGAAAAGAGAGAAACCTTGGAATGTCCATGCATTTTGCTTAGCTGAGAGAAATCAGAGATTTTTAAAAATCACATTGAATTTGGAAACTGTACTGGTTCATTTCCTTTGTCAAACAGAGTGGACCTTGAAAATGCCCAGAAATCTGGTCAACCGTCATGGCGTGGTTCCTTCAAGAGTGGTTTGAATGGCATTGCTATTTCAATTGCTTGACTGAATAAAACAAGTTGCCCTCCTTCACATGGGTAGAGCTCATTCAACCAGTTGAAGGTCTGAATAGAACAGGAAGTTGACCTTCCCTCAAGTCAGACAGAGGTCCTCCAGCTTGAATCCTTCTAGCTGGTACCTCAGTCCCTCCCACTGTTTTCACTGGAAAACCAGATCCTAGTTTTTATGGAGTCTTGATCTCATAGGCCCCTGAGCCGGATTTTGAGAATTTGTCAGCATCCCAAATATGAAACTAAATTATTTTTGATAAATCTTTTGTTCTTTATGTTTATCTTAGTTTCTTTCTTAGTCTCCATCTTTATCACTTCTGGCTCTGTCTTGTGGGTTTGTAGCTTTAGAGCACTTTAATACAGAATTCCAAATATAAATCTAGGTGGTACCAGATGACAATATTAATATCCATGACATATGGTTATTGGGACTCAGATTAATAAATAATAAACCATTGTATAAATTACTAAAAATGGCTTTAAATTAGTTATAAATTATAACTAAACTATTTGAAGTAATCCATGAATAGCAATGACTTTTAGCAGAAATATCCCACTTACATTAATTTTTAAAATTTGAGAAGTGTGCTACCTCCAAACATGATGCAAACATGCAAATACGCATTGAACACCTGCTTACTATATACAGCCATACAAACAGACAGACAGACAGACACACATCACAGAAAGCTGCTTAACTGTTAAACGATTTTATTGTGCAGATTTGAAATCTTTATAGGACATGCAGCATAAAAAAAGTGTAAAATATATCAGTAAGCATATAAAATTTCAGTAACCTTTTGGATCAGCAATTGCCTTGCGTGAGACTGAGTATCTAGGAAGAACAGACATGTCTCGGAACACACAGTTTACAGACTGAATCGTAGAACCATTTCCCAAGTGATTCTCCTTATATAAAGATAAAGAATATCTCTACATTTAAAAGGGTATACAGTCTAGTACACTTTCAGTTACGCACACAGTTTAAAAAGCCGAACTGTGGCCACGCCAGTGTCTGTTTTAAATGCAAACAATCAAAGTAGGTAGCAGGTCGGGAAAGTGTCGGCACAACTGAAGGGGAAAACAGGTCAAGCAGGGGTTCCGATAAATGAATGAAAGTGAAAATAAGGGCCTATCTGGAATTTAAAAAATATCCCCTAGGGCAGCGCTGTAATGTGAACAGGGGAATAAAAGGCTCTGGCGTGTGCCAGGCGGGCAGCTTTCTGGAGACTCAGGTACACAGGTGAAATTCCTCAGTTTGGGTTCAGAACAACTTGAACTGATTCCAGCATGAACGGGGCTCCTCAAGCTTTTGTTCCCACCCCGCCCCCACCTTCTCTCTGAACAAAATGGTGGTTGAATTAGGCGGGAGGCTCCTCGCAGGGGGAGAGGGCAAGCTTCACAACATCACAGACTATTGCGAGGGCTATGCACAGAAGGGGCCATGCTTACAACAGGTTTGGCAGTCTCCTTTTGGGGGCTTCCTTCTTGACACGCCCTCCCTGGAGGCTCACTCCTCAGCTGGAAAGGGAGCACAGTGTTGAGCCCCTAAACCATCCCAGTCGGTCACTAAACCGTTATCCTGGTGAGGGGTTAGCTTAGAGTCAGGAACCTGCGATTATTCTTGAAAAGGAGCCAAACGGGATAGACATGCTGGCCTTGTTCAGTTGCTGAGTGGCAGGGAAAGCTGGCTTCTACTTCTGCCAGTCCAGAGAGGTCTCAGCCCCATGCATCAGCTTCAAATCATTTCATTGAGTTAATGTTGACCGGGCTTAACATAGAGGAAGATGCTACGTAGCCAAGCACAGATATCAACACCAACAGGTTCTATATCTCAGAGTCAGAAGCAAGTACAGAGAACTAGCAAGCAGATTTTGACTGTTTTCCTTTTAGGAAGCTGCCGGCATAATGCAAGTAGATGAGTTAGACTCTATTCGAAAAGAAAACATGGACAATTAGAAGGCACTTAGGTCTTAATGCTCGGTATAGCAAATATTCAGGCACACAAAATAACAGGTTAAAAATGTCAGGATGAGTAAGACATTGTTGGTATCATGAACGTGAAGATTACAGTCTCCGAACTGATGGTGATCACTAGATTGCACTGGATTGTTAAGAGTGATGACAACAGCCAACTCCTCAGAGAGCTGGGATATATTAAAAAACCTGCCTTCGTGCCCCTAAACACATGGCTATATCCCGAAACTCCTCCCTTTGTAGGACATCATCACCTTCGAGTAGGCAGTTGAGGTTGTTGGTACTCTTCCCCCACCTCCCGGTCCTTCCTATTTTTTTTCTCAAATCATCTTTCTATAATATGTTTATATTTTAGCCAATGAAACAATGATCCACATGTAGAAGAGAGTAGGAATGTATCTAACCATTCCAGACTGTCAAAAATAGATGCAGAAGCTCAGGAGAGACAAGTAGTATATATGGAAATGAAGGGAATGAATTCTTTGTTCTTGACCAAGACAAACCATTCAGAAATTGCTGCTGCCATAGCAACTTGGAATTGGCACCAAGGAAATAGTAAGGGGGTGGGGAAACCATTCCATCCTTCAATGTCACTCATATCTCTTTCTGCGTGCTGATGCGGATATTGCTGAATATCTTGCCGATAGCTTCGAAGAGTGGATCACAGAAGGTGTGGACGTAGATGGAGTAGACACGGCTGATGCACTGAATCTCAATCAGGAAGCTCTTGATGCATGGTACAACGGCCCAGATGTGCAGGAAGGAGAGAATGGCGAAGTAAATGCCCCAGATGAGCGCCATGGGGATGCCGAAGATGGTAGACAGCAGGCGGTAAAACCAATATTTTGTCACAGTGAAGGTGGTGAAGCTGGCCTTCCAGATGCCGTCGAAACTGTGTGTCCCTTCCGGCTCTGCAATCACATCCTCGAAGTCGATCTGAAACAAAGAAGGGGCAGAATGTGAGTGAGGACAGAGGAAAAGGGGGAAATAGCACGTGAGAGGTATGCCAGTGTCTACGACGTGCGTGCCAGCCCTGTGCAAGGTGATTAGCAGCCATGAACAGCGTCTGCCTCCTTGGACCTCACTGGGAACATGAATATATGAGTTCACCTCAGATCTGATTATTCTAGGGTGGAGCGGGAAAGGATTTTAACCTACATCCCAGGTGTTTTTTTTTTTTTTAACTGTGTGATCAGTTGAGGACTACTGCTTGCAGGACAAACGGATGTGCCTTAGAGCAAAACTCAGAAACATGAGTAAGGACACGCAACACTCAGGAAGCGGTAAAGAATGTGACCCAAGTTTTTATTGCCTTCAAAGACAATCATAATCCAGTATTGAGTACTAGACACATTGAGAATTAGGCAAATCCATTTATGACTTTTGTAACAGGATTAACAGAAACCTTTCAGGGAGTCAGGTCACTGTGAGTTGAGGCGGGAGATGACTGTGGGGTGGTGAAGCGGAGCTTTGGGAATGTAAGCGATGGGGAAAGTAAAGAAGGTGCATGGGGATGCTGGAGCCACGCCTCAGGAGCGAGGAAGAATGAGACCCAGGAGGGCCGCAGGCAGAGGAGACCAGAGTGAGCACATCGGAGGACAGCTTGAGGCCAGAATGGGCATTGTTTCCATACAGTGAGGGTCTGTGACGATGGCGGAACAGGGAGGAGCAGCGACAGCCACAGTCCCTTTAGATGAATTTGACAAGCTGTGTGTGTGTGTGTGTGTGTGTGTGTGTGTGTGTGTGTGTGTGAGAGAGAGAGAGAGAGAGAGAGAGAGAGAGAGTGTGTGTGTGTGTGTGTGGGCGTGTCTGAGTTATGTCTGCGTCTGAGCTCTTTGTGTGTGTGTTTGAGTGTGTATGTATTCAGACATGTGTGAATGTATGTATGTGTGTGTCTGAGGTGTGTGTGTGAGAGAGAGAGAGAGAGAGAGAGAAGGAGAGAGAGAGAGAGAAGGAGAGAGAGAGATAGAGGGAGAGGAAAGTAGAGGGAGAGGGAGAGGGAGAGGGAGAGAGTGCTAGCTCTATACTAAAGGAAAAGGAAACCAGCATGGAGACTATTGCACAGGCCGAGTGAAAAAGTGGGTATTAAAAATAAGGAAGAAAGAAAGGAAGAAAAAAGTAAGAAAGAAGGAGAAAAATGATGGAAGGCAAAGAAACAAGATCAAAGAGAAAATTCCTGGACATTATGACAAGAACCCTTAGGACCTTGTTACTTCAAAGAAAGGAACCAAGGATGACCTTTGAACTCTCAATAGGACTATTGGGGAGATCGGCAGGTAACATTAGAGCAAGGAGAACATTAGAAAGAAAAAAATTAAGTTAGCAGGACGGAACCTCACTTTAGAATTCGATAAATTGAGAATATAGTTTTTGGTAATGATCAAGGCAAATACCAATGGTGCAAGAATCATGAATATTTCAGAAGTCCATTTTAGGAAGCCACTGGGAAGCAACCAACAAAACATGCAGTCACATGGCACTTACAAGTACTTCTTTGCATTGGTGACCTGGAACAGTAGGTTCCTGTCATTTTACAAAAGAAGAGACATGTGGCAACTTTCTACAGGCAGATGTGCACACAGCAATGGGGGATCCTAGTGCGAATTCAGTCCTTTTGCAAGGACTCACCTACTCACCTACATAGTTACTTCTTAGGCTTTATATAAACTAAACGAAGCACAAGATTAAAAGCAATTATCATCAGGAAGGCAGAATAGAGCAACTCCTTCCTGGTGGCTGCTATGTGAGCGGCTCTAGCACAGTTTGAAATCCACAGACACTGACGTCGACCAGCTGCAGCCCAGCAGAGCTCAGAGTCCAGGCTACAAGTTGGGTTCCTTCAGACTGGGGCTCAGTGCCAAAGAGCCACCTTTGATTTAGCACACCAAAATATTTTTTGGAAAAAGTGCATGACGCTTACCAGTCTTCAGGTTTATTTTCTAGAACACTCTGTTTCTTTCTCTATTGCCCAATGTCCTAATAGTATAATATGCAAAATGGTTTGGTTGTAATTTTGTAAATGAAGTTAAATAGATTTATTGCTATTGTATTTTTCCTCAGCACGTTTAGAACTAGATTGAGGTAAATATTTACGTGTGTGTGTGTGTGTGTGTGTGTGTGTGTGTGTGTGTAACAGATTGTAGAATACAGATAGCTCAGGAGAAAGCATAAGGACATGAGTTTGGTCCACAGAACACACTAAAAATTAAGAATAAACAAACAAGCAAACATACAAACAAACAACCCAAAGCCCACCAGACATAGGACTCAGCAGGCCAGGCAGACTAGTCTAAGCAGGGAATTCCAGACTAGAGAGAGAGTTTATCCTTGATAAAAATGTTGAGTAGGTTTGGAAAAACAATCTCTGATGTGTCCTCTAACACACACACACACACACACACACACACACACACACACACACACACACTTAGAGAAAAGGGGGGCATAAGGCAAATCGGACTAATACTTGAATGATGTTTCTGTCCAACTTATTTATAATTGTCTATGTGAAAGGTTATGATAAATTCTTCCCAAAGCAATGAAAATGAGAAATTAAGATTTTTTTTCTTCAATTCATTTAAATTATATTTTTTACTTTTTAAAAAAGTGTCATTATATAAAATGTGAAACTGAAAAAGTCAAAATTGAAAATTTATCAGTAAAATTTAAATCTGGGATCAAAGGATAATGCATGGTGATTTACAAATATCCTGGGTGTGCACAACAGTTTGAGTGTACAAAACACACAGAGGCCCATTGCTTTCATTACAGGGAAAGCCTATTACGGATTATCCCAGAAATGACAAGGAGTTGTCCGTGTGAGCAAGAGACTGGTTTGAAGCTCAAATCTGGTCTAAAAGAAGCTGATGGTTTCTTTAATACTAAAGAACTTTATGAAAAGTATTTTTTGAAAATGAACAGAGTATTTCACAATTAAAAGGCTTATTAATAGACTCAAAAGTTTGACACCCTTAACTCTTCTGGTAACAAGGTGAGTGTGTGTGTGTGTGTGTGTGTGTGTGTGTGTGTGTATGTGCGCGTGCGCTCATGAGAATACATTTATATGCATATATACATATTATATATATGTAAAAATATATAATTGGCTCATATTAACGAAGTATACTTAGCTAGAGAAGGTATTTAGGAACATGTGTTTCTATGAAAAATTTCTTGATAACAATTTCCTTAACTTTACATCTAAAATATTTTTTCAGTAAGCACCTTGGAAATTCTTTTTTCTCTTTTTTAGGTACTTTTGAAAGTTTCTAGGTAGCAACATTTTCAATGCCTGCCCAAAACAGGTAATGAGTATAACATTCAATACCCCAGTGAATTTAGTGAGTTTTTTTTCTGTGACAAGATGATGAAAAGAAAACACACACACACACACACACACACACACACACACAAACACACACACACACACACACATCTGGCATCAGTGGGAGGGGAGGCACTTGGTCCTGTAGAGGCTTGATGCCCCTGAGAAGGAGGATGCTAGAGGGGTGAGGTGGGAGTCGGTGGGTGGGTGGGTGGGGGTGCACCCACTTAGATGCAAAGGGGAGGGAGAGGAGTGGGAGGTTCATGGAGGGAGACTGGGAAGGGGCTAACAATTGAAATGCAAACAAATAAAATGATTAAGAAGAAAAAAAGAAGAATTTCTGGTGGTTTAAAAGAATAAAACAGTACAGCCAAATTAGGTGTAGCTAAAGGCAGAAGCAGCTCCCGCTGAGGTAGCATTAAAGCCAGAGGTGATGCTTCCTTCTCCCTACCTCATTCTAGGGCATTGTCCGCTACTGCAAAGAAAGCTACGAAGCCCTGAGATGTCGCACGTGCCCAATAAGCAACAGGGGTGACAGACTTCTCGGTCGCATGAGCAGGGTTTTCAGTAGACAAGCAAGTATTGATATGAAGGTATAAAGTACAAAGGCTGCGACTTCAGCGGCTACCACCGGCTCAAGAGGACTAAGCCGCGTCTGTCCTCAAGAGCCTCTTTGAGGTGCTCACTCCTACTCCTTTTCGAAGACGAGGGTAAAGCTAATACATAGCTCCAGGTTGCCCAGATGCTTGTGAGCAAAGCCGGAATGCGTCACGTTTCAGGTGTGTGCACCCTTGCTTCTGCACTGCTGGGAATCCAAACTCTTCTTACAAAAGTCCTGGTGCTTAATCTTTGCTGAGATACAGTGGGTGCCCAGAAGCACTCATGCCGCGGCTGTTAAAGGCACAGCTCTTGCTAATATTACCACTTTAAGCCAGGACATCTGGTAAGGAGGATATTTTGAGTTTTGTGTACTGATTATTTTTATGCTACTCTGAACACTATGTGCTCACAATCCTGGGAATTCAGCCAGGGACTGTCAAGCTTAATGGTGGAAACTGAGGCAGACAATCTCATGGTCCCAAATGAATCAGAAAAGAAGCTAAAGTTAGAATGCTAATTTCACAGCTCTCAAGTACATGAGTAGCCCAAGGCCCCACAATGTTTCCATTTTTGGGGTGTACCTGTTCTATCTCTAAATATTTGCGCATGTTCCTTGCCTTCTAAGACTTTGGCTTGACAGTATGTTTGCATATGTTTTAGAGAGATGTCTTCTTCATACTATGACCGTGACATTTTTTATACTTCAGTCAGGGTGAATAGAACCAGAATGGATACTTTAAATGATGTGTGTGTGTGTGTGTGTGTGTGTGTGTGTGTGTGTGTTGCTGGGGTCTAAATTCTGTTGCTCATGATTGCACACAGGGACTTTTAACCACAAAGCCATCTCTTCAAACCTGAGAAATACTTCAAACAATATCTTTAGTGTATATGATGACTTTCAGAACATTTAAAGTGTACTGAACTCAACATCATTCTGCTAAGTGAATAGTCATGTAGTTAATAGATTCAGAGAAGTATAAAGCAAGTGATCCTCGAAGGGCTGGAGTCCAGTATAAAGCACTGGAATCAATGACCATCATGGTGAGACCAGGTCTTTCTTCTCACATAGGCACGGCAGGCACAGGATGGGAACTCAGGCTTGGGGACCATCCTGGCCTCTGACACCACTGCCTACAATCACCACACACTCCAAGTCACTCTGGTGGCTATGCTCTGAGACCAACAAGAATGGCATGTGGTCCTTTACTTGAGTTTAAACATCTTGATCTCCAGAGGCCCCGCAAGTCCATTTGTTAGACAAGCGATGGTGCCCTTTTCTGCCAGTGCCCTGGGGCTCAGAGTTTGCACAGACCTTCAGACTGATCAACCTCCCATCCAAACGGCCACCCTTTCCCAGGAGGCTTATCCTATTCACCCCTCTCCATTGTAACTGTACCATGGTAGGCATGGACTATTTCCCTGCCATTGACTAGATGACCATGTGCCTGGCAGGACTAACTATGTTCAGTTCAGTGTTTCTGACTTTACCTAGAGCAAGACTTCATATGCTTGCTCAGCGTTAGACTGGCATAGGAATTAGAAATTTGCCTTCTTAGAAGAAAAAAAAAAAGACAAACCCAAATGTTGTAGGCACCCCGTGGCTTTTAAAATGAAATGCCTCAGATGAAGCTAAGATATTCCACCGAAGAATTGATTTTTCTGTTCTGTAACTGAAGGAATACATTTGCCATTTTGGTAATGTCCACTATGTAGGCCTACAGATCAAAGTCACAGATGCACTTCAGGAATGTGTCTGCGTCTCAAAGGATGCTTTCTCAGGAGCCAACAGTTTATATTACTGGATTTTTTTTATAAATGATGCTAAAATACCTTTGCATAGCACTGGCTGTTTCTGAAACGTAACAAAATGTAGCCACAGATGTCAAGAAAAACAGTTCGTCTTGCTATGTTTTAAAAATGTTTGGTTAATGCAATAAATCTCAGAAGATCCTATCCTGTTAAATGTTATCTTGAGGTAATATTTTATATTATTTTACACTATTGTTTTTAAATAGTTTGCATTTACATAGAAATAAAAGAAACACAGTCATTTTTTTCTCCAAATGTGGACCTTTTTTTTTTCTGAATAAGAAACAGTCAAGACAAATTTAAGTACCTTTGTGGTTTTGTGTATAACAATGTTTTTACATTTGGTTTCAGTGGAGAAAATATAGTTTTACACTGCTAGTAAAAAATCTGTATTAAAATATATGAAGTATATATTAGTACATTGTGAGCATAATTAAATATATGTGTAGGACATAATATCAACCAAGCAGCTGCCACGATGTTTCCTGAAGACCCATCTGCTGTCTGTCCAACTCAGTTACACTGCTGTCCCAAAAGAATCCTAGCCACTTAGGCAATGGAAACTCTCTCCTGATCTCAGAGTATGTCATGGTTAGTGTACACCTGGTATATCACATTAGTATTATTGGTGAGTCGTTTGTTGAGAATACACATGACTCAGTTCTGACCAATAAGCTTTAAGTTAGTCTGCTGAGCAGAAACTTCAAGAGAGCTTTTCTTTTAAAGAGTATTTATTTACTTTTTATTTATTTATTCATGGGTGTGTTTGTGCATGCACGTGCGTGCGTGCACACATGTGTGTACATGCTAGTATGTGTACAGATGCTGGGGGAATCCAGGATAAGACATCAGATTCCCTGAAGCTGAACTTACAGACAGTTTCAAGCCACCAAATATGGGTGTCAGAAGTCTAACTCTGGTCCTCTGTGAGAAGAGTGACCATTCTCATGATCTGGGCCATCATTCCAGCCCCTAGGAAAGGTTTATACAAGTGCTAATTGGGAGACCCCCTTCACCCTGCTTAAAATAGTATATGCTGATTACATAAGCTGACGTCATCTCATGATCATGAGGTGACGTGAAAGAGTGAAAGGACACGGGGAGAGAAAAGATGCTCCTTTTGCCACTGTCCAGACATGGAAACCATGCCAGAGATACTGACCACTTAGCTTCTCCCTTGCAATGAGTACACCCTATCCTTGCAAACCACGGCTCTAGACTTCATTCCTAGGACACACGTCTCTGTAGCTAGGTGTATAGTATGTGCACATTTAGAAATATGCTGGTTCCTCATCTGGCCTCATTTCCTTCCCACACTGCTAGAAATTCCCACAGATTGTAGCCAAGCTTCCTTCAGGAGATGTTTACTTTACATTAATATCAGAATGATAAATGATCTATGAATGAAGCAGCGCCGTCAGTTTTTCATTTATAGAAATGAAGTGAAAATGTAACAGCGTCCAAAATGGGTCTCAGAGGTTCCTTTCCAGATGGTCTTGCTGTGCCCTCTGCTTGAGCTGGTGGCCAGAAGCGATTGTCCTTCAAATGTGTCGGGGAACGGGGAGCCTCTGAAGAGTTTACGAAACACTGCATCGCCTTGCCTTGAGCGCCATTCTTGCTCTCCGCTTTGCTCTGTTGGAAGTTAGCTGCCGTGATTGGGTTACCTTCAAAGGGTATGGCATGGGCAAGACCTAGAGGAGGAGGGCCCTGGCTGTCAACTCTTGAGACACTGGAAGCCTCAGTCCAGCAGCTTAAAGGGAAAGGACGAGTCGCGGACCATGTGGATGAGTCTGGATGTGGCGCCTCCCCCATCTTGGCTTTGGGAGGATCTGGTACGGACAGCTGGATTTTGCCTCGTGAGAGACCCTGAACAACCACCTGGCTACATCGCACCGCACAGAGAGTGTGACATGATGGGTGCTTGTGGCTGTGTGTTACTAAATTCAAAGATAACGGGATATGAAGGGATAGACAATGACGCCAATCCCCAAACAAGCCTCTTCCATGTTATCATTTTCTCCTTTACGTCTTTTGTATTAGACAGCTTGACTTTCATACCTATATAAAAACATTTAGGGTGAATATATTCCTACTTTCTTAAAATTTTGTGCTGAGGCTAAAAATCCATGAGTGTATGAGAAGTATGTATGAGTATGTATCATCTTAAACTTTCTCTAACCTACACAGTCTTAGAAAAATAATTAGACTGTCTTCAGTGTTTGTGTAACACTATCCACCTATATGCTTCACGGGGCTTGAGATTATAACCAAATCTGATCGCTGGTCTTAATTGTTACCTTAATAGGATTTACAGTTAGCCTAGGGTTTGCAGTCTAACCCACACCCTAGGCAGAGAGGATTACCTGGCTCAAGCTGGGTGGTACCTTCCAAGGTGACTGAGGCATGAATAGATCTGAGGGAAAAGCAATATTGTCAGCTAGCGTTTGCTCCTTCCTGAGTGTACCCAAGTCCAGTTTTATTGGCCTTCCAATGTGGACGGGATACTAGCAGCACTCCAGAAATCTTTATGCTATTTTAGCACCTGTTTGGGACAACTGAGGCATCCAGTTTTCTGAATTGAGAAGCTACTGGATTCTCATTGTTGTTAGAAAAACCAGCTCCTCCATTGTAAGCCAGTCTAAGGAATCTTCTCTTACATACATTCCATGGGCTCTTTTTTTTTCTGGAAAGTCCTGCCTAAATATCAGATATGCAGAAAATCACCCAGACACCCAAATCCAGGTCTTTAAATCTAATACTCCAAAATGCGCTACTTTATGGTTTTTAATTTTCAGAAGTTCTCAACATGAGTAACCTGGCAAGAGGATCTTCAAAGGAGAAAACTATGTTAGAATGCACATTCTCAGTTAGTAGGCTGATTAGACTGTCTGGAGTGGGGCCTGGGTCTATACTGTTCTTACTTCAGACAGGATGTGCTTATGTAGCTCAGGCTAGTTTAGAACTGAAAGTCCTTCTGCCTTGGCCTTTCGAGTGCTAAGACTAAAAGCCCGTCTGTCTACTCATATGTCAGCACATGCACGAGTGCAGGCGCCTTCAGTTAGGAGGGGCACAGAATGCCTGGGATTAGAGTTACAAGTGGTTGTTCACCATCTGACAAGGATGCTGGGTACTGAACTTGTCTCCTAGGAAAGAGCTTTACCTTTTCTTAACCACTGAGCTTTTTCTCCAGGCCCCTGGGGCTTTCACTTTAAACAAGACTTCTCTCATCTCTTCAGTGAGCATGCCCTGGCTCCTCACAGTTAATGACAGCCCTATGGTTTGTATGTTGTATTCTCTGGGCCTCGTGGTCCTGGCTTCCTTCCTTCTTTCTTCTGTGAGTTCCTCTTATGCTGGATGGCACTGGGATGCTAATAAATAAAATGAATAGAAACACTCTCAGAAAAGCCTTTCCTAATTTCAACCTACAGATATGGACTATTGGTCAAAATTAAATGCTTCTGACCATTATGAAAAACCAGTCAGTAGAAATCGTGGTGTATCTCCATCACTCTGTAGGCAAATAAAAACCGATGTTCAGTTTCATTTAAATTAAGTACATATTTTAAAAATTCTATTGTGTGTACCAAATCTAGTCACACCCAGAGAGCGTGTATTCCAACTTCCAACTCCGTTCTCTGTTCCCACACACATTTCCAGCATGCTGAGAGGCCTTTGAAGCCAGTGGAATAATGCTGTGTCTGAGCATGTGGGTATGGAGGAGTATGAGAAAGAGCAGTTAAATGCTACCAGAACGCAGGGACTTGGCCATAATTCCCATGTGTTTTCTCAGAAGCAGATTTTACTGGGCAAAACTGGCACCACTGGGCAAGCGGCTGCGGGGCTCTTGCCGCCGGTGCTGAAGAGAGAGGGTCTGGACTATGTTACAGATGCCCACGGTCACGTGAGCGCCTCGGTGACCCGCCCGTGCTTCAGAGGAATGTAAATCTGGGATAGGAACATTGCTCCGTGTTCTTGGCTTGCAGGCCCGCTGCTTTCCAGTGGAAGATGCGAAGAAACTTCGCCTTTCAGAGGTTCCCAGGACTGTGCCTTGGCGAGCAGGGGAAAAGGATGTATCCATACATAAGCAGAGTTTCCACACAGGACGATGAGTGTGCGCGAATGAAGTGTTTTGGGGTGTAGGACACAGGGCAGGAGAAGGTCCGCAGTGAGAGACCTGGATTTAGCCTGGCCACCATCTCCCCTCCTCGTGGTCCGTCTGGACATCCTCAGCAGCCTCCGTCTCTCCTGGCCAGAACCTCGCTGGCTGTCATTTCTTTCTGTTCTCCCTGTCTCCTCCACCCCTTCCCCATAGCATTTTATTTCTCCCTTATTCCTGAGTGACAGTTTCTCAAACACTAATAAAAGGCTTCGGAATTTCTAAAAGATACAGTTAAAGTAAAAATTTCTGGGTCTTGAATCACAATTAGTAGTCCCTGCGGGATCGGGGTGGGGGTGGGGAGTATCTACGTATCTTTCTCTAGCCTGAATTTGCTGCAGGAGGTCTAGGGAGGAGAAAAACGACCCTGTTAGTGGAGAGGATCTCAAAACTTCAATATGCAGATCTGAATGAATGCAATGGTATATAGTGTGTTGTTTTTGAAATGCGATACATTGTCCAGATCAAGGACATGGAGGCTGTATTTGCCTTCTTCGTGGTAGTATTACATCACTTAAACTGCTAACTTGCTCCTGTCTTGTCTCTTTTCTTCCGCTAAGCAGGTACGATGGGTGGTGTCAGCTCCACAGGGGTGTTCAAAGTACTTAACAGTTAATGTATTTATGGCTGTATGAGGAGCACCGGTCCTCCTGTATGAGGAGCACCGGTCCTCCTGTATGAGGAGCACTGGTCCTCCTGTATGAGGAGCACCAGTCCTCCTGTATGAGGAGCACTGGTCCAGTTGTCTTGGTCATGAAGGAGTAAGATATATTCTGAGGTTTGCATCACACTTCACCATTGTAGGCTGTATGTCTCAGGTCTGAGAACACAGGCGTTTATGTTTTGCCATGCATTGAATTGTGTCCCCATTATAAGCTAAATTAAAGCCCCGATTTCCAGTAAACACAGAGAGAAGGCAAGTGACGTGACAAAGGAGGCAGGGAAGGCTACGCAGCTGCCATCTACAGACTGCCAAGAGCGTTCAGCAATCCATAAGACACGAGGAAAAGACAAAGATCAACAGGAGGTCCCTCAGGGAGCATGGTCATCCTGCTGTCATATTGGTTTTGGACTTCTCACCTTCAGACCAGGAGACAATGGATATCTATGGCTTTAAAGACACCCAGCTTGTCATGGTTTGGTGGAGGGGAGGACTCCTAGGAAATGCATCTACATCTCCCTTAAAGTCTCAAAACTTATTTTCAGTATCAGGGTTTGGCGATTTCCGTTTCCACACGTCTTCACATAGGTTCCCCACTCTTCCTTAGGGCGATCCCAGGTGGCAGCGTAGAACCACCCTGTGTAATTGGGGCTAGCTGGCTAGGAGTCTTCTCAAGTAACCCATACACCTCAGTTTCCTCATCACAAAGCGTCTAGCTGCAGATGCCTCTGTACAAATCAGGCGGAGTACCTCTTGACCCCTTCTATTCCCTCAGACTTCTGGTGTCCCTTTGGTGCCACTTGTTGATGCTGAGTGTCATCAAACCGGTGACAGAGAACAGACAGCAATGTAAAAATAGACCAAGAAAGGGCCAGAGATAGGAAACTGGAGAGAGTGTGTTAGTAAACTTGGGTAGAGAAGAATGATTGTTTGGGAACACTTGTGTTTGCCATGCAAGAGGAGGAGGAATAACTGAAGAGTTCACTGTGAATTCTGTCCCCAATAGAGAAGGCTTGCCTCATTAAATGTATGCAGATCTTATTTTGTTCAAACACCCAATTAGAAGGCTCATCCGGAGGTCTGGCTTGCTCACTGAATTCTGTGTTTATACGTTGGCGTTTACTATTCTTTAAGCTTTTGGGCATTCCATGGGACAGATATGAATGAATACCATACTTTTTAAAAATGGCTTTTTTAAATATTTTATCAACAAGAAACAAGCAGAAATACCTTTGCTGTTTTTTAGGCTACTCCTTTAGTCATTAAATGTGTTTGAGTCACAGCCTTTTATACAGAGGCAGATGCTCACAGCCAACCATTGGACTGAGCATGGGGTCCTCAATGGAGGAATTAGGGAAAGGACTGAAGGAGCTGAAGGGGTTTAGAACCCCATAGGAAGAACAACAATATCAACCATTTAGACCCCTCCCCCAGAGCTCCCAGGGTTGGTGGACTAAACCACCAACCAAAGAGTACAGAGGAGGGACCCATGACTCCAGCCGCATATGTAGCAGAGGATGACCTTGTTGAACATCAATGAGAGGAGAGGCCCTTGGTCCTGTGAAGGCTCCATTCCCCAGTGTAGGGGAATGCCAGGGCAGTGAGGTGGGAGCGGGTGGTTGGGGGGGAGCACCCTCATAGAAGCAGGGGAAGGGGAGATGGGATGAGGGGCTCCTGAGGGGAAACCAGGAAAGGGGATCACATTTGAAATGTAAAGGAGTATGAACTCCTTTTTCTGTCCTTCCTCACATCAGATGTTGCTTCCTACAATTCAGCTCAGTCAAGGGAGCGTTAGGAACAGCATTAATTTTACCTCACTGCAGGAATATTTTCCCTCCAGTGCTTTTAGTCTGTTTATTAAACAAACAGAAAATGAATGAAATAAATCTCTGCAGGCCTGAACACTACTTGGCCAACAGGGGAAAGGATACATGTTAGTGTCCTTGCAAGTAGAATCACAGCCCGTTGTACAGAACTAACACTTTACGTAGGAGCGCCTGACCTTTACAATGGGGTTTTCCACATGGACATAATTAGCAGATTGGTATTTAGGTCTAGATGACCCATTCTTGTTGGAGGTGCACCGTAGGGTGATTATCAGTATTTTTAAAGTCTACTCTCTAGATGCCAGTAACATTCTCCAAATTGTGACACGGAACACTGTCTCTAGACATTGCCAGATGTCCTCTTGGAAGGGAAGCAAAATTGCACCTGGTTGAGAATCGTGCCCTAGAACGTCCTAATATGCTGTGACAAGGTGGATCTTGACTTGAAGAGTATCTGTAGCCTGGAATGCCCTCTGTTTATTGCAGGGATGTTTGCTTTGCTCTGCTATGGCCTTTTAGGGCCATTTATTTATCCAATCTAACATTTGGGAAGCCGTTACTCTTGGAGAATGGAATAAGTGAAATGAGGAAAGGAAGCCAGGTCGGGGTCAAAGGACAGGCTCTATGTCTTTGAAAGGGGACAGTGTACATAAAATAGATGTGCACTCTGGCTTTGCAGGCTCACTTAGGAATCACCGCAAGGGAGGGCCGTGTCCTTCTGGGATGGACTCATTTACTTTTAGGTAAGAGAGGAAGGCATCCTGCCTCCTGATTCCAGATCACGAGCGTCTACAGCCTTGAGGAATGAAGGATAATGTCTACCAGGCCCAAGCTCATTCCTGCTACAGAGCCTTTCACTGACTGAGGAACGCTTGGCTTGTTTCTCCCATCACTCTCAGCCAGCTACTTCTCTATGCCTTGTCCTGCCTCAAAGGTTTCATCCGAACCTCACACTGGTTTCTTACTTGAACCTTCACTTCCACCTAGGTTATCACTCCTTATTTAATGTGCTCGTGTGTGTGTGTGTGTGTGTGTGTGTGTGTGTGTTCATGTGGTTATGGATTCTGCTAGCACACTCTATGTTTCTAAAATGTGGCGGATCATAAATCATTATTAAATATATGAATGAATTGGTGAGATCATCTATCTTAGCTATTCTTCTATTGCTGCAAAGGAACACCATGAACAAGGGAAGCAATAAAACAAAGCAGTTGGTTGGCGACTTGCCTTTGGTTTCAGAGGTTAGTCTGTGACCATCATGGGGATGGGGAGAACATGGTATCAGGCAAGCACAGATCAGGAGCATCAGCTGAACTTGTAACCAGATAGAAGGAAGAAGACACACAGAGAGAGCCGGAGCCAGAGCCAGAGCCGGAGCCAGAGCCAGAGCCGGAGCCAGAGCCAGAGCCGGAGCCAGAAAGAGCCAGATATATGCATATATATACATATATACATATGTGTGTATATATATATATATATATATATATATATATATATAGAGAGAGAGAGAGAGAGAGAGAGAGAGAGGGAGAGAAAGAAAAGGAAGGGGAGGGAAGTGGGAGGGGTTGAGGAAGAGAGGGAGAGAGAGAAGCAGGGAGAGGGAGAGGGGAAATGAGCTTAACTTGGGCTGTGGAAACCACAAGCCCACCCCCAGTGACTTCCTCCCTCCAATAGGGACATACTGCTCAGTTCCTCCTGAAGAGTTCCACTAATTTGGAAACAGACATTTGATTACCTGAGTCTATGGGCACCATTCCCATTCTAGCCATCGTAACAGACATTTCTACATCGTAGCTCCTCTTCCTTACAAGCAACCGCTGTTTTGATGGACTCCCCTTCTAAGAAATACTACTGAGCGTGTTATTTATCTGGCTATGGATTAGAAACTGCGTTCACTGATAGTAGTCATTGTTTCCAATCCAGGTACAGTTTTGGTGAACGTATGAACATAGGCAGGGCAACGGCAAGGAGGAGAGATTAACTTGGTTCTGTGTATTGTGAAACTCTGGATTCAGACCTACAGGTCTTGGTATCGCTTTGCCTGTGAGAGCTGATAAGTCCCCTAGGAGGAATCCTTTGGTCTAGAACTCCAGAGGCCCCATGTTTACCGTCAGAGTCACACAGCTGGGGTGCTAAGTGATGGGATTAAAATCCTGTGGGCCTTTAAATACTAAACTTTATGTCAGTTGGAGAGAAACAAACTTTACAACTCCCTGACAGGAAAATATGACTCAAAGTAATACTGCCTTTCCTTTGCCTCTTAGTCATCCGATCCTATTGCTCACAGATGGGCCTTAAAAGAACTCCAGAAATGGGGCCACAGGAACTAGGTGAATTTGACAACTGTTGGCCTCATAAAGTCTATGAATTTTCTATTTGTCTAGGTCCATTAGACCACAGCTCTAGCTGAAGTTACAATTATGCCCTCCCTGCTTAGGAACTTAGATGAACTGGCTAGCTGCAAATGAGGAAAAAGAAATTGTGAGGGTTTGGAGCCAACTTGGGAATGGAATTCTGGTTCATTTTGGAACGCAAGCAGCCAGTTTGGAGGCGAGCGCAATGAGAGAGAAGCATGCAAAATACAGAGTGGAGATGAGAGAGTGAAATAAACTCAGATCTAGATTGTCTTCAGGACCCCGTGTGCATTGTGGAACATGTGGGTTCAGCAGGCCACCCATGAGCTCAGTCATTTAAGATGATTTAATTAAGCACCACCACTGCAGAATTAAGGGAAAGGGTGCAAGTTGGAGAAATTTAGGAAGTGCATAATAAATACACTATTGATTATTAGCTGGCTATGGCAGCACAAGCTTTTCATCCTAGGGCTCAGGAGGCAGAGGCAGGGAGATTCCTGTGAATTCAAGGGCAGTCTTGTCTACATCGAGGATCCAAGCACACTCAGAGTTTCGTAGTAAGACCCGCTCTCAAGAAATAAGCAAAGGCATCCTATTTATGGATGAGAAGTCTTCCAACATTCTCTGTCAGCTGTATTTTGGGGCTTCTACTGTTGTACGAATGTTGGTCTACTTGAATTGTCTAGTTCTAAATTTTGATTGTTATAGACACAGGGAATAGATAAAACTTTGCCAAGGCCCAAAGGAACATTAGAGATACGTGTCCAAAAAAAAGAGGACTAGAAATAAAACTCACTTTGGGAATCAGTTTCCCCATCTGCTCTGAGGAATGACTGGTATCAGGAAATGTCTGTCAGTGACTTGGAGTCTCTTCTCCATAAGGCTCTGGAGAACTCAGGGGCCTGCCTGGCGTGGGTTCTCTGAAGCTCCCCATGGCTACTGGCTACCTGGAGCTTTGCAGCACTTTTAAGAGAAAAACGAATGTGCGTTGTAAAGTCCAAGGCAGTTAAGTAAACGGTCTGGACGTAGCATTTTGTTGCTCTGAACAACAGGGCTGTGCTCTTGTGGGAGAATAGACAAGTCCAATCCAAGAGAAGGGAGGGAACCCAGAGCTGGGTTTTATAAGTGGCAGGAACTCCACTCTGCATGTAAAGTATATCTCATAGAGCTGCTACAGCAGAAAATATTATATTCTAGCAAAATGGTAAAGACTCTCCTGCTCACCACCAGTAAGAAGCTAGGGAAGTAATATTTACCTTAACGCCTTTAGATTTATGAAAATCTTACTGTGATGGATTTTTTTTTATTAGTAAGTTCAGAGAGTCTAAACCAGTCTGGACTTAATTTTGACTGTGTCTCAGCTGTATCTATGAGCTATAAAAGAAGACTCCATGGAGCCTGGGCCCTACCACAGAATAATTATATCAGGTTATCTACATATCAGCATGCAGTGTTTTAAAATCTTCTCCAGACGAGCTGAGGGCTGGTGAGGAGCCTCTGTGTGTAAGCCACACCCTCTTGTAAGGCTACATCTCAAGGCTCTACTACAATGGGGTTTATACAAGCAGCACGCGCTGTGAATATGTGCTGTGTAGGAGGGAGTGGAGGGCGGGTTTGCCATACAGATAATGCTTCATGCTGACCTTTTGGTTACTACAATGCATGCATTTTTTCCAGTGTTTTACTTTCGGGTGTTCTCCATCACCAACTAAAGCAAAGCTACACCAATTCTTTACTCAAGTGAATCAGGCATTCTGCTGAAAGAGGTAAAGGTGTTCATATACGTCTATGTTAGGGTGTGTGGATGTGTGGGGTGTTGTCCTACACCAAGCTGTAATTGTAGAGATAGAGAAAGATTTGAGAAGCTGCATGGATAAACAAGGAAACACACACACAACTATCAGGAAGACACTTGTCCTGACACATTCCTGGGATTAACCACTGTTATTACGTGGAAGTATTTTCTACTTTCTTATCTTTTCTTGAATGATGACTATGTCCGGGGAACATTTCTCTTGTGAGTCTCCCAGCAACCTGACAATAAGCAAAGATAGCTGTCATTCCGTGGTCTTTCCCAAAATACCATTCAGAGCCTCCTCTCCATTGGGGACTTCTCTTTCCTCCTGACTACCTGCCTTCTGCTCCTAAGTTTTCTCCAGAATCTCCACACCTTTTCAAGATCAAAATAGGAGCCCATGTCTTAGCAGTGCATATGGTAGCAAGGTAGAGAATCTTGAAGGTGGCATTCTTTTTAAGATATCAGCTCATGTTTGCTTTGAAATACCATTTAGTTATGAAGATGTTCAACATTCTGGAACAACTGACAGAATTAGTTTGTATCTCCGTCGTTCAAGGGACTTTGTCTGGATGCATTAAGGGCATGTTTACACTCGTGCCCCAAAAGGCCTTGGTCTCAAGGGCAGAGGAATCACTGTGGTGGAGAGTTCAGGCCTACTATGCTCAACAGATATATCAGCTTTCCACATCACGTCGTGTTTCCTTTAAGATGATAGTCTTTCCCTATTATTCTTCTATCTTTATATTTAGTTATCTACTTCTCGTTAGGTATTTTATTTCTAGACCTATCACACAATTGTGCTTTGTAGTGGTTATTATTTTTTTACAGGCTATCTGTAATTTATCAAAAATACATTTATTTTATTTTTATCACAGATGTCAATAAAGTCATCATAGCTGCTATTATCTGTGAGGTGAAAGGCCTCTTATCTTATCTGCTCCAGTCTCTGACAGAACATCACATGTGCTAAGATTGTGGTTTTGGCTTGCATGTTTGGTACAAAGTCACATATCCAACGTTCTCATTACACTTCTACATTATTTCTTATAATTCTTCTTCTTCCTTTATACTTTTAACGGGCAGAGTGCAGATATTTGATACACACCCTGTTGCTGCTCATTCTTTGACATATTGTAGTAAATATATCTGATATTACAGGGGACAAAATCAGGTCAAAAATCTGAGATAAATATCTTTTAGTGCATGTGACGTAGACACAAGTAATGAGGCAGTAACAGCTGATCCCAGAGTTCTACATTCTGTCTTTTCTGGGTGTGTTAGTTAGTTAGCTAGTTAGTCAGTCAGTCAATCAGTTAGTTAGTTAGTTAGTTAGTTAGTTAGTTAGTTTACTTACTTAAGATTTATCTTTTCTCTGAGAAGAGATCTGTGAACTATAAGAGACCAGCTTTGGTTAAAAAGGGAACCGTCTCTGCTGCTGGAATAGTAGGTGGCTAGTCCAATTCTCTAAGCAAGTTCTGCATGCTTATTATCTCAAAGTGATAAAGCAGAAGTGGAGGAAGAAGTGGGGAAGCCAAATGGCAGCCAATGGCATCCTGAGAATGTGCCTGGGATATGCTGGGACTTAGCCCTGATCTGTAGAGCCCTAAGAGGTCAACACAAGAAGGCGCAAGAAGATACAGTTGCATTTGTGTTCATCTAATACTGGAGTTAAAGGAATTTTAAAATAACATTGAATAATGCTTGCTAAAGTACACACAAGTATTACAAACGCTTGCAGGTATGTGTGCATATAAGCATGTGCGGAAGACAGTTTTCTTCTCTTAATGGACTGATTTTTTTTTTTTTTGGACATTTTTATTACTGTTTCAGATGTTTGTTTTCTTACAAGGTTTCAAACTGTAGTCAGGGTAGATAAAAGGCACAAAGGAAGCCAGGTGATAATGCAATTCAACTGTGTTTTCATAAAGACAAAACAAAACAACCAAACATGGAATTAGCTAAGGAAGTTGAGTCATTGGCGTTGGTTCAAGTTAGCCTCTACTTTCTGGTGGCTGACTCAGTGCTGGGCTCTGGGGTCCACCCGGAGGGTTTTGGCCAACTATAGAAGTGAGGTCCTGTTCTGCAGAACTCAGGCATGAGATGAGGAGAGAGAGAGAGAGAGAGAGAGAGAGAGAGAGAGAGAGAGAGAGAGAGAGAGAACCAGTCTTCTCAAAGACAAAGAGAGGAGCCCAGATTTCTTTTAGTGAACAGTGTCTGGAAGGCTATACAGTCTCCAGCAGTAAACACATAGCCGCCAGAATAAAGAGCGGACTGTGCTGATGCCCACGAGGCCCAGGCATCTGCAGATGCTGTTGCAGGATGACTGGAGCTCTGCGATGGACTCCTGGTGTTCTGGGACTCCACGTTCTCTGGGTTTGGTGGGGAGTTGGTTTTCCTAAGTATTGCTTGAGCGTGTTTTATGGGAACAACTCATTCTCATACTATTTAACCACAGAAATAGAAGGGGTGTATCGAAAAATAATCTGGGAGATTGGTTGTAACTGTTTTCAGTGATGCCCTCTGCCACTGTCACTCACCCCCACCAGAAAAGAAAGAAAGAAAGAAAGAAAGAAAGAAAGAAAGAAAGGAAGGAAGGAAGGAAGGAAGGAAGGAAGGAAGAAAGAAAGAAAGAAAGAAAAAAAAAAACAACCAAAAACCCTGGCTCTTTGAGGACCGAACAAGAAAGGAGTATCTGTTGAATTCACAAAAATGATCAGTGGTGATTCTAGCAGATGTAGTTGGTTCCCTTGCCTTACATATGTATACTGGAGTACCCACCTCCAGCCATGTGCGACTGCTAATAATATTGGGAAGGCAAACAGTGAGGCCCGCCTGACGAAACATTCTAGTCATTCTAAGGGATTGATGCTGCCTTGTAAAAATGCACTAGCTAAGTCTGTCTTTGTTTCTGGCATTTGTTTTTTGAGAACAAATCGGTAATGCCCAGGGAAGGAAGTCTCAGAGAAATTCCCTGCAGAACTCAGTGGACTTTTCTCCCACCAGCATCTAACGTAGGTTATTCTTAATAGCTTCCTGTTTCCACAATGTATGGCTCCCTGGCACGTCTCTACAGATGGAGTAGGCAAACTGGGAATGTTAAGAAATGTTGTTTTGTACTTGCTGGGGCCTGCCTCGGTGTTCTCTCGTGCTTACCCCACCCTTCCCATCCACCGGGAGCAGCCCCACCCCAGGTGCTCTCAGCAGCCTGGGTGATCCCCGCTCTTTAAAAGGTCCTCAGTCAACGCCTTTGCTTCTGCTTCCTCTCACTGAGATGCCCCAGGAGTTTGTGCTCACCCTCAACTTAGTGCCCTCCCCTCCCCACCCCGGAATTTGTATGTCTTGGAATTTATATCGGTTTGTACATGTATTTTGCTTCTTTCCTACCAACCTGCCAGGATCTAGTCAGGTCTGACAATGCTATGCCTGCTATTCCCAACACAGAAGACCCACAGTGAGGCTGACATTCCATTTTCCAGCTGTTTCGTAACACTCGGTTTGCCTGGAGGGCCGACCTGCTACAGAGGGGTATGGGATAACAGTGGTTAGGCGCCTATGCTTTTGAGTTCCACTCTTGGTGTTCTGACAGCCTACTTTCTGTTTGTGCAAAACCTGTGGCTTCTTTCTGCAAAACCGAGTGAGTGTGATGGTGGTAGCAATGACAGTTTGGATCTCACAGGACTCCTGCAGAAAGAAGTGAAGTAAGCCTCATTGAGTGGAGCTGTAGGAAAGGCTGGAGAGAGCCTCCCATTCCCCACTCCTCCCTACACACGAATTTAGCACTAGGGTGCTTGGAACCAGCCTCTGAAAAGGCATGTACCATCAAGAGACTCTGTGACCCCAAGGCGCCTTTGTGGAACACTGACCTCTATAAAGACACAAACATGGCGGCTGAGTGAAGATGGCCCTGCTGAACTGGCTGCGGGCTTATCCTGTGGCTCTGGATACACTGAACAGCTCCTGATACCAGGCACTTCGACCTCCCTGGCTGCTCTTGCTGGGAATCCTTTCTGTGCGAACACGTACTTGACTCCGGAGACTGCCAAGAACTCTGCTTTGTGTCTGATTGTTGCCTCCCCTTTAGTTATACAATCTGCCTTCCTCAGAATTCTCTATGTGCATATCCCTGCCCTACTGCCTTACAGATGGATGCTGTGACTCAGCTACTCAGGCAATACTTTGGCAGCACTTTGCAAATAGGAATAAATATGGGGGACCTTGGAGTTGGGGTGTATGCATCCTAGCCCAGCACAGAGAAGGTGACCAACCAGGGACATTTAAAATTTTTTGGTTTGCTTGTTTTCAGTCACCTTGTTTTTCACTATTTGTTCTGAGTGCTTTATATGATTCCCTGTAAATGGGAAAATGTACTTGTGTTTGATATCCATACCCTAGATAGGCCAGTATAATATCTAGATGCAAATACATAGGGTTGAATCTGTCAATCTCTAGCTATATTATAATGTTGTTTTGGGGGCTTGGAAAAGGTTCATATACTTAATGCCGCTTTAAACTTTTAACTTTTTCATTGACTGTGAGATATACTCTGCTTGAAACCTATTTAAGCCTCCTCTAATTTAAAAATGCCTGGGTTTTAATTACCAGAGCAGGCAACAATGGTTAAGGGGAAACATGCTTGTATCTTTAAGAACACGCACTTCCCTTTCCATCAAGTAATGGCCAACGAGAGACATCTTTGTAAGGCTCAATAAAGAAAAGCAAGACCTATTTTATATCTGAACCATCAGCACAATTTCCGTGAGAGGCAGGAAATATGTATTCTCTGCAGGTGTAACTCTGTTCTGCTGGCTAAATCCCTTGGTACTCACCCAGTACATGGATCATGCAGATTTCCTTTAAGGCAGAATTCAAAAACATTTCCCCCTCCCTAAACAATGGTTCATGTGAAACTATGCTGTTTTATGTTTCCTGGAGTAACTGAAAAATAGTTAAGTGATTTTAAACATTTTAATCTTCTGATTGAGTCACTGACAAAATATGCGATGGAGGGATGTCAGTTCATTTAACCCTGTGACTCGTGGAAAGAATCCAGTGGGTTAGCACAGGGTGGATGGAGTTTAGAAACTGCTCATACAGATGATGGGGAAGTTCATTGGATATGATGAAGTCAGGCAGGAAAGGCCTGACTCTGGAGAGTGGGAATGTGAAAAGGTTGTATCATCTGCTAGGTAAGGGAGTAGAGAGATGCCTAGTATCTCAGGCATAAGAAGCAGCAACAGATGATTGCCCATGCATTTTCATGCTTTCTCTTCCAGATTGAGGCACTTGTTGGTATGAAATGGGGAACACTACTAATAGTTGCTCAAGGTTAAAAAAAATCCTGGTTGCTCAAGACTGAGCAGTGTTATCTGGGACAACATGGAACTTACCGTTGCCCCACTCCGGTTACCCCGGGGCTTTGGGATTCCAGTTGGCTCTAAACTCAAATGACCTCGAAAAGATGGAAAACCATTGAGCAAGGGTGATTTGGGAGTACACCATGCCATTTCAAAATTCTCTGACAAGCTTTAAGATGTCCAGCCCTTCAAATAAGGTGCTGTCAGGGAAAATGTCAAAAGCAAAACAAACAAACAAACAAACAATCTCTACCACATGGCTCTTTTGTTCTCATGGAGTAGAACAAAGAGTATGTATTTTTAAGCCAACTTGGGCAGAGCTATTTCTAAACCTGACTTGAGGTTTAGAATCAATCAAGTTGAGGAATGATCATGTGAAGCTCTGAAAATGCCAACGCCCAGGCCTGCCATCTCTACATTCCAAATCAACATATCTGGGTAAGCGTAAGCATCTACATTTTTAAGAATTCCTCTAGTAACTCTGATGCCTTAACTAAATCTGTGAAACCTCTTGGGTTTGGAAAGAAACTATCCATCTTTTAAAGTCTTCAGATTTCAAATGTTCGATAGAAAAAAATGGAAAGCCAATATGTGAAAAGAGGAGATCAAATATTAACTGCAATATTTTCTGCAATTCAATCACAATTTTACGGAATTCAAGAAGGACGTTGTTTTAAAGTATTTTATTAGCGTGGTAGTCTTTCCATTACACCAGTACATCTCTGAATTTCTCTACATTAGGCCACTTTGTAAGAGAGAGGAACTCTTTTACTGTATTATTTTCAACATATATATCTTTCGAAACAATGTATCCTTACAAAGATATTTCATTGGCATTATAGAAGCTTTATATACATGCATATATCATCTTATATACAATGCATATCACATAACAAACAATTCCAGAGAATGCATATGTATGCATATATGCATATCCATACAAGTTCTCCAGAGCAGAAAAACAGTTGCATGCATCCTGGCATAAAGTATACTATAGGCATTCATTCTCCCTACTGCAAAAATTGTGTCATAGAAGAATCCAGAGCCTCATAGGTCAGTGGACACAGGCCCCTCTCTTTAGCAATCAGCTCTATCTGGGACTTCAATCATAGAGAACTGCTGTTTCAAAGTAGGCTAAACTAGAAAAAGCTAGAAAGTACCTGCTGCTGTATACACTTGAGTGGACAGGGTGCATGAGCAGGTCCTGAAATGTCTGGATCTTTTAAATCCTATTCCCTACTGCAACTGTCCATAACTGAACCCTCTAGAGAAACGTAGCCAGCACTGCTGCTAATGGGAAAACATCCCACATCATGGGCCCTTCATAATTGAAGGATATATAGGATACTTTGTCATAATAAGAAATACAGACTTTTATTCTGTTAAACTCAGAGTTTAGACAATTCCTTACTGTATTTTGACCTTAGTAAGGAGATGGATGTAAGAAAAAAAAAAAGCAAACTTTAAGAAGCATTTAAAATAAACTATGTAATATACATTATATATAATATATTATACATTAATATACAGGTATAAAATATATATATAAAACATTTATTGTTGGCTAAACTAAAATCACTTCATATGCTTAGCAATAAATAATGTCTTTCATTTTAGTATCTTGCTTTGCTCAATAATATGGAAAAACTTGCAATCAAGGATGCAAGTCTTATAAACTGGACATCCTGAATTGTAGGTATGACTTCAAATGTGGCAGAATATTTAGTACCATCTTAAGAAGCACCTTGGGCTGGAGAGATGGCTCAGCCATTAAGAGTACTGACTGCTCTTCTGAAAGTCCTGAGTTCAAATCCCAGCAACCACATGGTCGCTCACAACGATCCGTAATGAGATCTGAGCCCTCTTCTGGAGAGTCTGAAGACAGCTATGGTGTACTTATATATAATAAATAAATAAATACTTAAAAAACACCTTAAACAAACAAACAAATAAGTAAAATGTCTATCAGCTCCAACAGAAAGGGTTGCCACCATGGTATTGGAAGTGTGCTTTGATTATATGTATGTTAAAGTGGCTTAATTTGATAGGTAATCCTTATCTGACCTTAATCACCATCTAGATTTGTTCTCACATAAAGGATCACCGAGGCATGAGAAAACTTCACCACACACATGCCTTTGCTCCATGATTAATGAAAACTGAATTTGTACATGTGTAATTATGTTCACGTTTTAGGAGGGTAAGTTGCAAACAAACATTTTTACTTTTGAACAAAGACCTCTTCCCAGATGTTCTGATTTGTCTCAGTGCTAATCCCAAGATCACTAAACCCATTTCTTCCCCATGACAATAATCCATGACAAATCATGGAATCTTGTCTTTTTGGCTTTAGTGGTACGTTGCAAAATATCTGTCTTGAGCACCTTTTGAGTGCTATGGGAAACATTTTAAACTTCATTAGCCCTTAATTTTTTATTGATGTCCAAAAGGGGTGGATCTAGAAATTAGGCTGCTAACCATTATGTTCCCGTAAATTATGTTGTTTTGTGCTTTGATAATTCTATCCCTAGTGTATGCACCATTCATTTCATATCATATCTGGACCATGGAATAACTAGTTCCGTTATAAGTTGAAAATGTTTCAAGTCAAAGATGCATTTAACAGACCAAACCTACTGAAGGCCAAAGTTCAGCCGCAGGGTATACTGTATTATTGGTGGTTGTTTCCTCTTGGGATTGTGGGGTCAACTAAGAGCTGTGGCTCACCGCCACTGCCCAGCGTCACAAGAGACCGTTGTGCTACACATCATTGCTGGAGTAGGAAAAGGTCAAGATTCACATTTTTGAAGAATAGTTCCTACTGAATTTGCTGTATATTTGTAGCCTTGAAAACTGAATAATCAGGTTGGACCACGGTTGGGTTGTAGACGCCTTGTATTTCAGCCCTTTCCTGCTGAAATTCATACCCAGTATGACTACATCCCAGCGGTGCTCTCTCCCTAGCCTTTTCCAAATCTCCAGCATCTCCTATAAATACCACACTTCATTTATGCCACACCTTCCCGCTGCTGGCTTGGGAGCCTGCAATCTTAAATTGAGCATGAGGTTCGGGACTCCGCTGGTTGGTTTTAATCTCTCATTTCATTTTTATTGTGCTCTCCTCTGCCACATGAATCCCCAGATTCCAATCAAGGGGAGATATTGAAATTTGGGCGATACAACTAAGGGATTGTGGTGGAAGAGGGGGAGGAGAGATGAGAAGAGTCCCAGGGACACATAGTTTGCTGTGACAGTGTCTACTAGAGATGTCAGAGCAGCCACACCCATAAAGCCTCACTCTTGTGGCTGCCTAAACAAGGCCTTAGCACGGATGACATCAATAGACGTGCTAAGGGACAGGAAGGCTCACAAGGCCTCAACCCCAGACAGAAATGATAGGCAGCTGAGGAATGCTGAGAGTGAGGGAACAGTCTTCCCCAGGTAAAAGCACACCAGCCAGTCTCCTAATACCAAATGGCATGACCCCCGAGAACATCCACAGACAAATAACACGATATAGACAGAGTAGGCTATATTTTGATAATGTAGAAATATGTGTGCACATACATTTAAAGAAAAAGCCACCATGAATCTGAGAAAAACCCAGGGTTACAGTGGGAGGGGCCGGAAGGAGGAAAGGGAAGTGGGGAGGGGAATGTAAGTGTAATCTCCAAAATTAAAAAGTATAATCAAACTTTAAATTGAAATAAAAATGTGGAAGTGTCTAGGGATTGTAAGGAAGACAACCAGGAAGGGAGGGGTGAGAAGATGGAGGGTAAGGAGGTATGAAGAGGATATTCCCAAAATGCAATATACAACAGTCTGGTCTCGTCCCTGGCACCCCCTGCCCCCGAAGCCACTGGAGACTCTGCTCTCCCACCCGGGTCAGACTGCATGCGCCTCTGGACCCCCCCCCCCCGCTAAAGTATGTTTATTGGATCTTCTACCCACCTGCAGCTCCTCCTGTGACATCTTCCTGAGGGTATCAGTGACAATCACTTTTTAAGAACATTTTTATTCTGCAATATGTGGTACTACTTTGACTTATCATAGCATGTATATAGTCTGTTTCTAAAATGACAATGTGATTTAGGATGAATTCTCTTATTACTGCATGTCAGGAGAGAGAGGGAGGGAGGAAGGGAGGGAGGGGAGAGAGAGAGAGAGAGAGAGAGAGAGAGAGAGAGAGAGAGAGAGAAAACCACCTGTGGGGGAGAGTAAACAAACCTGTGCTAATAAAATAATCAAACTACATGTGCCTTGGTAGTCAAGGCAAAACTGAAGGACCCATTCATTGTGGCTGTGTGGGTGTTCAAGATTAAGATTGTAATAATAGGTACATATCTTTCTTGTCTTATTAACCCTATCAACAGTAATATCTTTATCTACTGGACTCATTTTAAGAATTAAATAGCAACAATCCAACCTAACACATTGCAACAATGTAATAGGCTGAACAGTAATTAATACGATCATGTATTTTAATGCATTTTTTAACCTTCAAATTCTAATCACATATAATAAGCAAATGAATGAACATTAAAAATGTCAGAGCAGGAACGGTGAATCCAAGGTTTAACTACCTCAGTAAAAGAAGTTTAAGAAAACATCCAGATCACAACGTTTTGTATCTATGTAGATAGAGTGTTATGTGGAGGGGTAAGCCTAGATATGACAATGGTGACATTGGCAATGAGTTCTCTATTTACATTGATATTCTTGTTGCCAGAGGGCTAGGTGGTCATGCTCTGTGTTGTTGAAGTGCAAATGTAGAGACACACAGGCTTTGGAACCTTTCCAAGCCTCCATACTTGATGCACAGGGCTACAATGATTTGGACAACAAGCTATGCTGTTCTTTATACTTTAAATCCGGGCCTCATTTCTTGCCTATATGTTTGTTTATTTATGTTTTTCAACCGGATACAAAGGTATCAGTGAAGAGCAGGGGACACTCTAGCCAGACACTGTCCTGCAGAGATTTCTATGCTGGAAATTTTTATAGCTAGTTCTGTTGGGGAGGGGAGGAGCTTAATGAGCAGGGGTAGCCAGGGTCTCTTTTTGCAAAACGAGTGTTTTCAGAAGGTATCCTCCTGGGCAGGACATCTGCCTAAATCCTGCAAAATTCTTTTTCTCAAGGTAAGATTTTTTTTTCTTGTCTGCCCGTCTTTCTGGAGTCACTTGCAGTTCTGTGAGCAAGCAGGCCGGTACTGCTGCAGCTCTTCTCATTTCTCTATTTTGAGGATTCCCCACACTCACTCTTGCGGTGCTATTTTGTAAACTGCCGTTTCCTCCAAGCCTCTTATGCCTTTTTTCCATCTGTGTTGAAGTCTCTTTTCCCAGTGGGGCCTTCTTTCTCCACTTAGTCATGCTCTGTGTGGAGACCCACATCCACACTGCTGGCCTTTCTGACTCATCCCAGGAGGCTAGCTGGCTCCTGGGGATCCACATTGCAACAACAGGGAGGCTCCCTCGAAGGGGGCCAATCTGAAATCCTGAAATCTGCCTTTATAACTACAGTCTCCCTCTTTGACCAAATGCAGCACAGGAAGGGTGTAAAGCAAACTGCTCTTTCCCCTTTAAGGAAGCGTGGCTAATAGACGGACTTTTAGCAATCTTAACTTCCAATTTATGAGGTGCCTTCGTTGCTGGTTTTAAATATTCCACAATGTGGCCAAGAAAAAATGGTCCAATTTTCCTTTCCCTCTACCAGCAAACCAAGAGAGTCAATTTTGACAGGTACACTTTTCCTGTAGTTGTAGATTAAACCATTTCTCTTTCTAAAATGTATTATTCATAAAGGTGAAAGCATATTGGAGCTCCTCCCACCCATAGATAGAAGACTGAGAGTAGAAACTGTATCACCTCAATGGTGAATTAGGGGCCGGGCAGGACAGCATCTTCCCACTGGAACCCCCGAAGCTAGGATTTTCCTTGGCCCTCCAGGCCAAGCAGGGGAAACCCTCTGCCAAGGACAGTTCAAGTCCAGGATTTCTCAACCCACTCGGATTCAGACAATAAATTCCATGAGCCAGAACTGTTGAAAGGGTCAAAGTTGACTAACAAAATGATAATGAAAGTCAGACCACCGTGTCAAGTCTACATTGGCCAATAACTCGGGAAAGTAATGTATTTTAAATCCCAGCAAGCACATCTTGAAAGGGTAAAATGGAACACCAAACTTGACTTCTCTTAGTCCAGGGCAGGCTGACCTTGGCTGTCACCACAGATGCACACATTTAAATAGAGGGATCCAGACGTCAAGAGGTGGAAATGATTTTCAGTTTGGTAAATTGGCGTACCCAGGCACATATGCTATTTCTTATAATTAAAACAACCCCCCCACACACACACAACTATGTACATATACTCTACATATGTTATCAGTTTTAAGCACTTCCATTCATTTAATATTTTAAGCTGATAATTTAGATTATTTAGCTGAAGGAATTATGTTCATTCTGCATTCTGATATTCACCAGTGGCACACAGTCTCACGCAATTATTTTACCAGCAAGTAAAGGACCTGTAACTGGACCTTTAACTTGCCAATGGACCATGACAATCTTCCCTTCCCAAGTAATGTGTATGTGTGTGGTGGGGCACTTGTGGCTGAGGTTCTAGAGATCCCCCCTCACACACACACACACACACACACACACACACACACACATACACACACACACCAACAACAACAACAACTGGCTAAATTCCCCCTGAAGTTGCCAGCAGCAGGAGGCAGGCAGATGCGACATTTCTGACACTGAACCGGCAGGGGCTCACACACAGCCAAGCTAAAAAAACAGTGCCTGTCTGTCAAAGCTTGGCAGAGTACACGGTAGGACCCAGACAGCTACCCGCGCTTACCTTGACCACGTCGTCGTTGAGATGCTTGGGGTCGCGGTTGACCAGGTCAATCTCCTTGGTGTGCGCGTCGTACACTTGCTTCTCAGTCACCTCGTCTGCCATGGCCTTGTTGTTGGGCTTGTAGATGTTGCCCTGTTCCCGGATGGGAACAGTGTAGAGATGTCCCTGGTGAGGGCAACCGGCCAAGCCAGGGGAGGGCGGCAACAGCGGTGGGAAGAAAAGTTCAGAAAGAAAAACAAGAGTCAAGAGTCAGCCTGGCTGTGTTGGGGGGCGAGCCTGGAGCTCTAACTTTTGCTAGCGTCAACCTCTGAAGGAAAGGCTTTGCACACAGAAAACTCCAGCACTGCAAGCTTTTTAAGAGGACGGAGCAGAGGACACCACACCCCTCGGTACCAGGCAGGGAGCGCCTGCCTCCCGCGCCCGCCGCCAGGGGTCAGGGCGAAGCCCCGTGCGCGCGCCCTCTTGCTCCCCGCAGCTCCCGGCCGGCCCTGACTCCCCAGCCCAGGGGCTGGGGTTCGCATTTTGCCTCCTCTCTATTCCTGCTCTCCTCCAGGCCACCCATGTCCCCACAAGCTCACCTGCTCCACTGTCCCTCTCTGAACCGTTAGTCCTGTACTACGATCCTTTTCCCTTCCAGCATTTAGAGCCCTCTGGACCAAACGGACAGACTCAATGGTCCGATCTTCTCCGTCCCTCGGTGGGTGCTTCTCCCTTGCACCTGCCGCAGTCCCCCCCACACCCCCAAACCCGTTTGCTCCCTGAGTTTCCTTAGGCTGTGGGGGTGAATAAGTGACTCACAGTCTAACATACTTCTTTAAGCAGAGGCATGTGCCAAGACCCCCTCACCACCGCCGCCCCCATGCCCCAGAAGGAAATGTCACCTGAAGGACCTGCCTACCCCACCCTTACTTAGATCACTCCCAGGCTGTCTACTGCAAGCTGAACCGTAGTCATATTTGGGGACCGAGGTCCCCACGTTCAGACCACCTGAGTGCCAAGAAATAGTTGACAATGGCGGTGGTACTTGTGAGGAAGGAGGCTCCTCCACCTCGGAACTCCCCCGGGGCCTCTCAGGGGCAGAAAGAATTACTGAAGTTCTCAAGAACTTCGCTAAGTGCAATACAGTCTGCTGCCGCCCCAGATAGCCACTTTAGACTCCTGGGGGGGACTCCTCTTTGGATTGTGGGCACATGAATTTCCTCCCCCACCCCCGAACACACACACACACACACACACACACACACACACACACACACACACACACACACACACACACAGAGAGCCTCCCAGTAGGTAGGGGCTGGACCCTGGACTGCAAAGGAGTCTCGCGAAAAGTGTCATCTGGGAAACTTTTCTAAGTCTGGCGGACTCGCAAAACAGTACCCGGGGTTCCTTCTCCCCCCCACTCCCCGTCGGCTCCATTGGTGCCCCCCTCCAAAAGGAGGCACTAAGACATTCCTAGCTGTCCACCTCCCCACCCAGCCCATCCCTCTGCGGTGCCAGCTCGAGTGCTGGGAAGGTGGAGAGAGAGCTGGGGCTAGGAAAGCAGCCCGAGCATTTGGAGTGGGAGATAGCAAAAGCAGGCACTTTGGAGCTGGGCGCGCCCTCACCCAAGCCTACCTCGGAGTCTACGTATTTGCCCCCAGACATGCTGGCGCGTGGCTGGCTGCAGGCTCTGAGGAGGTTTCCCTGGGCTGTGATTTAAGAGAACCGAGGAAGGAAGATCTTGTATTGTATGGGGGGGGGGGGCGGTGGCTGGGAGGGAGCCTCTTGGCTGTTGTCCAGGGGTTTGTTCTGCTCTCAGTTGGCTGGGACGTGCTCTGCGCCGGGTCTAGGCACATCCCCAAGGTTCTGGCAGCAGAGGGCGGGGAGCGCCCGCGGGGAGCTGAGAGCCTGTGAGAAAGCCTTCATCAGAGCGAGGTTGTTTGGGCAGATATTTTAGACCCCGCGGCAACGTTTTCCCAGCTATAAACCGACAGAGAGGCATCCAGGGGAGAGCGCGTGTTTTCCCAGTGCATCATCCCAGCAGGGGTGGAGGGGCACAAGAGTCTGCAGGAAGCGCAGTGTGGGCACGGGGCTCCGCAGAAAGAGCTCCGCCCTGTCCCAAGCTGCTACCCTTCCAGCTAAGGTCTAGGACTGATCTGTCTCCTTGCTTCACAGAGAAAGATAGAGAAGAGAGATGGCTGGGAACCTGAGGGAACAGTTTTATTTGTTTTGTTTTGTTTTTTTTTTATTTTAAATATAGACACAACTAAAGAATCTGTGTGGGCGCCTCTGCAATAAAGAAAATGAAATTCCTACCAACAGGTTATACAGTAATCACAAGCACTTTGAATATTTCCAACTGCAGACAATTTTTACTTAGAGGCTCAAGCTTGTTACTAGAGAGGAGTTTTTTTTTTCTTGGCTTGAGATGGAACCCAGGGCTTTGTGTATTATTCTATCCTGAGATAAACACTCTACTATTGAACTACATCCTCTGCCAGAGAGGATCCCGGCACAGGAATATGTGCTTGGCTGTGAGAGAATATGTTTTTTTCGTTTTTTTTTTTTAACAAAGTAGTTTTTTTAAAGTTAACAACTAAAATATCAGTTTCAAAAGCTGCCCGACCTCCTTTTGTTTTATTGTTAGAAAAAAAAATAAGATTAAACTATAGTTGCTTTTTTTACTAAAGAAAAGAATAACTAAGTAGAGACAGCAACTAAACAATTTACTCCCCCGGGCCCCCCAAGGATGAAAGGGATGCTTTACCTACATATTCCTACGCAAACACGTCCATTGCACCCTGGAAAGGACAGAGAGTACATTATTAAAATGGTTTCCAAGAAGCAGGAACATGGGCTCAGGTGGAGGATGAAGAGGAAACCCGGGGCTGAAAATAGATAAATAAAAGGACAAAATAGATGAAATAGATAAAATGGAACCCTAAAAGAACTGATCAACCAGCTGGAAAGAAGACATGAAAGACCAGGGACCTGGGTCCTTGCTGACAGGGAGGCAATCTATTCTTTGAATTCATTGTTAGTTAATTATTTGATTAATTATAAATTGATAATATATTTTATTATAAATTATAAATATATTGTTTATGAATAATGTATTTCTTTTTATTAGCGTGTGATACCCATAGCCAATGGGTACAGTATGCTATGTCAATGCTTGCAGATGTCATACTGATTAAATAAGGGTGGTTAGCAGTACATTGTTAAAAATAAAAGGATGAGTTTTATCTGGGAATGGCAGGGGTCGGTGTGGTAAACATGAGGTAAATTAAGCTGCCTGTTTACTATGAGATTAAAGAGCTTCCAAAAGGCTAGTTTCCTTAATTTTTTTTCCTTATAAGGACAGCATTTAATTGGTGCTGGCTTACAGGTTCAGAGATTCAGTCCATTATCAAGGAGGGAGCATGACAGCATCCAGGCAGACATGGTGCAGAAGGAGCTGAGAATTCTACGTCTTCATCTGAAGGCTGCTAGTAGAAGACTGACTTCCAGGCAGCTAGGATAAGGGTCTTAAAGCCCACACCCACAGTGACATACCTACTCCAACAAGGCCACACCTCCTAATAGTGCCACTCCCTGGGCCAAGCATATACAAATCATCACATTCTGCTCCCTGACTCCCATAGGCTTATTCAAACATATGAGTCTATGGGGGCCACACCTAAATATAGCATAATAAAAAATACGTTTAGGCCAACTTCTAAAGTCCCCATAGTCTATAGAAGGCTCAATATTAAAAGTCCAAAATTCAAAGTCTCTTCTGAGATTAATTCTTAGTTTTATTTCTACTAAATTACTTTTCCAAAATCTTTGGTCAACTTGCATGTTCACATCCATGGTAAGCCAGGAAAGGCCTTCTGGTTCCACGTATCCTGCCTCAGCTGCCTCTGCAGGTCTCTTAGGATTCCATTTGTCTACTATAGACATTGTCTTTCAGAGATATTTGCTTGAGGCAGTTAGGGTTCTGTTCTAGGGAAACACTTAGTAACTGGTTCCCACCTATTGTTTTAAGCTGCCTCTGAGGAATTCTGACTGTGAGGAAGTCAACAGGAATGAGGAGAGCTTGCCCTGCACTCCAGGCAGAAAGAAGCTCTGGAAAGATCCTTCAGTGAATGCCTAAAACAGTCCTCAGCAGAGGGAGAGCCACCTGCAGTGGTGGTTCAAGTCAAATCAACAGAGGCTCTGGAGTAATCATAAAGACCAGGACGTATCCTCAACAACAAGATGGTAAGTATAGACGCAGGGCTCTGCTAACTTAGGCACAAGGAGATTTAAGTCAATAGGTGATGTAAACAATTCTTCCCTTTGATATTCTCACATGTAGCTTTAGGCTTGATGGAAAGTTAATCACTTTTCTCTAAATCACTTACAGGAAATGAGTAGACTGCAGTTTCCTTACTTGCTATTTTCCTCATGTCAGATGCAACATTAAAGGCCTGCCTGGGGATTTTGCCTTAGTAAAGATACTTAACTAAATATGGCAATGGTTATCTAATCCCACCATCTTAGATATAAAGACACTGAAGTCTATAGACACTGACACTCCTTCTGAGGACGTTTCCTTGGATAATAAACCATTTCTAAGTTGACAGATAACTGCACTTGTTAAGTTCCAGCACACAGGATGTGTGCGCTCTGCCTTTCTCTCAGGCTCATCTTCCTACGGGCTTTCTCTTTCCCATTCTCATGAGCTGAGTCTTTTTCCTCTTCTTATCAAGTATTATCCTATTTCTAGTCTGTGGTTAGAAGCCTAAGGTTTGCCCACATACAGTAAGCAACATTAATGGTCTTAAGAAGTAAACTCCGGGGCTGGAGCGATGGCTCAGAGCTGAGGAGGGTTATGAGAACTTGCTGCTCTTGCAGAGGATCTGCCTGGGTTTGGTTGGTCACACTGTGCACAGCCCTAGTTGTCGGGGATCATCTGCCCTCTTCTGGCCCCTACAGGCATTGACACTCACATGGTGCTCATACATGCATGCAGACAAACACTCCTACAGGGAAAAATATAATACCTGTGTCTTCAAAAGAAAAGTAAAAAAACGACAACAACAACAACAACAACAACAACAACAATAAAAACAGATCTTGACAATGTTTTCCAATATTTAGATGTCTAGAAAAAAAGATTTGGAGCTGGGCGGTGGTGGCGCACCCCTGTGATCCCAGCACTCTGGGAGGCAGAGGCAGGCAGATTTCTGAGTTTGAGGCCAGCCTGATCTATAGAATGAGTTCCAGGACAGCCAGGGCTACACAGAGAAACCCTCGAAAAAAACAAATTCAAAAAAAAAAAAAAAAAAAAAAAAAAAGAAAGAAAGAAAAGAGATTTGGGAATGGGTTGTAAATGTGTGTGTGTGTGTGTGTGTGTGTGTGTGTGTGTGTGGTGTGTGTGTGTGTGTGTGTGTGTGTATGTGTGAATTGCCTTGTGGCCCTCTGGGAAAAGGATACGTGTCAGTGTCAGGGGAGTTACTCATTACATGTAGGTCCTGTAAACATGGCAACATTTTAGCACTTGCTGTGCCCAGCTGAATAGTCATTAGCTTTTCAACCTTACCACCTCATATACTTTCCTCTACTTACCCTGTCTACCAGATCCACGGAGACCTTCTTCCTGTGTTTCATGGCTTTCACTCGGAAAGTAACAGCATTCTGAATGAAGACGTGTTACATTGCTAATGCCTGTCTTACCCTTGTCTGACTGGAAGCCTAGCTGCGACTTCTTCGGTTGAATCTTCATTATTGTGTTGTCATCATCATCATCGAATGTCAAGTTTCCTGTGTATCTGAAAAGGGTGGCCTTGAACTTGGCCTTGAACTTTTGATCTCCTGCCTCCACCTATCAAATGCTAGAATTTATAGACCTGGCATGCCCATCTTTTCTTTCAGTTTTTTAACGATTTTTTTCTATTTAATTTATTAAAAAACAAGCAAGCTGTTTTGTTTGTTTGTTTGTTTGTTTGTTTGTTTTTCTGATCAACATGCTTGGAGAGGGTTTCTAGTTAGCTTTACATTCCTTATTTTTTTTTAAAAGGAAGACATAGTTGATACATGTCCATCAGGAATACTGTGAACATTCCATAAGATGATACAGTTAAAATGTTGGTGCAACTACTTAAATTATGATGGATGCCTCTAACTGCAGGGACAGAGTTTAGCCCACAATTTCTATAGTGGGCTGAACACACTTTACTTCACAAAATGCCTGAGTCAATGTTCTACTACTGTGAAGAGGCACCATGACCATGACGACTCCTCCAAAAGGAAGCATTTAGTTGGGACTTGCTCACAGTTTCAAAAGTTCAATCCATTATCCTATAATGTAATAAGATGCATGAGGACATGCAGGCTGACACGGTGCTGGAGAAGTAGCTGAGAGTTTTACATCCAGATCTGCAGGCATCAGGAAGAGAGAGAAAGACACTGGGCCTGGCTGGAACATTTGAAACCCCGAAGCCTACCCCCAGTGACATACTTCCTTCAACAAGGCACATCTCCTAATCCATTTCAAGTAGGACCACTCCCTGATAACCAAACATTCAAATCTATAGGCATACAGGGCCATTTTTATTCAAACTACTCTATACTATGTTTACTGTAAAACAATCCAACCATTCAAAGTAAACACATAATAGAACAGGCCCCATCAAGCTTGATGGTAAAATTGTTTTGTCTTATTTGCCTTAGAATTTAAGTGGAAAACATTATAGACACCGTTAAAGTCATCTGTGAACCACAGCAGCCATTTTCTATAGCTGAACTTAATTTCCCTAAGAAACCCCAATTTCTTTAGGTAGCAGAAAGTTCACCGAGGACAATCTGTACTTTTCTTCATTCCTCAGGAGTTTGTTTAGAAGTGAGCTTGTGAACTGCGAGGAATTGAATTCTGAGGCATGTACAGGTCTTGGGAGCCCAGTGATTGTTGAAATTACTTCTTTGTCCTTAGACAATGGATGCCCCTACTTCATTCTTCCTGGTCCTTTCATGTACCTCTCAAGTCCCCAGGATGGTACTATTGGGAGATCATGAGGCCATTATAAGGTGAGATCATTAGATCACTGTAGGCAAACTCAGAAAGAGTACTGTTGGGCTCCAGCACATTCTTCATCCTCTCTCTCTCTCTCTCTCTCTCTCTCTCTCTCTCTCTCTTTGAGTTTTGCATTAATATCCATTTAATATTTAAGGATTAGTTCTGGAGAAGATTTAGTGTTACAAATATATTTTAAATTTAACTTATACCAACAAAAAGTTGGCTTTCTTCTCCTCTTTTTCTTTTCCTTTTTATTAGATATTTGCTTTATTTACACTTCAAATGTTATCCCTATTGCTCTTTACCTCTCCAAAAAGCCCCTATCCCATCCCTCCCGCCCCTGCTCACCAAGCCCCCGTCATCCTCTCTTATATGTTCCTACCATAGAGCAAATGCTTTTGTTCTGTTCAATGCTTTCAGTATGTGCTGCTTTAAAACTGGCCCCCAAAGCCATACAGACATCTGACCACGATCTACAGTCAAACTGTGAGTCAGAGCAATTCTTTCTTCCTTATAAGTTGACTAGCTCAAGTGCTTGTTCCAGTGCTGTGAGAACTGACTAGCGTAGGACCAGTAATGCTTTCTTATTTTTTTCTGTGCTGTCCCAAGGGCTCCGTGGAAATATGATAAACTGGACAGACAGGAGTGAGGCAGGAGTGTCCATTCATACCAAGGGAGATACGGCGCTCCTTAGCCTTGTCATGGCTCGCTGAAACATGCCGGGGGTTGCTACCAACATGAGCTCTACCCAGGAACCCAGAGCATTATCTTTGCTCTCTCTGAACCTGTACATTATCTGCTGAGGAACACTTGGTTCTCCAACTTCTTTTCTGTTGAGCAGGGAGCCTATTCCTGCGTCACCCAGTAAGACTTCCATGCTCTGAATTCCTCAGGAGAAAGGCCGTGGGGATGAAGAGCATTTACTCTGTTTTTTTGCTTTTTTATGTTATTTTTTATATCATAGTTCTGCTTTGGAAAGGGGAGGGGAGCTCCAGGGGCATCAGTAAACTTTGGAAAGTATTGTTATTGTCAACAACATCTCTGTGCTCTACCTCGTTGGTCTGAACTATAACAAACCAACCAACTCAAATTGCAAACATTTAATCTTTGGATTTCTATAAATACTTCTATTTCACAGACAGCTTCACAGTAAAGCCTTTGCCCCTCTACTAACTCAAAATAGTAATAGTGAAACAATATGGTCTCCATTAGCTTTCACTATGTCAGTTCACACTTCTAACAGTAAACCTTTTACTACTCCAATCTAAACCAATCTGATGGTTATTCACTGCTGAGCAAAATCCCCAGAAAACATTTAAACACCAAATGCCATGTTGAAATTGCATTTATTTTAGCAGGGCATGATGATACATGCTTTTAATCCCAACACTCAGGAAGTAGAGGCAGGTAGATCTCTGCTTTTGAGGCCATCATGGTCTACAGAGAAAGATTCAGGACAGTCAGGGCTATGCAGATAAACTGTTAAAAAAAACTAAAACCAAACTAAACCAACAAACCATCCAAACCAACCAACAAACAAACACATAAACAACAACAACAACAAAACAACTGAATTCACATGTGTCAGATTTAGAGTTTCCATGACTGAGAAAAGACACCACGACCAGAGCAGCTCTTATAAGGGACAACATTTTATTGGGGCTGGCTTACAGGTTCAGAGGTTTAGTCCATTATTATCATGGCAGGAAGCATGGCAGCTTCCAGGCAGACACAGTGCTGGATAATCAGCCAAGAGTTCTATGTCTTCATGTGAATGTAATCAGAAGACTGCTCATCCTTAGGCAGCTAGGAGGAAGCTCTCAAAGCCCACCACACAGTGACACACTTCCTCCAACAAGGCCACACCTACTACAAGGCCACACCTACTACAACAAGGCCACACCTCCTAATAATGCACTCCCTGGGACTAGCGTATTCAAACCACTATAGTGTCCCATCACAACTTGCTGAAAGCATGGTCACCTTGTGATTGTTAGGCTCGAGTAATTGTCTTATCGTGATGACATAGAATAACTCAAACTAGCTGCCTTGAAAACAAGTGATCTATTTTCTTTATGTTGATAACTGGATCATAACTGTCCTTCCATTCTTTAAGACAAGAAAATTTCTTAATCTAGACTTACAGTAATATAAGTTTACACGATATAACAAGATCTAAGGATTATATATTCTGAAGGCGTGAAGTTGAAAATAAGTAAATGTTTGCTTCATTCTTTCATCTGGAGTAGATTTGTATCAATAATGAAAACCCAAATGCAATTCTATTTAATATAAACTTGAAACTATTTACTGTACATAAGTCTCAGGTGTAGAAGTTCTCAGGAAAGTATAAAGGTAAGTGATGGAGAAAATTACCCCATTAAATGAGTTGAGAGACGTTGGGGAGTGGAATAACGGCTGCATTTCCTCCTGCTCAAGCAAGCTAAGTCAATAGCAACTCCCTTTTGGACGTGTGGCTGTCTCATAAATGCTATTCAGAAACTGACTACAAATGCTGCTATAATATAGGATATAATGCCACCTAGTATACTTTAATATAATAAAGCAAAACCAACATGTACTATTTTGAAGAATATCTGCATAGAGTCTCCTTGCCCTTCTGCTAGAAGTCCTAATTTGATTTATTCTGTTTCCTACATATGGTCGCACGCATGATGCCTATAATTCATAACTCTAGAACCGAGATAAATGCTGAGTGTATGTGGAGACTCGCATATATTTAAAAAATATGTTCCTTAGTTTTAATTATGCAAATACACGTGACTTGTCCCCAGACTTCAGGTATAGACCAGAGTTGAAGTTACAGGCAGTTTTGAGCTGCCCGATGTGGGTGCTAGGAACCTAACTAGGGTCCTCTGTAAGGGCAGTGTGTACTCTGTGGTTACACCAAGCTGTCTTTTCAGCCCCTAATGTAATCATTATTACAAAGCACTGCACTGTTTTATTATATCAGTTGAAAAATTATAGTTAAAGATGAATGGAGGAGTCACAATGCTCATAACCACTAGAAAATACTGTTGTTTTTTTTAATAATTGCAAAGATGTCAATGCTAAACATTTCTAGAGATGGGAAGGAACATCAGTCATCCCAGATGACCATCAAAATGATGGACCAAAGTAAGAATCCAATGCCGTGAGACCAATGAGTTTCATGGGCTTTCTGGCAGTATATGGGGAACTCCAAAATAGCTACACCACCGCAAAGTTCTGCTGTTGGTGTGTGTGCAAACAGAGCGCTAGGACACCAAAGTCTTATGCCAAGAAGCAACCTATATGTGTGAAGCCACTGGCTAAGTGGATTCACATCTAAAGCCTGAGCCTTTCCTCTAGCTCCCTTTACTGTTTAGTCTCTTTGTCTTACCCATATGGCAGTGTGTGTTCTAATTGTGTGCTCTATATTACAGTCACATACACCATGTTACCTTTCTTTTGTTCTAGTACGGCCCTTACCACATCACTCCATCCTAGATGGTGACCTCATGGAAACTGTCATGGAGTTCTAGTGTCAATTACTCTGTTTCCTGCATATGGCCACACAAGCAAGATGACTAGAATTCGTATCTCCAGAACCAACATAAATGTTGAGTGAATGTGACGGCTCGGTTTCATTCCAGGCAGCTTCACAACGGGACAGACAGGACTCCTGGAGAATCTGGATAGCACACTTAACCATGCTGGTGGGTTCTGGGTTTCTTTGAGAGACTTTGACCTAAGAGATTGAAGTAGAAGAGTGTACAGGAAGAGTCCCAAGTTCAATCTTCGGCCACTACATCTATTTGCACATCTCATTATATCTACTCCCCATATACATTCACCTTCATGCAAACACACACACACACACACACACACACACACACACACACACAGAATATAAAATATAATACTGAGTTACACATGTAATTACTACTGCAAAAGAATATTCTCAGTGTTGCACAAAGGAATATCTAACAAGGAAAGTGACCTGAGACGTCTGTGTCTTCAGCAGAAAGTGTACCTCAACCAAAACTGAGCAAGCAGTTCTCATGGTCAAGATGGCCTCTGTCTTTTCTCCTTAATTCAAGTGGGGAATCGTGGCTATTCCTCCCTGTTGGCTAAAGTTCAACCTCACAGTCTACTCCTGATTGGTTAATTTGGAAAGTGGCCTGAAGGAAAGGGGGAAGGGGCTGGCTGTTAAGGGTCATTAAGTTCCTGTAATGCAGCAGGGCCTTCGAGAGGAGATGAGAAGATTTGCACAGGGAACTATACAGATGGCTTACTGGGTTTGGTTCCCAGCACCTACGGGGGGACATACAGTTGTTCATGACTTTAGATTGGGGGATCTAGCAATTCTTCTAGCCTTCCTAAGTACCAAGTGTGCCTGAAGGGCCGACACATACATGTAGGCAAAAAGACTCATGTACATAAGAAGTAAAGATAAGTAAGTATTAAAAATAGGATTTTTGAAAGGTTTGCATAAATGTTTTATAAGGTAGGTGAGATTGAAAGATTTGAATAAAAGTTTTCACAAGATTTATAGAATATTGGTCTTTGGATGATTAGCTACTTTTGATAGGAAAAACCAATTTCTCACAACACCAATCAATTCTGATAACAAGATTATAATTTACAGCCTGTCCTGGTGGCACATACTTTTATAATACCAACACTTGGGAAACAGAGAGAGGCAAGAGAGGCAGGCCGCTGTCTGTGAGTTCAAAGCCAGCCTGAAAAAAAAAATCATAATACACTACTGTTATAATTATACATCATATACATAGATTGAACATCTGTATGGCACTATAAAACTAAACTGTTAATATCATTATACACTTTCATGAAGTTCCACTTTTGAACAATTACCATAAAATTTCAGTGTAAGTAAACAAACAAATCTATGTTTTCCTTTGGATTTCAAAAACAGAATGTCAGACAAAGGTGTGTAACAACCAAAGGCTGAACACACTGCAAAGAAATTTTTCAACATATAATGACACCAAATATGTTCTGCTTAGAGTACTGATTAGCCTAAACAGACAATCAATGCTATTATTATTGTATATCGATGCACATAGTGTTTAGATAAATCACTGTTCTTGAGACATAGTGTAGAGAAACTTGTGAAGAACTTGAACTTCTATCTGTGAATGATGGCATTTGGAAAATAATTTTCTGACATCGGACAGACTTTAAGAGCTAGGAGTAAGATCATAAAAGGAGAGAAATGACGTGTCTAGAGAAGTGGAAGACAGAGCTGTACTAGGAGACAAGGCTGGGGACAGCCTTTCTGGTTGGGAGAGGACCTGCCTCTCAGGTCAGGAGACTCACTCCATGAATGGGAGAATGCAAGCACGTGCTCCTGCGAGGTCATGTGACAGAAAGGGCAGGAGAAGCCATGCATAGAATCCTAGGGAAGGTAGACATCTTCACGGAGACCAAGTATGGCCTTTGGTGTATAAACGCTGGTTTCAGAATGTCTTGGTTCAAATCATAATTGTAAGTGTGAACTTCAGAGAATTCTCCAACTTGCAGGCATCGTTTCCATCATTAAAGAAAAAAAAATGGCCAACACCTGCTGTCTCCTGAGTTTTTGATCTTAGCCATTCTGACTGGTGTGAGGTGAAATCTCAGGGTTGTTTTGATTTGCATTTCCCTAATGACTAATGATGTTGAACATCTCTTAAGGTGCTTCTCAGCCATCCGAAGCTCTTCAGGTGAAAAGTCTTGGAGCTGGAGAACATCATACTAAGTGAGGTAACCCAGTCTCAAAAGAATACCCACGGCATGTACTCACTGATAAGTGGATATTAGCCTAGAATCTTGGGACACCAAAGACACAATCCACATATCAAATGATATCCGACAAGAAGGAAGGAGTGGACACTGGTGCTGGAAAGGATCAAAACATCAGTGTAGGGGAATACCAGAACAGGGAAGTGGGTAGGGGTGGATGGGGGAAGAGGAGGAGGGAAAAGGGCATATGGGACTTTTGGAGAGTGAGAGGGAAAGGGGAAATCATCTGAAATGTAAATAAAGAATACATCGAATAAAATAATGGGGACAATAGCATCCACATCATAAGGTGTGGATGAAGCTCCCACCTCCTGGGTATTTAACCAGTGCGCACATTCCGTAGTTGGTCATACTGCGAGCTCTCAGGCGTGTACACATGAAGGGGTACAATAAGCGTGCTAATCTCTGCCGCTTGCCTCCCTGAAAAACACCCTAGTTCTGCCCTGCAGCATCCCAAACAACTCCTTGTTCCGCTGTCCCAGTTAGCGGAGACAGCAGTTGCCTGGAACTGATCTGCCATTCAGCTGAGGCAGGGCCTGATTACCGCCCTTCTCTCTCCTTTTGTGACTGGATGGTGCTCGGTGACAAGCCGCTGGGAGGCAGGGAAAGAAAAGACTGTTCCACAGATGACCTGTAGCTCTCACCTCTTCCTGACTCGTTTATATCAGCGAGCAATATTCGCCCCTGGCGACGTGCTGTTTCCCACCGAGTCACATCTCTTCCTTCCTCTCATCCTCCTCCACCTCTACCTCTTCCCATAATGGTGAAAATGACTTCTCCAGCCGTGCCCGCCACGCTGGGTAACATAAGACGCACAAGGGCAGTCAGATAGGTGTCCCTGTCCTATTTTGGGGGTAATTGTTGGAGTGGTGTCCTCTGATTTCTCTGACCGCTCTGTGGCATCCTTTCACTGTCACAGACACCGTAGCTGGGGGCGGGGGGGGGAGGGGGGCTGGTCAACAGTGGATCAGGGCAAGGTGAAAGAGACACGAGTGGTCACAGCAATATGTGGATTTTCATCTTCAGTTTTGCTCACCGGACGGTCTTTAGGGTATATGGTTCCCGCAGAGTTCCCAAGCTCCCCGCCCCAGGTCCCTTTTCATTCAATAAGACAAAAGCAATTCTTTGTGGAGAAAAAGAAGTGTCTTTTGTGGACTGGATTCTCTCCACTCCCTTTCAGTTTCCACTGAACCCTGCTTAGGAATGTGAGGCAGAGGTCTCCAGAGCCAGCTGGAAGGTTCAGGTCAGCGCCACTGCCTCCGCCTGCCTTTGCTTCTCTGACCCGGCTTTCTTCTTGGTCTGTGTATGCGCTCCACACAGTACTCGGAGCTCTTCCTGGGCTCGTCCCTTCCGCAGTGTTCAATATCCCCTTTTAGACCACCCATTCATCCTGACACTTAAAATATAAGGCTGCTAATCAAGTGAAACGTGTGACCCCACTCAAGGTTATTTTCCACTTAAAAGGAGTCAGAGGCAAGATGCCTGCGGTAGCTTTCAGATGTTACCCAGACAAAGGCTAGAGGGTACGAAAGTGATTTTAAACTATGGCGGGGAGGTGGGTGGGGGGAAAACCTTCTTTTACTCCTTTTGCTACTTAGAAGTGAAGAGAGAAGACACTGAATGGGTCGACCCCAAATTATTCTTATTCCTTGAATCTGTAGCCTGAATATCTAGTGCACTGATATCCTTTGCCTCCGCCCTCTGTCTGTTTTTCAGAGACAATGTCCTGTATCCTGATTTGTGATAAACTGCATCTGCTGTGCTCAGGTCTATTTGCTGCGCTACCCACTTTGTTCCCCCGGCTGCTTCACATAATCCCACAAAACCTTTGGAAACTCCTGTTATCTTTATGAAAACCTTCTGTAGTGATGAAGCTGCAGCCCCAGAAAATGGGACAATTTGTATGGTCTCTTATCATACAAAGCCATTTGATCTGTCCTAGCATTCAAATGACCCAATGCCTAGAATGTTGTTTTTCTGACAGGCAGCATTCTATAGAAACCATGCTTACATTTGTTTAGGTAGGAAATGGGGTAGAGTAGAGGAAACTACCGTCCTGAAAACCACACAAGCAAGTCTACAGGCAAGTTTCCAAGTTGTTCAGATCCCTGTTCCTGACAATTTGAAAGCAGGTTTGGAGAAAGGCAACACAGAATTAGACAGGCATGTCTTGAGTGAGAAATATGTGTTTGGACATTTGGCTACCGGATGATAGAGCTGCCGGAAGTTACAGACCTTTAGGAGGAGGAGCCTGACTGTGGAAGTAGGATGTATGGGGAGGGTCTAAAATTTCTAGATGAGCCTTCCTGCCCGAGCTCTGCTTCCTGATCGCAACAAAACCAAGTACCTCATACCCTTGTTCTGTGCCTTTCCCACCACAACCAAGTGTTTCTCTTCCTAAAGCACTAGTCAAAATAAACCCATTAAATTGTATTTGCCAGGTATTCTGTTACAGCGATGATGCGCGTAACCAGCACGACGAGTATTGCCCCAAAGGAAGGGATGCACTTCGTATGTCTTATGTAAGGTCTCGTTTTCCCTTAGTGATTCAGGAGCGTGAAGATCACACATCATGAGTTTTGGTGAAACTTTCACCAAAATCAGTCTGTTTTACACGCCTTTGAAATGTGACTCTTACTCCTAACTCTGCAAGCGCCTCAGATTTTCCCTAATCATTTTTTCCTCTAGTTACTCATTTAGAAAACATTTCCTGAATTCATGTGGCTGCCAGCATTCCAAAATCTTAGGAATCAAACCTGGAGATGTGTCGGGCCACTAAGCGGGGTTAGTCAACCTTGTATGTGACAATTACAAGACTCGTTAGCGGTCGCAATGTGATAAGCCTGTGCATGCCACTCAAAAGCTTGATCACGTAAGAGTGATCACTTATAGCCAATGTTTTAAATCAAAGAGATGGCATAGCTTTGATAGGATAACATTTTTAAGAGAAGGACCTTTGGGAACATATTGACAACAGAGGGGAGGCCAACTGGGAACTGTTGACCAGGCTGAGGGTGAAGATGAATACGGCAATGGTGGTTCTCAATCAGGTTTCCATTGCTTGGTCAAACAGATGACATAAGTCTGAGACAGAGAGGGTTATTTTGGGATCATATTTTCTTTTAAATGTTTCAGTTGTTTGGCCCTGTTGACTTTGGGCTGTGGTGAGGGTGAATATGTGTGGTAGAATAAACTACTTACTGCATGATACCCAGGAAGCGAGAGGAGAGAGACAACAAGGGGCTGAGATCCCAATATCGCCTTCTACACTTCTAAAGACTTGGCTTGTTTCATCTAGACCCAGACTCCTAAAGGTCCTACCAGCTCCCAATAGCACCACTGTCTTTGTGGTGATCAAAGTCACTGTGGTCACTGACTTGGTGACCAAGTCTTTAGGATCTCACTTAAAATCCAAACCATTATACCAATTAAAGCATCGATTTTGTTAGTAAGTATTCAAATTAATGTGAATTAATTTAAAATGTACCAGAACATGTTACTTTAGGGAATGGGGAGTGGGAAGGGGTGAATGGGGGAACAGGAGGAGGGAAAAGGGCATGTGGGACCTTTGGGAGGTGGGGAACCAGGAAAAGGGAAATGAATGTAAATAAAGAATATATCCAATTTAAAACAAAAAACAAAAAAATCTAAAAACCTCTGTAATAAAGAATCAAAGTTATAAAAGAGTCCTATATGCAATGAAAGAGTGTGAAGTATATCTGTGAGTGTATATTTAGTGTATATTTAGTGTATATTTAGTATGCCAACTGAGTATTTGACAGGAACTCATTCTTGTTCTTCTTTTTTTCTTCTGGTTCTTGTTCGTCTTGTTCTTGTTCTTCTTCTTCCTATTCTTCCTCCTCCTCTTCCTCCTCCTTCTCCTTGTTAGTATAATTGCTGCTGTCATTGTCGTTAAAGTCTCTGAACTAAATAGCTCAATTTGTTAGAAGACACATACCTAAATCTTCGTGTTATAAAACACAGTTATAAAATGTGTTCTAAAATGGAGCTTTTGGGGGGAACATGTAGCTCAGTATTTTCATTACAGATAAAAAAACCCAAGACTCAGAGGCTAAGCCATTTGCAGAAGGTGAACTACAGGAGTCCTGGTAGTGCTGAGGGCAGAATTGCGATGTCTCACTACCAGGGCAGGGGTCTTTTCCTACAGGAAACAGCTTCCCAAGAAAGACTTAAAAGTAAAAGGATGGAATTTAGATGTCTGGTAAAAAAAAAGGGGGGGGGACTGTTAAAGTTCTTTCAGTCTATAAAGAACATTCAAAAGCAGCCAAATATCTGATTTATTGACACATTAATTGACCACAAGAAAGTCTGTGCCAATATCAGCAGTTGTTCCTCAAACACTTGCTTTCCAAAAATAATTTTGGAGAACTCCGGCTTTGGGATACAAAGTATTTTAGTATGTGAATTATATTGGTATCACTTTCGTGTTTCAGACTTAAGAAATAGAGACATCAGTTTATTTAGGATTAGCAACATGAGACTTTACAAAGATTGAGAGGGCTTGGGTTGTGAGCAAGCCACCGCATATTACTTATCGAGTGACAGAAAACTTTATGTAGAATCTTTTCAAGGGCCAGAGAAAACAGAGAACTGAATGATCAGTCTCATAATTCTTAAGGACAGCATTCCTTTTCCTTATGTGCACTTGTGATGTGTGCATGCGCGTTCTTTCATGTGCACACACTTGTGTACATGGTTGTGCATGCAGCTGTGTGCACACAGAGGCCTGAGGCTTGATGTCGGAAGTCTTCTATCACTGTTCACCTTGTCGGCTGAAGCAGGGTTTCTCAGATGACCTCAGAGGATATGACTAGTCTGCCAGCTGGCTCTGGAGATCCCGTTTCTCTCTTTGTAATGATGGAGCTAAAGATGGACTGCCCAGTTTACATGGCTTCTGTCTCAGGTCTGGGAATCCAAACTCTAATCCTTATGCTTGCACTGCAAGCACTGTAACCATTGACCCATCTCTTCATCCTGACAGACACATCTTGGAACAGAAAGTTGAGTACTTGTTATTGGAAGTTTTAATAAACTTTATTTGAAAAGGTTCTTGCTCCTGAATTCCAGATGTATGAAATAAGCAGCAGAAAGACAAACTATAATAAAATCAATAAGGTCATCCACTGTTTTTAAAGATGTTTATTATATAACAAGGGAATTTCTTAGCTTCTGACTTCCAACTGCCCCTCAAAAAGAACCAACATATTTGCACATTTAACTTTGATTCCTTTTATCCATAATTTGATTTTTGAGAGAAAATAATTCATGAAAAGTTTCAATAAAAGTTCACTTGAAAATAATCAATATTATTCAGAAAAAGGTAATCATATATATTAGCAATTAAAGGTTTTTATATATAATTATATATATTTGTCTTTAAAATCTGCCAGAATTATTTAAAAATGATGAAGCTTATAATTTATTAAACTGATACTTTATTGTTAAAATTTTGACTAATCAATATATCCAGGTGTTTAGTACTTAAATTACAAATAATAATATAAAGCCATGAGACTGACCTTGGTAACTAGTATGATACAATGTTCATAGTCACATGAATGGCAATGCTTTGTGGCCATTACTGAGCTATGACTTCTTCTTCCGAGGATGGAACAACACCCTAAGGATGTTTTGAAATGTTTCTTTTATGATTACCATCCAATTGATATGGGATTTATAACTTAGTCTTTTGATATAATATTTTGGTCTGGTCTGCAATAGAATCTCAAATTAATCACCTATAATACTGACCATAATTGAAAATTTGAAAAAAAATTGTTTATCCTCATTCAGTGAATATTTGACACCCATGAGCATATTCTAGCAAATGCTCATCTTGGGTTTTGATAATAATTCTGAAATTTGAAAAATCGAATAATTATAATGTAGAAAGTTTTTATACAGCATTTATTAAAAAGCCATACTGAGTAGATGCTAAAATAGGTCTAGAATTGAGAAAGGAAATAATGTTTATGGGTTAACCAGAGAACATCTTGAAAATTGTAACTGTTAGTTTTTAACTTACATGTGTACTTCAGTTTTATAAATTCTCACGCTTGGTAACGCTTAACATGAGCCACTGTGGAAAAAAATGTGCTTAGATGTTAGACACAGCCTTTATCATAAAAATATTAACTAGCACCAGAATTACTTGAAAGTAAATGAAGTAGTCATAGGAATGTAGAATACAGAATAAGTTTCTAACTATTCGGGAGAAAACTTCTAGTAAACAAAACAACAACATGTTTTATGGTCATAGCCAGATGAAGCCCAGTTACAAAACATTGGCTGGGTCAGTTGTAGAGGACCCCTAGACAGCACATTTTACACTGCATTCCAAAGAAGCTATAAACACTCATATACGACATCACAGTCTTACAAAGAAAGTTACCCTATGGTAGCTATGCTTACTTTATATATGAGATCAATAAGATAGCAAACGTGAGAAAAACACATTCCAAAGCAATTTCATTAGAGTAACACTTGCATTAGGTATGCAATATACAGAAAAACAAAACATCTTGTTAGATAAACTTGCAGGCTAATAATATTACAGAGGAACACATTTTCACATTTATCTGTCATATCATATTTGATAGTTATTATCATAAGTATGGCTTTTGTTACTGCACAAAGATTCTAGAATGTTGGAATATATTGCCTCTAGCTAGCCTTACAACCATATCTGTAAAAATAGCTTTAACAATGTTACCCCTAGAGGAAAAGAAAATAAGATATTCCTTACTTTTATGAGAAGGTATGCACAAAGTTACTCTAATGTCTGAGGAAGTTGCCCTTTGACCATTATCAAGTCATCACTACAAATGTATATTTTCTTCTAAAGCAAAAATCTGTCAGTTCTTACATTGAGTGCTGCCAATTCTTATTATATAATTAGATATAGAATCCTTGGCTTTTAGTGATAAAATCATTATTTGTTAAGATACAGTGAACATTGATAAACCTGGGTTCCAACGTAAGAATAATTATATAACAGTTGGGAAGTGAACAGAACAGTAGTGCGTTCGTGTTACATCAACCAAGTAGCACAGTATCCAGATGTTTGGACCTGGGGTCTGAGTGGTCAGTCACGGCTCAGTTGCACGCTGACAGATGAGAAGGTGCGTCCCACACTTGTACACAATGGGCCAATGACAACATCTGTCACACTCTTCCATATCGTCTGCACAGAAGGCAAGACCATTAGGCAGGTCTTCACAAAAGGCATTAGGATCCTGGAACAGGGGAAGAGGGAGATAGAAGCCTTGTTAATGTTTATACTAACAATTTGTGTTACCAAGTAAGGGGCCTGACACAGATTCATGAACAAATATAGTAATGACTTGACTCAAATGCGATTCAACAGTTCACAATAAATAAAGGGACAGGGGACAGCGTGGAAAGAGGAGCAAGAGGCGCGCCGGTTAACAGATAAACAGGCACAGAGATGATAAATGTTAATATTCTTTCTGCTGGTTGAACGCTGGTGGAAGCGGTAAAAACCAAAATAAACAATGTGGTTTATTGCTCTGCCAGATCTCTGCCCCGAAACTTTAACCGGCTAGCACTTCCTGTTTCTCTGAAGTTCTACTTCCTGTCTGCCTTTCCTGTGACCTCTCCCTTTGCCTCCCATAGCGAGTCTGGTTGGGAGCTTCTTCGCTGCATTTCTAATGTAACAAACCTAGCGATTTTCAAATTTATCAAAAAATCATGGTTTTCCCTTCTAGATTATATACCGAACTTTCTCTTTCATTAAGATTGGTGCGGAAATGAACTTAATAATCTGTTCAGCTTTGTATTGTTGTCACCATTCACAACATTAACGAATGCATATTATTATTCTCCATTGCAATTACACTCACAAAAAAGGCCTGTGCACTGTAGATAAAAGAGAAAATGTTTATTCCCATGTGTTTGTACATCTTTTCTTAAGATAGCTTAATATTCTTCAATAACCCAGGTGAGTTTTTTTTGTGTGTGTAATCTCCTGAACAATGTCCCCTTTGAGCAAAAAAGGTGTTTGTGAATTCTGAACTCATCCAGAGATCTTGATGGAATCTTTATTGTTACCTGGGTGGAGAGTTGGGGGGTGAGGTAATTTTTTTTTTATTTTATTGGTTTGTTCTTAAAATCTGACTTTAACAATTGATTTTAACCCAAAGGATCAGCAACGATGTGTTTGATGAATATGTTTTTAGATTACTGAATTATTCATGCTGGTCATTTACATAGACTATATTTATGCTATATTTTGTTTCAACTGCTAGATATTTGTAACAATTTATTTTGTAAGATCATTAATTATGGGTATTTAGAAGTAAGCAGTTGACCAAAAGTTGAGTGGTAGCAACATTTCATTTCTTATTCTGCATGCTTCTCACATGATGTCACTTCTGCACACTGTCACAAATTAACAAGAGATTGGAAATCTTACAGAATCAGTTATGTGCCTAAGCCTTATTATATGTCCCTGAGATGTCACACAGTACTGCCATCTAATAAATCCTAATCGATAGACCTATTTTGAAATCAGGATACATAATGGAAAAATTAACGAAATAACCTCAAATTAATAGACATCTGAAGTTTATGTCTGAAAGTTTGTTAATCAAATCCACTTCACACTGAACAAATTGTGCTCTATTCTCTCCGTAGGCTAATCCTTTTCACTCTTCATAACCCCTTATATCTCTGGGCTGTAAAAGGCACTTGGGCATTCTGTGATTCACTGAAATCCAGTTGCCCATGTCTGAGGATTCCAGTTCATTGGTTGTGGTGAGCATATTTTATTTTCTGCAAGATATTCTCTCTGTATCAGAGGGTTCCACAGTCCTTGGTTGTAGAATTTGAGTTATGTTCTTAACATCTCTTCTCTCCTAAATGTGCACACAGCTTGGGCTAATGCTAAATGTGTTGAAGCATGACCAACCAAATGCCTCGGTGGCCTGCCTCATCTGCAGTCCTCTGTGCTGCTGCTCCTGGACAACTCGCCTGGGGTCGGGGATTCCTGTGTTTCTATACTACAGTGTCTTGAAACCTGTGTTGTCTCAGCAATGCACTGTATTGGAGAGGAGAAACTGAGCGGTGTATTTCCAGTAACCTGACGTCTATTTTCATCACAATCCAGGAAAAAAAAGGAGAGTGTAGATGTGACGTTTCTTCGGTTATGATGTGTTTATTTACAGCAAACTTACTCGCCCAATGGTAAGAAGATCTGAGCAAGGCATCAAATAAAATCAACTCACTAGTCACCAAACATTTAGCTGAAGGCCCAGTGTAACCAGATGTTTCCAATTTCATTTTTGTTATTTACTTGGGCAGACAATCTGAAATGTACCTGTTGTGATGTATAGTTGTAGTTCCAGCTACTGGAGAGGCTGAGACACCAGCACTGCTTGGGCCCAGAAGTTCAAGGCCAATCAGGCAACACAGTGAGCTCTGTGTTGTTACAAAACAACTAATAAGCCAAATAACCTCTGTCCTGACAGTAACAACAACCAAAACAAAAATATAGAACCAGGTTCGTGGTGACATTGCGACTTGGTTAGAAGCCCCTTTAGTTTTTATTTTCTCAACTGTGGTCAAACAATGGACAGTCTTTTGTTCTAGAAATATAAAATAAATGCCTGAAAAGACAAACAAAAACAAAAACAAAAACAAAACAACAACAACAACAACAAAAACCCAAAAAGCCAAGTGTGCTCAGGCCAGTCTGCTCTTCTATAAACCGTCCAGTCGATCCTGCTTCTATGTTAGGGGCGTGCAACCCATTGATCTAACTGTCTCATGAAGGCGAAACGTAACATTTAAGCACCGATTCATAGCCACCCGGTGACGAGCAGGTGACAGTTAAATATTAATGTCTCCCATGAATACAATTTGAGAAAGGAGCTGAAGTTAAATAATACATATTCTGTGTCTCAAAGGCAAGTGGCATGATGATTCACCAGTGGAGACACCAAGCCCCGCCCACTCGGAGGGAAGACACGCCCACTCTGAGGGACGACAGGTGGAGAGAAGCACCATTTAGCTCATTGTCACTCTTAATACCTTTCCACTTTCCACTGTTGAGCAAGTGAGAACATCTTTTTTTTTTCTTTTCCAATTCTTCCTCCAAAGCTGTGAGAAGACCTAGTGCTGTCAATAAACTTCCATTCTGTATTCACAGAGAGCATCAAAGCTAACATATGTTATGGGTCCTTTCTCTTTTCCTGTCTTTAAAAGTTCAAAAAAAAATTACAGATTTAGTTGTTCGGTTGGTGATTTTAGCAAATTGGGAAAGTTCAGTTTTATATGTTGATTCAGGCGTGTGAAAAATCACATGGATGGGAACGTCCAACATGAGATAATACGTACATGCTTGTGTGGACCTGCACATACACAACAGAAGCAAAGAGCTTCACTTCTCTGGCAATCTTTTGGCCCTTTCAACGAGACTGCTCATAGCCTCCAGCGATCGAATTGGCATTCTTTGCTTATCCTCTCATCATCTGAATTTGTGTCTTCTAGAAGACTTCTTTTGGTCTTCAGATTCCTTTCCCTCACAAAGTCACCCTTGTTTCCCAGGTTCTCCACTGGGGTTCACCATGTCCTCTCACCATCTGCATTTGTTTTTAAAAATCCCCCTCCCAGGTGATGGATGGCTAGCTGAAGAAAGGCTTGTGTCCCAGTCCAGCGAAACTGAGCACCTGATAGGCGTGACGTGCAGAGCTAGCTAGCTAACACCACAAAGCGTAACTAAAGACTGAAAGAGGGGTGAACTGGATAACTCTTGACCACTGAGCCCGCACTGGGGTGTGGCAATGCCCTATAATGTAAAAAAAAGAAAGGGTGTTATCTAGGGTCACAGGTGTCACCGGGACCACCTTGAGGCACCAGCTTGAGAACTATTAGCGACGCTGGGGATGATTCTTTGAACAAAGTAGATAACCTTTAACACAAAGGAATTTCCTGAAGGAATGTGCTGTTTCCTTTAAGAAACCGTTGAGTGCTTAAAAATGGTCCGCAAAGCTTATGGTGCAGTGTGAAGGTGAGTAGCTTTACAGACATCGACATTCGATGGGTTTCCATATTTCTTTCCGTTGTACCTAGGTGGCATTTTCTTTTGTGCTTCATAGGTGACACAATAATGTAACGGCCTATCTCCTCGTCTGATAGCTTAAGATTTTATTTGTCCGTGGTGGGTGTGCAGGGCAGATTGTAAACACATCTCCCCTGGGTTCATCGTTGCCATTTACCAATAGTAAGACTTGAGTGGCCCGGGCCACAGCACTGTTTACTAAAGCCTTCGGTCAGACTTCAGCACTGTTTTGCTCTGAGATCACGTTTGTTTTGCCCAAGCACAGACGGTAACAGAATAAAAGTCAAAGAAAGGAGGAAAGAACCTGCCGAGAACCACAGGCACAAGTCACAACAGGCCCTAGAGAGAGCAGCCTAGGACAGGAGGAGGCCTTCCAGCCCCCACCTCTGCACTCAGCTCAGCCTCCTGCATGGAAGGAAAAAATCACACCCAGGAAAGAGGCCCTTGCTTCCTTCTGTTTAAACTCTCAGCCGGGACTATTATTCTCAAGAAAGCACACCGCCCCCTACGAAATTTCTCAGGTCTTGTTACCCTTGGGAACTAAATGTAAGCGTTTTTCTCTGCAAACAGGGCCTGGGAGATAGGGAGAGCAGAGAGCAGGTGGCAAAAACTTCTGTAAGCATCAGGAGACAGAACCACCCCATGTGTCCCTTCTCACCAGATGTGCAGACAGCTCAGGGTAGCAAACAGGATACCCGCCACGAAGGCCAAGGGGATGGCCAGAAACACCGTCAGGAACTTGTAGATCACGTATTTGCTGATTTCAAAGAGGGCATGGCTGCAGATCCACACTTTGTCGAAGGAGTGTGTTGTCTCAGGCTCTGCAATCAGATCCTCGAAGCCTAGCTGTGGAGACAAGATGCTGTCATCTAACCTGTCAGGGGTAGGGTGGAGGTGGGGTGGGGTGGGGACGGAGTTGAGGGGGGCGGGGGCGGGGCAGAAGCACTCTAAACAGGGGAAGTCCGAAGGAAGGAAAGGCGACCTGGCTTTTCCTGGGCACACAGGAATTGGACACATTCCTGGGTGTGCAGGGATCCTGAAGGCTGTGAGGACCAGGTCAGAGTGCCAATGGGACTAGCCAGAGCCGTGGGACCAACTATTCCCACTATTGGGGAGAGTTGGGAAGTTGAAGAGTCATCCTCCTGCAGCATACAAGGGACCCGCAGCAGCTTCTAGCGCAGGTGAAACTCACCTTGAGATGAGAGTTGAGTCGGTGAGGATCCCGGTCGTGACTCGAGTCAACATACTTCTCGGGATCTGCGTAGTCGACAACACTGTGGTGGCTGTAGGCGTCCTCAGCCATGAAGAGCTGCACATCAGCCTTCTCGGTCTCCAGCCCCATCGTGGCTGACGCTGGGAGAGTGGCTCGGTCGCTCGGTCCTTACGCAGCCCGGCGGCCTCCCCTTCCCGTGGCGCCCAGCCCCGCCCCGCCTGGCTTCGCCCTGCCTAGCCTCCGGCTGCCCGGGTGGCGGCCGCTTCCCACTGCCGGTTCCCGCTCCCAGCCTAGGCTGGCCGAGCCCCGCCCCTCCCTGCCGGGCCTACGGGCCTACGGGGAGGGAGAGAGGGAGGGAGGGCACCTCTCCAGTTTCTTGCCAGAGCCCCATGGAGCCCGGGGGAACCGGCTCGATGAGTCATCTCCTGGCTTGGTGAAGCCAGGCAAAGCAGACCTTCCGGGCCACTTGGCTAGCAGTTCCGACCTGGATGCTTAAAGGCAGGCGGATTGGTCAGGGAGGTGTGTGCACTGGAAGAAAGTCTGGAGTGCGCTAGGGAGCGAGCATTGGGAAAGTCTACATATGTCCGCTGGTTGGGGTAGAGTTGTGGCACCTGTTCCTCAGAGCTATTCTGAGAGAATGAGATGTGAATTCATTACTTTTGCTTGGTCCCCACCTCGAGCCAAGAGTACCTTATTGACAGATGATGGACTCCAGGAGACTTTCTGCTCCCCGCCCTCAGAGTTGGTTGTGTAAGTTGTTACAGGAGTCTGTGCCATCATACCCCAAGGATACGCTTGCTCCTCTGCCTCCAAACTACAACAAACTTTGGATTTTCCCTTGCCTCAGGATTTTGTGCAAAGACTGCAGCAATTGTTCAAATCTGTGCAGACAGATCTGTAAAGCCATCACAGGAGCATCGCAAACAGAGGCACACGACCATACCATGGTACATGCATGATCCCGCTGACCATTGTCTCAAGAGCTTCCGCAGGGAGGAGTTGGCATAAAGAGTTTGCCATCTGGTAACCTTAAACTTTGCCTGCGGGGAAATAGGGATTCGGTGAATATAGAATGATGCTTGCAGCTTGCCTAGAGCCCAAGAGAAGGTCCCAAAGAGCAGGCACTGCTGTGGACAGTCGGCTTTAGAGCCGGCTGCACAAATCAAACCGCTTGTAGGAATTGCATTTGAAGGTTACTCTGGAGAAGGAACGGCTATATGGGAAGTAATAAAAGTTACAAAACAACTAACCAAACAACCCGGGAACTAACGAGGGAACTAACATATTCTGAAGACAGAACTCTGAACGTCATAGTTGAATAAGGAGTGTATCTTCTGCCACTGTAGTGTGTGGGTCAGTGTGGCAGTAGCGCAGAATGTCACAAGGCTGAATCCCAGGTCCTGGAGGCTTCTCCTTCCCTCTCTCTATCACGGAGTCCTGTTATTCAAGCCTCATCCTCTCCTGGACTTACACTCGTCCCTCCTGGCTTTATTTAAGTCCTTTGGAATTGGAAGGGATGGTGTAGACCTCACACTCACTGTTTTCTTGGCATCTCACACTCCTGCATTCATTCGGACTTTCCAAGAATCTGATAGGGTCTGGATTCTGCCCCCGTGTTGATTACCAGGATCTGGAAAAGATAGTTTATATCCAATTAATCTTTTGTAAAGCTTTCCTCAAAGTTTATTCCTCGAAGTTCTAACATCTCTCTTTCTCTCTCTCAGGAGGAGGAGGAGGAGGAGGAGGAGGAGGAGGAGGAGGAGAAGAAGAAGAAGAAGAAGAAGAAGAAGAAGAAGAAGAAGAAGAAGAAGAAGAAGAATAATCATGGCTACAGTCAGGGTGGTGGCCAGACATCTGGCATTGGGGCTTTGTCTCTTCTAAATCTTTGGGGTCCCGTCACATTTCCATCACCCTCCTTAGGACAATTGAAGGAACTCTTGCAAACAATTGCTGAGTGTTCAGGCAGTGGAGACAGAAGGCCACCGAGAGGTAAAACTCCCATGTCTTTTATTGGGCAGTTACAGTTATAGATTCATTTGTAAAATGATAGGTACTTATAAAAGATGTCTTTGAAGCCCATGCTAAAAATAGAACCTGTCTAGATTTGGCGTATTCCATGAAGAATTCAACAGAGGAAGACTCACATGTTGACTTCCTGAACATCTCCCTCTACCATGGGCTGGGACTTGATGACACTCTTATTTTAATGACATTCTTGCCTGGTTCATTCCAGTGTTTTAAAACATTTCTATAAATTGATATAGAATATTCTTAGATCAGGGCAGTGACCATTATCCTCAAGGGGATTAAACCAGCTTGATTCCCACAGCAAAGATGGTCTTATTCATGCTAAACTGATAGATTTTTTTCTAAGAAAGAAAAAAAAGTCAAGAAGATGTTACACCTAGATAGCCCAGTCTACACTAGCGTCTTCCAGCATGCTGGATTACCCTCCAAGTAGCCTCAAAAACACATTCAATTGTAAGGAAGGAGACATTACATTTCATATAAAATCAATGCTGGTGCTGTCTTTTTCTAGCTATCATTAGGTCCCTTGCCTTCTGGTAAGACCGATGTCATATTTAGATGTCAGTACAACTAGATCATAGATTAGTATTTGTGAGCAGGATTTTGTTCCTTTGCTTTCTCCTTACACTGTAAGGAAAAGGATCCTTTTCTGGCTTATTGTAATGCGTTTGTGAATACACGTATGAATAAAATCAGTTTTCCTCTTCAGTTTTCCTCTCAAGTCACAAACATATCTTCTCGGGGCCTGCACTGCTCACATACTGCTTTCCTCCTTGGCTATTCGTGGAACTGGTTATTCAGGGAAATGCTTTCTTGATATTGAAGGCGCTTGGGTTAGAGGAGGCTTGCTCAACTTCAGCATTATTGGCACATTCCACCAGATCAGCCTGTGCTTTGAGGGCTCGTCCCAAGAACTGTACACTTAGCAACACCCCTGGCTTCTGCCTCTCTGGCTGCCCAGTCGTGACACCACCAAATGCTTCCAGACATTGCCAAATGCCCCCTGAGGACCCAAGTCACCTTTCCCCGCATTTCCTGGGTCTGAGAACCACTGAATTCATCACTATTGAAATATGTCACATGAATAGGAAAAACGGAGGCCTCGCTGCACATTAATAAGCCCCTGCTTAAGACAGAGTTTGGAATTGTACTAATAATTTATCAGAAAGTCTGATTTTTAATTGTGAAACATCTTCATATCTACACAAAGCTAAGTTCAACATTATATTTACATTTATATAAAAAAGTTAAATGGAAGGACCTTATCTCTTCTTTAAGATTTTAAAAATAATAAGTATTGAAAACTTCAGTACAACATTGGTATTGGTTAAGGGATATGCAGACCCACTGAGAGACCCCCTGAAGCAACTTGCAAGCCTTGTCTGCTTGCCAGACCTTCAACACTTTTCTTCACCAAGGTATGAGTTATTTAGTTGTTTATATCTAGAAAATGATAAATTTGGGGGTATCTTGATCCTTCATATTTCATCTTTTTTGTTTGTTTGTTTGGGTTTTTTTTTTTTTTTGAGATAGGGTTTCTCTGTGTAGCCCTGGCTGTCCTGGAATTCACTCTGTAGACCAGGCTGGCCTCGAACTCAGAAATCCGCCTGCCTCTGCCTCCCAAGTGCTGGGATTAAAGGCAGGGCGCCACCACCGCCCGGCTAATATTTCATCTTAAGATTGTATACAATTCTGGGATTTTGGCAAATCTCACTTATGCAATAACTTCCCCAAGTCTGAGGTGACTTTAATTGAGGAATCCATGTCCCTGTTAGAAGAAAAGCAAAGCAGCTGTCTATCAGGCTTTCGCTGTCAAGGGACAAAGCTTGAGAAATTTGGAAACACTGTTGCTTCTTCTTGTTTGAGCTGGTCTCTCCATGGCACAGTGGATTTTGAATAAGTAATTCCTTAAATAGCTCCTGTGTGTGTGTTGTGTGTGTTGTATGTGTATATGTGTATGTTGTGTGTGTCTGTGTGTGCATGTGTGTATGTGTATGTGCGTGTTCTGTGTGTATTGAGTGTGTCTGAGTGTGAATGTGTGTTGTGTATGTGTGTGTTGTGATGTGTATGTGTGTATATGTGTGTATGTGTGTATGCATATGTATGTGTGTGTATGTGTGCATGTGTGTTGATGTGCACATGTGTGTGTGTTCCTCTCCTCACTTAACCCCCTCCCCCCACCATCCCCCATCTCCTGACAATGGACCCTGCCCCCTGAAGTATAAAATAGCAAATAAGTGTTTGTCCTTAAAGTTCCTCAACTGTCACATCTGTGAAGTGGTGCAAGATACTTAAGGAGAATTTTTTTTTTACATGCCGCTTGTTTTTCTTCCTGTCCCATGTAAAAAGTATTCCATCTGTGACCAGTAATTTCTAGTTTAATATTAAGACAGACTAACATGTTGGGGATTGGTGGCAGCTTAATATTTTGTTTGCTTCAAATATGATCCCCTCTCCCTGAATGAAAAATGTCATACACAAGAATATTCTGGATTACTTTTTGTGTGGGAAAGCCTAGCTCTTAGATACAGCAGGGCACCAGTGCAGTCTCGAGAATTCTGTATTCACTGTTGATGGTAATTGGATATGTCATTCTATTCTCATCCAGAACAATGCAAGATGATTAAATTTAGCTTTATTTTATCCTGTTTTCCATAAGTGAAGGGTTTTCCTGTTTAGCCTTCTAAGTATCTCTCATTGACATCTGGAGTGCTGTATATATTAAAAGACATCTTTATAGGACTTTGATAGTTTGTCTTTCCAGAACACAAAGTAGGAACTCATTAAGCTTTGATGAGCACTAACTTTAAGTTAAATGTTTCAGAAGTTCAATTTCCTCTATATTCAGGCAGGATCCTACTTTTTGCAAAACTGTGGATTAGTCTTTTCCCAATACACTATGGATTATCAAGCTACTTTCTTGTTTTGGGGATAAATACTTTTATTCAAGTTTTATTAATTAATAAATAATTTTATTATTAATTTTGTATATGCATGCCACAGCACATATGTGGAGGCCGGAGGACAACATGAGGGGCTTGGTACTCTTTCTTCATAATTTCAGTGTCAGGGATGGAACGCTAATTTTTAGACTTGACACCAAGTGCCTTAAGCTGTAGAACCATCCTGCTGGGGCTTGATTTGAGATTTTTAGTTTGGACAAAACCCAAAATATTAGAGCTCAGACTTAAGACTTTGTTTTGGATAGTAGTAGTAGTAGTAGTAGTAGTAGTAGCAGCAGCAGCAGCAGCAGCAGCAGCAGCAGCAGCAGTAGTAGTAGTAGTAGCAGCAGCAACAGTAGTAGTAACAGTAAATTCTTTTGTGTGCAGGCATGTACATGCATGTGTTTCTGTATGCATGTGTGTGGAGATACACTTGTCCCTGCATTAATACATGGAGGACAGAGGTTGGGAGCTGGCTCCTTCTGTTAATGCAGTTCACTTTCTCTTGAGACAGAGTCTTTTAGAGAACCTGGAACTCACCGTTTTGGGTAGAAGACTGCCGAGCAAGCCCTGAGGAGCCGCCTGTCTTAGCCTCCCCAGCCGAGGTTTGCAGTGCATGCCTCGCAGCCCAGACTTCACGTGGCTTCTGAGATCTGACTTGACCTCCTCGGATTTGCACAGACAGCAGTTTATTGCCATCTGGGTTACCTTCTCCTTCTGTATGCCACAAGAACAGCTTAAGGCATGCAGCTGCTACTGTATAGTGTGGTGGAGAAGTCCTGGTGCCAGAACCCTGAGGTAGCTGGTTACATTGTATCCACAGTAAGGAAAGAGAGATGGATGCATGCCTGTGCTCGGCTCTTTCTCCTTTTATTCAGTCTGAGACTCAGCTCATGGACTGGTACTGTCCACAGTTAGGATGGGTCTTCCTATCATTCAAGTAACCTAATCTAGATCATCTCTCTTGGGCTGGCCAGAAGCTAACCTAATCTACTTAACACCTTACAATCCTACATGATTTCTACGTCCTTTTCAGTTGCCAGTCATAATCCTCACACCCATGGATCCGTCTCTCCAGGTTCTCTTATTTACAAATATTTTTCAGCTTTCATTTAGAATTAACGCCAATCTGTAAAAACAGCATATCTAATCTAGAATAGGCAATCCAGGCCAGGTCAGGACAGCCCCGGACCACTCGAAGTTTAAAGGATGAGAAACAGGGAAGGGGACGGCAGGAAAAGTCCCTTTCAGTGCTAACCTCATCACATACTCTCAATGGATGCAGAAAATGTGGTATATTTACACAGTGGAATACTACTCAGCAATTAAAAACAATGAATTCATGAAGTTCTTAGGCAAATGGTTGGTACTGGAAAATATCACTCTAAGTGAGGTAACCCAATCACAAAAGAACACACATGGAATGCAGTCACTGATAAGTTTATATTAGCCCAGAAGCTCTGAATACCCAAGACACAATTTGCATATCAAATGATTCCCAAGAAGAAGGAAGGAGAGGGCCCTGGTCCTGGAAAGGCTTGATCCAGCATTGTAGGGGAGTACCAGGACAGAGAAGAAGGAGGGGGTTGATTGGAGAACAGTCGGAGTGAAGAGGGCTTATGGGACTAATGGGGAGGGGGACTGGGAAAGGGAAAATCATTTGGAATGTAAGCAAAGAATATAGAAAAAGAAAAAAAGAAAAAAAAAGAATAAAAGAAAAATAAGACGGCAGGAACGGAGTGCTCCCGCCTGGCTCTTGAAAAGCGCCATTTTACTGTGCATTGGCATCTTTCAGCTCATGAAAGAATCGCTTGCGAGCAAAGACCCAAAGGAGTCCAATTCTACAGAGCAAATGGAAGACTGGGACGTGGCCAAGGGGCGGGTCAGAAGTTTTAGATTACATTGTCCTATCAATAAATATCTGGGAAGAATTTTGGCTCCAGGGTTTATTTTTTAAAAGATTATGTGCTTCTACATCTGTGCTTTAGTGGCATACAGTTGTAATACACAACATAGAATATACAACATCATAAAAATAGAAATTCCAGGTGTCTATTCTTTCTGGGCCCCAAAAGCACAGTTAGCCCCTAAAGTGCCCATCAAAGGCTTGTTAAGTTCTTAATCTCTCATTTAAATCAGCCTCAGAATTGGACAGAGGAGATTAAAAAATGAAGTTGTTCTATTACAGTGCATTACCAAGAGGACTATTGGTGTTCTGATGTGTCTGGATGAGGAAAATGTTTTGAGTTAACCAATAAATATTATATTGCAAAGCAATTTTAGTAGAAGTTTTTATTTTTCTTTTTGTAAGGAATAAAGGAAACTCTTTGGAGAGTTAAGATGCAAACATGAGTAGAAACACCAAAGTTCTTATTGGAATAGTCATTTCTTTTTATAAAACCTGTATTCATAATGCCATTTCACTTTTTGGGAGTGGTAATAATTGTTTTCTAAATAGGATTGCTTCTCCCTTTGTATAAGAGTGAATGAACCTGAAGTTGTGTTGTGAAAGAGTGAACTTCTGATTGTCACTGTCCGTCTATACACCTTCGGGGAGTTAGTCAGTTGAGTAAAAAGCATGCCTTTCCCTTTTAAAACCCATTGTCCTTGGAAGCTCTTGGATAAACAGGACACTGGAAATAAACCTAGATAGTAAAACAACCGTGGCCCTGAAAAGCTGCACACTGCTTTATTTGGAAGCCGTAGAATCTGCAGAATGTTGCTGTAAAGGGCAGGCTACGTAAGGCAGTTTGTTCTGAAGGCTTTTATTATGAAAGCAAAGTATTTTCTGAAGGAGTAGAGTACAATTAGCTAAATGTTTGGGACAAAAATAGAGTTATTATTTTATCATCTTGGAAAAGCTTTGCTTATTTCTCTATATTACAAAATTGTTTATATTTTGTTGTAATTTTTCGAGACAGGGTTTCTATACGAAGTTCTGGCTGTCCCAGAACTCACTGTGTAGACCAGGGCTGGCCTCAAACTCACAGACTTGCTTGCCTCTGGTTCCTGAGTGCTGGGATTAAAAGCACATGTTACCATGCCCAGATTCTTTTTATTTTCTTGTTCTTTTATTACCAGCCAAAGAAAGCTTCACAAAATAGAAATATCTCATTTTGTTCTCCTCCCCTTCTTTGTCCTCCTTTGGAGTTTGTTTCTTCCTAAGATGTCCCTTTTCTCAATTAAAGGCTGTCACATTCCCAACATCTCAGAGTTGGGAGGAACTTGAAAGCTTGAAGGCAAAGGTTCTCAATCTTCCTAATGCTATGACACTTTAATACTTTTTCTTATGTTGTGGTGGCCCCCAACCATAAAATAATTTCAATGCTGTTTCATACATAACTTTAATTTTGCTACAGGTATGAATTGTAATTTAAATATCTGATATGCAGCATATCTGATACGTGACCCTCAAAGAGCGTATGACACATAAGTTGAGAATATCACAACAATGCAAAGCTAGTTTATAAAGCAACCCAAAGATAAGGATTTAGAAATTTCTTGTTATTTTATGCCGTGTAAACTCCTTTGGAGTTTGTTTCTTCCTAAGATGTCCCTTTTCCCAATTAAAGGCTGTCCCATTCCCAACATCTCAGAGTTAGCAATGTAAAGATCATTTGATCTATCACGTGTCTGTATGCCTGTATATCTATCTATCTATCTATCTATCTATCTATCTATCTATCTATCTATCTATCTATCTAAATTCTGCCTTTGCTTCTCAAAGAAAATAACTTTAAAGTCCAGCTCCTACTTCATTTGAGGTTAGTTTTTAATCACCATGTTTTCTCCTCACTAGATTTTTTTTTCTAGCTAAGCTACCTCATTTCTTTTAGGGTTCTTCATATGTGATGGTACCCAATCTTATAGTTTCCTTTCTCTGATGACATAATCCAATGTGTTAAAAATCACACTCAAAGAGAAGACCCAAAGTTGGGTCTGAGTGTCTGGAGATAACATAGTATTACATCACTTTCTTTTTATTACTCTACAGACTGAGTTTTGATTGCTCTATCATAGTTATGGGTCAAATCGGTCTCACGAGGAAGTCAAGTGTCTGTTTTGTTCTTTTAACTTTGCTTATGTCACACTACAAAGGTAACATAATCCTAGTTGATGCCTATCTTGTAAAAAGTCAACTAAAGCATTACTATTGAATTTCATTACTTCCTGAGATATTCCCTTTTTTTGTTTTGTTTTGTTTTGTTTTGTTTTGTTTTGTTTTGTTTTGTTTTTTTGCGGTTTTGTATTTCATGCCAGTCTCTACATATTTACCCACAGTCACTGATAGAAGGTTGAATACATTTTGATGAGTGTTTAAGAGTTGTGAAGCATTCCAGTTTGGTCACTAGCTATGCCGTCTATGTATCCACAACCTCTAAATGTATACTTCTACCAGGGATTTCAAGCTTCCAAGGTGTGTCCTCATGATAACTTTGTTATCTCAAATTTCATGTGTCCAAAACCCAGCTTTTCCTTTCTAACCCCAAATCAGCCCTAGCCATTCTGATCACACAGTAGGTTAAAATCTAAACTCAGGCCCCAGCTTTAATTTCTGGGAGTTGCTCATTGCTTCTTGACCCAGAGGTCTGTTAGTTCCACCTCCCAGGTCAATGCTTCCACCTTCTTCAATCTCGCTCCCTTCCCTGGGCTCAGATCAGATCACTGAAACAGCTTCCACAGACCACAGGTTTACTGTCACAAATCTCTGCCTCTACCCAATATGCAGTGGGCCTTGTAACAACACACCATTCAGTACATATTCTTTTTTATTTTCTTTTCTTTTTCTTTTTATTTATTTACATTTCAAGTGTTTTCCCCTTACCTGGTGGTCTCCCTCTCTAGGAAACACCCTCTCCTATTCTTTTCTTTTCCTTTTTTCTTTTCTTTTTTTCTTTCTCTTTCTTCTCATTTTTTTTGTTTTTTGTTTTTTGAGACAGGATTTCTCTGTGGAGCCCTGGCTGTCCTGGAACTCACTCTGTAGACCAGATTGACCTCGAACTCAAAAATCTGCCTGCTTCTGCCTCCCAAGAGCTGGGACTAAAGGCATGCTCCACCACTGCCTGGCTCAATGCATATTCTAATTGACATACTATATGTGCATATAAAGGTGATATATCATAAATATGCAGCTCAATGAGTTTTCATAGAGAAAACGTCCTCTATCCAAATGAAGGCAGAAGATAACCAATCCCCAAAGCCTGTCGCATGTTCATCTCTGCCACGCCATCCTCTTCTTCTATAAGTCTAAGCCTAAACTTTCACACAATGCACTATATTTTTCTGCTTAAAATTTTATATACATAGTGACTTCACACACCTTACTTTTCTATGTTGTCTCTAGTTTATTTCAGAAACTATGACTGTGATACTCACAGACTTGTGTATCAGAGGGGATCTTTCCTCCCGTTACATCGCTATGTGTGGTGTGACATTATATGATCAAAGAACAATTTATTTGTCTATTCTAATGTCGGTGGAATTTTGCTGGTTTCCTGTTTGGGGTGACATTGTGTAGTACATTTACTTGGGATACAAAATTAAAGGAAGATATGGTTACTTATGCCATCACTGTCAGTAAAAAGGAGTAACTCACTGCACACAAAAGTTGGATTTTTAAAGTTCAATGATTTTTTTAAAATGCTTTAAAATATTAGATATTTCAACTAGAACTGAAGATATTAAGGATGACTGTGTAAAAAGTGAGACGTTCCCTCTTTTTTTTTATTGAACTCATGAGGTCGATGAAAAGCAGGATCCGGTGCTGGCTCGAGGCAGATACTCCTGCAGAGGGATGGGCCGCTCACTGGCAAACACTCATAGGAAAACATGAGGGCCAAAATAATCAGCTTTCCTCAAATGTCCTTTCAGGGAATGGAAAACGCATTCCCAGTCCACTTCCTTCCTCGGAAGAGACAATATGAACGTCAGAAGAGCCATCTTGCTTTACAAAATAGCTTTGGACCTAGCTTATGAGCCAGTGGATTTGGTTTCTGAGTTAGGACATCCTCTCTCGTAATTCATCATTTATGACTCTGTTTCTCTTGCCTTTCCTGTCTCTTCATTCTAATTTTTCTCCTCTTGGCTGCCATCTGGAGACATAGATATTCCCTTTTAGCTTAACCATACAAAACTCGGAGGTAAAACCAGTAGCACATTCATCTACCACATGGAAATGGCTTGAAATATTTACTTCTTGGTGCAAAGGAATCTATTGGGTTCACGATTTGACTGCCAAGGCCTGAGGATAAGAAGGCCCATGTTAATTCTATGTCTAATCATTTTCTTTACTCAACCCTGCTTTCTGTTACCTTTCTTTACAATAAACTCAACCACATGTGAAAAAGGAGGAAAAAAGAAAGAAAATAATAGACACATTTAGCTTCTTTTAAAAATAACAATTTATTGAGATAAAAATCTGCTTTTACAAGATAATTTGTTACTAGGTAATATAATTTAACTGTTTTAAGGATTTTCACAATACTATGTAATTGTTATCACAACCGAGTTTAAAATGTATTAATGATGTGGCTCCATTGCGTACTTGCTTACAGAGCCTGTCTTGTAGAGCATTTATAAAACAAATCATGTAATTCATGATCTTTCATGTCTGGCACAATTTCCCATGACTTTTCTTGTCACATCATAAAGCCAAGCCAGTGCTATCCCTCTGTGTTTCTGAATAGTTGTTTTTTTCTTTTTTAAATGTATTTTTATTATCTTTAATCTGTTTTTACAGTCCAGTTGTTATCCCCTTCCTGTTCTGCCCTCTGAGTGTTCCTCATCCCATTCCTCCCCGCCCATTTCCTAGTGGATGTCCCCACACCCCACAACACACCCCCTCACCCCACTAGACCTCCCCATTCCCTTGGCCATCAAGTGTCTAGAGGGTTTGGTGCATCTTCTCTCATTGAGGCCAGACCAGGCAGTCCTCTGCTGTATATGTGTTGGGGCCTCAGAACAGCTAGTATATGCCTGGTTGGTGGGTCAGTGTCTGAGAGTTCTACAGGGTCCAGGTTTGTTGAGACTGTAGGTCTTCCTATGGAGTCCACCTCCTCAACTTCTAGCATTTGCCAAATTCAATCACAGGGGTCCCCACAGGGTTCAGACTATTGGTTGGGTGCAAGTATCTGCTTCTGTCTCATTCAGCTGCTTGTTGGGTCTCTCAGAATGCAGTCATGCTAGGCTCCTGTCTATAAGTACATCATAGCATCAGTAACAATGTCAGGCCTTGGCATCTCCCCTTGAGATGGGTTCCAATTGCCAGTTACTGGACCTCCTTTTTTCAGTCTCTTTGCCATTTTTGTTCCTTCAGTTCTAGATAGGAACAATTCTTGGTCAGAGATTTTGACTGTGGGATGGCAACCCCATCCCTCCATTTGATGCCCTATTTTTCTACCTGTGGTAGTTCCCTCTCCCCACGGTTGGTCATTTCATCTAAGGTCTCTCCCTCCCTTTGAGTCCTGAGATTCTCTCACCTCTCAGGTCTCTGGTACATTCTAGAGGATCTCCCTACTCCCATCTTCCAAAGTTGTATATTTCCACATATTCTGCTGGCCCTCGGGCTTCACTCCTGGTTCCCGCAATATCTGATCATGTTTCCCCTCTCCCCTCCCCCTCCCCTCTCCTGCCTAGTTCCTTCTCTCCCTCTGACCTCTGGTTTCTTCTCCCTCCCATGCATTCTCACTTGGGCCCTTTGTCTTGTTAACCATTTTGAGTTCTATGGATCCTATCCTAGGTGTTCTGTGTTTTTTTTTTTGTTTTTTTGTTTTGTTTTGTTTTTGTTTTTGTTTTTGTTTTTTTGGCTAGTATTGACTTATTAGTGAGTAAATACCATGCAAGGCCTTTGGGTCAGGATTATGTTGCATTCATTTGCCTGAAAAACTCATGATGTCCTCATTTTTTAATAGTTGAGTAGTATCCCATTCTGCAAATGAACCACATTTCTGTATCCATCATCCTGTCCTCTCCTCACTGGTTAATGCAAACTTGAATTGTTTTGCTTTGTTTACAATTAATATGGCTGTGAACCCTTGTGTGCAGTTTTCTATGTTGATGAGTTTTCACGGCATGTGGACCCTTCCATAGGTTGGAGTTGATGAGTCCTCAGGGACTTTGTATTTAATCTTTGAAGAAGCTGAAGGTTGTCTTTGCAGTCGATGGTATCCTCTTTCATTGTTCACTATGTACTGCAGTGTCTGAGAATTCCTGCTTCTGCACATCTTCATCTGTCTTTTCTGTATACATACTAGTGCATGTGAGATGGTATTTACATGTTCTTCATGAGTTATTATAATTTTTTTTATTTTTGACTTGAGATGTTTGCTTATATGTGCCATTTAGACTTTCAAATAAAAAGTTAATTTTATACTAAAATATTTCCTTCTCTGTGAAATTCTTAGGTCTTTATGTATAATATCCCCCAGTGTGTCTTTCTGTTAGATTTATAGCATGGCAATTGAGTTATAATGGACAGCCTTCCTAATCATATCTATTCTGTGGCGAATGTACTTTTGCTACTGGTACAAGATCATGTCTGCCCCTTATCTTGTGACGCTTGTGTGTGGCACATGTCTGTAATCCCAGTATTCGGGGGAGGTTGACTTAGCGCCTTCCAGGCTTGTTTAAGATAGAATGAGACCCTGACTTCAACAACAACAACAACAACAACAACAACCATGTCTGAAGGGTCTGTAATTGGAAGTTATATCAAGTAATCATTTCAGGATTAAAAAAAAAAGGACCAAACAACTTATTGCCAATTAAAAAGCTTGTGATACATTTGCTCATACATTTATAAAATACATGGTCGTAGCATCAAATTGGTATGATTATATCACACTGGGTACATGTAAAAGAATATTCTTAGTATTTATTTATTCTGGAAATTACATTCCACAAGGCCATTTAAAAGGTGGTAAAGTTGACATTTTCTGTCAACTTAGACATTTACAAAAAGGGCACATGCCTCCTTCCAACCCCCTTTAGAGGATATTAAAGAAGGAGGAAGTCTATTACTATGGACTTCTTCCCAGTTCCTCCAGTTTCTTATACAGCCTACTTTCCTTTTTGTTCAATTCTCAATACTGATTTGGGAGCTAATTATTATCTAAAAGCCTTGGCGGATTCCTGAGAGCTGAAATGTCGGAGCCCAGACTCCATATAACCTCAATTACAGACTCCACAAACAGGGTTTGTTGCTGTTGTTGCTTTAAAGATGGGGTCTCATTCTACCTTAGAGAAGCATGGGAGTGTAGCCCAGGCTAGCCTTGAACTCACGCCGATCCTTTAAATACAGGGAGTGCTGTGCCAAGCCTGCTATTCAAGACTTAAGAGTTCTCAATTGCTTCCTGAGTGACTTTCAGCATTCCTTTCTTTCTCTTTAAGATAATATTGTATTTATGATTTGGGAATTTCCTATATATGTACTACATGTTTGGATACCACCCATCACCCCCAATCCCTCCCCAAGAGATCCCTACCTACTTCTAGCCTGACCTCTTTTCTTTGATATTTTCTTTTTTCTTTTCTTTTCTCTTTTTCTTTTTTGTTTTTTACATCTCTCACTGTGTTCATGTAGTGCTCCCTATTTGCACACGACAGACAGGTGTGTGCTTCCACCGGAGCATGTGCAACCTCTCATTGGTGACAACCCCACAGACAATGACTCTCCATTCCCTAGAATCAACCAACTGCCAATAATCCTCAGCTAGGGCAGGATCACCTGTGCTCCTCTCCCAACCACACTGGAATGTTGACTGGCTTGATTTTGTGCGGGTAACCATAGATGCTGGGTCACACATGGGACACGATGTCATGTCCAGAAGACAGCGGTTTCAGAGTACACTCCCCATCCTTCCTATCTTACACTCATTCCACGCTCTCTTTAGAGATGTTCCCTGCACCTTGGATTTCAGGGGTTCGTACAGATGTTCTATTTACGGCTAAGCAGTCGCAGCTACTTCTCCTTGCTACATTCATTGAGCCATTTCCCCAATCCTAATCGTATACTTTTGCTCATTGCAAATTTGTATCTACCACACAAGCTAGCTGGCAGGATGTTTCCCAGCTCTAGATTGATTTCCCTTTGTTTTGCAATCAAAGCGAGTGGTATTTTTCAGCAATATGGTCATACCAATACCCAGGGAATGTAATCAACTCAGAAGCCCATCAATTGATGAATGACCTAGGAAAATGTGGTGCATACACACAATGGCATTCCATTCAGCTGCTAAGAAAACCTGAAATGACAAAATTGCAGGTTAAGTGGATGAAAGAGGGGGAAATGATACCAAGTGAGGCATTCCAGGTTCAGGCAGACAAAGATTGTATGCGTTCTCCTTTATGTGGGTCCTAGTTTTGGATCTTTTGTTTTTATTATGCTTAGACTATGAGTGGAAGCCAGTAAACTAGAAAGGGGATGCTATGGGGTGTGCATCAAGAGGAAGGAGTAGCAGAAGAAACACATAGCCAAAGTAGAGGAGAGGAACAGTCAGGGTGGAACCATGGGAGAGAGAAAGGGTGGGTGTAGAAGGCAAGGGAGAGGAGGGGGCCTGAAGAAGCCACAGGGAAGCCCATCTTGTCACCCAATTAAGAATTGTATCTAGAGAGGACAATAGAACACATGCGCTGTGGAAGGAAATGGAATTAATGCTGAGGAGTAAAGATTTAAGTGGGAGTGGGGACAAGACAGGGAGGAAGGGCTTAACCAGACTAAGGATGTGTGAAAAAGCCTGTTATAAATCTATTACCTTTTAAGCTAATTACAGCATGTAATGAAGGAAGGAAGGAAGGAAGGGATGAATGAATGGCGTTTGAGTAGAGGGACCCTACTTGGGTACAAGGTGCTGCTTCCAGAAGACATGGATTATTAAACAAAAATAGCAGTGTCGGATGAGGGTTGCCTCCTGGCAACTTATAAGTCAGAGAACTCCCAGAGACCACACCGCCACAAAAGATCTTCACCACTTCTTAATGCCTTTTTGGTTAATATGTTTTAAAACGTCTTAAGTTTTATTTTAACTTTAAAAGAAAACCCCAGTTATGCTTCAATTGTGGCGAGGGGAGAATGTCAGGAAGCCGGCTGTTGAAGCAATTGTGAGCGTTGCACGTTAGTAAGCATGCTGCGATGCTTGTCTTGGCAGCCAAGAAGCAAGGCTTCGGCTGTGGAAAGGATTTCCATCTCTCCAAGCCAAATATGGTCAGCTTTTAACTCTTACGGCGTCCACCCATAGACAGGCTTCTGTTTATAGCTCGACTTGAATTTATCACTTCCCTACGTCACTGAACAGGGGACAAAGTGGAATTTTCGTTTCTCTTTATGCTTCCTTGTGTCTCAGCCCTAAGTCTGCTCTCATCTGGAACTCAGGCTCATGGTTAGTTTGGCAGGTAGAAAGCATCCTTCGTGGATGAAAGAGGAGACGGGGGACTTTGTGTCCTGGAAGGGAATGGTAGAGTTTCGTGAGGGTGAGGGGCTGCTTTCCCGGAGAACCAACAATGACAGTGACGACATTGCTCACCACTGGCACAGAATCTGGAGAAAGGCTGGGGACTGGGGTGCAAAGCTGCCTGGAAATGGGAAAAGTAGTACTGGTCTCTGAATAAAACCAAGACCCGTGGTTCTTCCACCTTCTGATCTTCTGCAGAAGGTTGGGGGCCAGCCAGCCAATGGCCAGCAGAGTGAGAGCAGCGATACTCTGGAGCTTTAAGGGGCCATGAGTGCAGGACAAAGTTACTTTGTGACTGGAGGAGCCTCACAGGCGCTCTGCCCCATAAAGCCCGTCAAACAATGGAATGTGGGGGAAAATGATGTCTTCAGGTATTTTTTTTTAAATGTGGCAAGATACATTGTACACTTAAACATGATTCAGTGTGCTATAGTAAAGTCTAGAGAATGCAGCGTGCTGGATCCCGGAGAAAGAGGATCAAAGAGGATCAAAACCAGAAGGAGAAAGATTCACAGACCCATGCTGGCGCAGTGAGAGGGTGCCGAGTGAAACCTCAGTTAACAAACAAACGTCCTGAAGACTTAAAGGGACTGTTGGTCATTACATGCCAGAACACGGGGCCATAATTTATATATTTTGTTGATTCGAAAGTTGTTGTTGCTGCTACAGAAAAAGGGGGAGTCTTTAAAATTATTTGCAAATTAAATTTAATCACATGCTTTTGTTTTTAGTGTCTCTTTGTGGGATGTGGAGATGCTCTCTCTCTTTGTATCTGTGTCTCTTTCTCTGTGAGTCTGTCTCTCTGTGTCTGTCTCTGTATATCTGTCTCTGTGTCTGTTTCTGTGTATTGGTCCATCCGTCTGCCCCTCCCCCTGTCTGTCTCTGTCTCTGTCTCTCTTTCCTTCTCTCTCTCTCTGGTTATTCACCTTACTTTTGAGTCAGGGTTTCTCACTACTTGGAGGTTGCCACTTTTCGCTGGTCTGGCTACCTGTAAGGAGCTCTCTGTCTTTGTCCCCCTAGAACTGGAGTTACAGAAGCACACTGGGCCCTACTTTCATTTGGGTGCTGGAAAATCTAAATTTAGCATCCTGTGCTTTCAGAACTTTATGGACTGAACCATCTCCCTAGCCCTAACGTGATGAATGATTACACAGGGCAGTTCACATAATCAGCCTCAGGAACAGAACATTTCCTGGTTATGGTCTTGCCCTCCCAGATCTTAGTAAACTTAGAGTTCCTTGCTTGCAAACATTTGATTCTTATCGATTAAATCATTTTTTTTTAGCATGAACAAAAGAAACGTTCTCACGTTAAGAAGGAAACATATGATTATGAATTTTCACCTTATTTTAAAAATGTTTCATTTTTGAGATAAGTTATGTTTGCCTCTCAGGTAGGTCAGACTGGCCTGAAACTCACTGTGTAACCCAGACTGGCACTCCTGATGCCCTGCTTGGGTTAGAGGGGTGCGTGCTGCATTGGCCTATATCAGTGGTTTTTGATTAAATGATTTACTTGGGATAGGACTACAGGTTTATGTGGAACACGATCTCTGCCTAGTAAACTATGAAGAGTAGGAGATGATTTCTTCAGAAGGTTCTTGACCTCACTTCGGCAGAGTATGCATTAAAGTGGGAAGCTTCCTGCTGACTTCCTTCCAGAGCATCTAAACATCCAAAGATGTCTTAAAGTCCCCCCCCAATATTTGCATCTTATGACTGAAACCAGACATTAGCGTGTTGTCTCCTAAATGAGGATAACGTGCAAATTTGTGAAGTGTTCCATATTTTCTGGAAGATTGTTTTAAATTGGAAGCTGTACATGTCTCGTGCAGAAGCTTTGCATTTCAGTGGTCCCTCCTCTATGAAGAGCGTTTGTTGTTTTGTTTCCATAATGACGGGCATTGTACAGTGTGCTACATTGTTCTCCGGAGTCTTTTCCCTCTGGTGTAATTTTGACGTGGTTTCTACCTTCTGCCTTCTGAACTGTGCATGCTATAACCTGTTAGAAGCATTTGTATGAAAACAATACTCTACTGAGCACTGAGGCTGTTCACCATAGGTGCCTTCAGTGGTAATTCTCCTAGGATATTTGAAATTCCTAGGGATTTTGAAAATGTTAAAAAGGATATAATATTATATAAACATTATAAAATATGTTAAAAGAAAACATTTTTTTCATTACAAAGTTAGGGGACTTTAAGACATTTGTAACAAGGTTCTTTAAGATGACTATGACAAAAAATGCTAAGTGAGATGGCATATTCCCTGTTTGTCTCCTTCCATAGCTTCTAAACTAATGATCCAAAACTGTCTTAAAGTCCAAAAAATATTTGTATCCTATGACTAGAAAACTTATATAAATATTCTAATGGAGTATTTTTGATCTTCAAGTTGTATTACTGTAGAAAATATTAACATGTGATCAGCTTGTGAAAATGATATTTTGGCTTGGATTCCATCTAAAAACACTTTCTACATGTAAGAAAATGTTAACGTTTGCGGAGGGGGCGGGGCCGCATTCAGGAGGGCTAGCGTGCTTTTCTTTTTAAAATTCTGTGACAAACTTTTTTTTTTTCCTGAAAGCAATTTTATATTTTAATCTTGATTTTCTGGAACATCTATTAAATTTATATGACACTATACTGAAATAACAGCCCAATGCTCTTATTAAAATGTTACTTATTATAAGACACTAGAGGGGCACTAGTGATTAGGCACTGTTCCTCAGACTTCTCTTAAATTTCCAGTCCTTTGAAGGGCAAGAGTGGCCAGACTCTACCCTATAGAAAAAACAACAACAAACAAACAAAGCCTAAGATCAGGCCACAAAATCACTTTAATCCCAGGCCACCCTGAAAAGTTTCATAAGAAACCCAATAGAAAGCCCACTTCTTGCCCAGTCCTTCACTGCTTCTCCCTGGAGCAGAGGCAGCCCCACCCCCTTTTGTCTTTCCTAGTAAACCGCTTGTGGGATTTATTGTACTGTGTGACTTTGTGATATCCTTTGGCTCCCAACTGCCAGGATACCTTCCCCCTCAGAGCTCTAATATTTACACTCACAGTGCCTTTTTTCCTTTCCTGCAGAGGGTTGGTTTTAATACTGTGAGGAGTGCAAAGTGGAATATTCGTCTTTGGCTAATTTTGACCAAGTATCAAGGGCAGGGTGTTCGAATCAAGATTAAGATGGTGAGTTTCCATGAGGGAGGCTGAGAAAGCAGACTGGTGAAGAGCGATCAACTGCATGGCTGGAGGAGAGGAGCAGAGGAAGAAGTCCAGATTGCAGAGGGCAGAGGAACGATGGAGAGGGCCAACTGGGACCAAGCGGAGAGCTTGGGAAAACATGTACCATTGGAATGAGTTCCTACTCTTTCCTGAAATAGTCACTAACGTTTATTTACATTGGAATATGAAGTTTTTGGACACATCAAGTCCCTTTCTTAAGCAATGAAGAGGAGTACAGAAAGAAAACCTTCTGTCTTCTATCAATCAATGGAGTCTGTAAATCTAGAAACATCTCGTGTTCCAAATTGTAATGAAAACAAGGGGTGCTTTGGTTATTTATAATAGCCTCGCCAATGTGAAGTATTAAAAGGAACTCTGTGCTTTCTGACTCTCTGGGTTTTTTTTATTAGATATTTTATTTATTTACATTTCAAATGTTATCCCCTTTCCTGGTTTCCCCTCCAAAAAATCTGGTTTGTTGATTATCAAGTTTTTAGGAAGACCTGGAAATGCCACTTTGGGGCTATATTAGAAGCCATTTGAGATCATGACAAATGGCTTCTAATTGCCAATTTGAAAAGTGTGATTTTATTATTAAACAGAACAGCTTTAATTAGCTAGTTATTATTATTATTATTATTATTATTATTATTATTATTATTTTGTTATTATTAAGAGTAGTAAAGGTAGGAACAGTAGTCATAGTAGTAGTAGTCATAGTAGTAGTATCAGTGGTATTATTATTATTAGTAGTAGTAATAGTAGTAGTTGTAGCAGTAGTAGTAGTAGTAGTAGTAGTAGTAGTATGTGTGTGTGTGTGTGTGTGTGTGTGTGTGTGTGTGTTTGTGTGTGAAGACAATTTGTGGGAATTGGTTCTCTTTTCTATCATATGGACTCCAGGACATAAACTCAGATAATCAGGTTTAACATCAAGCTCCTTCATCCTCTGAACTATCCTGACATTCCCTAAGCTGAATATTGTGTTTCTTTTCAAACTAGCAGGATTAGAGTTTCTTCGATGAAGCTGAACTCATCGAAGTATTTCCGCAAAGGAAATGCTGCGAAAGAACTCTGATGTTAGGAATTAGCTCAGCATTTGGTCAAGCACTTATTGGTGAAAAACTATTTAGTCCAAGTTTGGGATTTTACTGAATACAAATTCTATTTTCCAGTCCTTTTCTGGGTTTATGGATTGATTTCAGCATGGATATATGGGAAAGAATTGTCAGGTTGTATTGTAAATGTGTCTTTAGTTACATAGAAAAACACAAAGTGTTTTGTAGGTGTTTATGCCATTTCAATCTCTTCTAGCAACATAAAATTCCTAATGGAAGACACACTTTTGGAGAGTTGGCATTATGAATGTGACTTTTGGTAGTCATTCTAGTGGGTGTGCAGTGACATTGTGTGTGGCTTTAAGCTGATTATTCCTTATAACTAATTATGGTGAGCATATTTTTATGATGCTACTGGAAATCATAAGCTTTCTGTGGAATACCCTCTTACAACAAGTAAAAGTCCATTCACTCTAATTACTAAAATCCAAAAGCTCTTCAGGATTTTTTTTCCTAGTCTGTCCTTAAAATTTCAATTTTTAGTTATGCCTTTCAGAGTACTGAAGATTCAGTTTTTTTCAACTTACAATATTTAATTATAGTCTATGCCTTTTATTTCTGTCTTTGATAGTGTTCTTTTGGTGTGAAGAGACATTATGACCATGGCTACTGCGGCTGCTGCTTCCACTTCTTCTTCTCTTCATTCTTCTGCTCTTCCTCTTCCTTTTCTTCTTCCTCCTCCTCCTCCTCATCATCATCATCACCATCATCATCATCATCATCATCATCACCACAGTATTTTGAGATAGGGTTTCTCTGTGTAGCTGTATGTCCTAATAATAATACCACTGATACTACTACTATGACTACTACTACTATGACTACTGTTCCTACCTTTACTACTCTTAATAATAACAAAAATAATAATAATAATAATAACTAGCTAATTAAAGCTGCTCTGTTTAATAATAAAATAACACTTTTCAAATTGTAACTATCTCTGTAGATCAGCCTAGCCCCCAAATCACAGAGAACCCTTGATTTTTCCACTTGAGTGCTGGGATTGAAGTTGTGTGTCAGCACCCCCTCTCCCTAACATACTCTTATAAAAGAAAACATTTAATTAAGTCTGGCTTACAGTTTTAGAGGTTGAGTCCAATAATGATCATCATCCAGTCCACAGGCAACAGGAAGAGAGAGACTCTGGGTATGAAATAGGCTTTTTGAAACCTCAAGGCCCACCCCTAATGATATACTTTCTCCAACAAGGCCACACCTCTCAAACCTTTCAAATAGTGCTACCTCTTGTTGACTAAGTATTCAAATCTATGAGCCTATGGGGTCCATTCTCATTCAAAACAGCAGTGTTCTTTCTAAAAAAGATATTTTTGTTTGTATTTTTTATGTGTGTGCATGTATGCAGGTACATAGGCATATATGTTTTGCATGTTTGTGAGTGTACCTGTGTGTTGATAAGCATAAATACATTATGAACATATGTACCCATATATATGTAGAGGCCTGGGGTTGCTGTCTGTAAGCATCCCTCATCCTTTTCCATTTGTATTCACTGAGGCAAGGTCTCTCAACTCATTGATCCTAGTCTTGGTAGCCAGTTTGCTCAGTATATCCCCTGACCTGGCCTTCTGTAGGCTGGAATTACAAGTGGGCCATGCTCACCAGCATTTTGCTGGCTTCTGAAGACATTAATTCTGGTCCCTATACATTTGCATCATCGAACCATCTCCCCAGCTCCTATAAAAACATCATCTATTAAAACAAAGTGATGAATATTTTCTCCTGTGAGTCTCATAGTTTAGCTTTTGTGTTTAAGCCTAAGACTCATTTTAAGTTATTTGTCACATGAGATAATAACCAAGATGCATAGCTTTCCATGAACATCAGCAATTGTTTTCTCATCTTTTGTTGAAAATAATTTGTTTTCTCATTATAGCTTTATTAAAAATATAACTACTTATGAATGTGTGAATCTCTTCATAGACATTCTTTTCTATACATTAATCTACAGTGAAATTCAACGAAATTTCATATTTCACTGCCTCAGTATAGGCTTGGGTCTTGCTTGACATTTTTTTATATAAATGCTCCAATTTTGTATTTTTTCAAAATTGCTTTTTTATTCTCCATTTCAATTTATTTCTGTGTACAAATACATATAATTTAAGCATGTATTATCTTTAATTATGTATATGTGTGGGTACGGATACATGGCTGTGGTGTTCATGGAAGCCATAAGAGGGCATTGGATACCCTGCAGAGGAATTATAGCAATTGAAGGCACTTGGTGTGGGTGCTAGGCACCAAGCCTTCCTCTGCAAGAACTCTGTAAGTTTTTGTCCTTTGAACTATCTCTTAGCACTTACACTTAGGCTTTCTATAAAAATATAAAATGTAACCAATGTTTGCATGTATGTGAGTCAGCTTGTTTCTGTTTTATAAGTTCCAATGAGTTCTGGATAGATGTTGCTGAATTTGTGGACTGCTTTATGGAGAAGTACATCTAATATTGTGGCCTCTTCACATTGGTTCCTTCTTATATCAAGGTTATTAAATGTTTATACGATCATTTGCAGATCCAAAGGTTCATCATTTCTATTGTTAGATTCGTTCTAGTTTAATTTTTGATGTTTTTATGCACACTAATTGAAATTTAAAAATTTTTTTCAACGTATAGAATCAGATTCACTTCTGCTAACTGACCTTGAATTTAGACATTTTGATAAATTGACTCTACCTTTACCTTTACTGGTTGCTTGAAACCTTGGGATATTCTATGAAAAGAATTTCACATGTGCAGATAAGAGAAGGTCTACTTCTTTCTCTACAGTTCGCACGACTGTACTCGCATTTCCTGCTTTGCATTACTTCCAGTGATGTTTGTAGGAGTCCTGAGAGTAAATGGCTTTGTCTTCCTGTTTATGTCAGGGGGAAGTACTGAATATTTCATAATTAACTATATTGTCTGGGATGATGAAGATAAGAATGGCTGCCATGGGCTCATATATTTCAATGTCCGGTCCCCAGTTGGTGGTGGAACTGTTTGGGAAGAATTAGGAGGTGTGGCCTTATTGGAGGAAGTGTGCTACGGAGGACAGGCTTTGAGGTTTTAGAAGACCATGTCAGGCTCTCTCTCTCTCTCTCTCTCTCTCTCTCTCTCTCTTTCTCAGAATTATCCCCTCATTTAAGCTGCTTGTTTTTATCTTTTATTAAAAAAATACAGACAAAACTGTAGCCCACTGGTGACTTCTTTATCCTTCCTCCCTAGTGTTGTCTAAACATTATTGATGGCTTCAGATATTTAGATTAATCTAAATTGAGAAGAGAGTTTGTGGGTAGCAATATCTTACTTACATAGAACCTTACTTTTTAGAGTATGAACTAATAGTTTGTATCAGACAGGTGGTGGCTGTTTATTTTCACAAACAAGTTGTGGAGTCATCCAGTCAACATTTGTGCATACAGTGGAGAAAACTTCAGTTTGGAAAGTGGAATTACTTAGAGCAAGGCACAGCCTGAATGCAATTGTCCTGTGCAATGTGGAGTAAATCAGAGCAGGGACCAAGCCCAAGCTCCACATGCCCCAAATGGGTCTTCACTAAAGACAAATTCAACTAAAGTTAGAAATGGCAACAGCTTCTGTATGGGACCCCTGCTCACCATCCTCCGGCTGTTTAGCACAACAGTTACTCCACAAGGGTGCACAGAAGACGACACTAGCTGTTCCCTCCCTGCTGTGCTCCAGTCATTGCAGGCTCAATTGAAAAGAGTACATGAAAAGGTGGCCACATGCCTTTGTCTCTGGAGCTGTTTTGATTTGTGTGAGGCAAGTGTCCCAGTCCTAGTTGAAGACCAGTCCTGGTTATCTTTGTGTGAAAAATAGGCTGCGTTTGATGAGGGAGCAAAGACAGATATTCAACCATTGTTTAGGCTCAAATGTTTCTTCATTACAAATTCCTTACCCTGGCTCTGAACGCAGAAGCAATCCATCTTCCGCTGTGCTCTGAAAGCTCCTTTAACCTCACCCTGGTCTGCCTAGCAGCTGATATTTTCCCCTTGTGTCTCTTTCCAGAGAAAGGTTGATGTTTTAAAGACAAGGACAGTTGTGTCTTGACTCATAATCTCATGCACAGTCTGGCTCAAAGAAAGAACTTAGTAAATGACAACCAACTTCATGCCAAGACTAAAGTATGCTGATGAACTGTCGTTTCTACAAATCTGGACACAACAGAATGCCAGTGTAGAACTCTGGAAGGCTCGGAGGGCCTCCCTGTTCCCCAAACCTAGAATTCTTCAAGACCAAGCTATATCATTATTAGACATACCAATGTCTAATCTGTAAGCAACTTTTATTAAGATCTTACTGGGTGATGCCTGTGTTTTATCAACACAGCTTATATGTCTTTTGCTTCTTCTATCACCATGGACACCAGATATTCAATTTGGGTATGCTGTTTCTTTTTTAATATTTGCTATCCCAATCTTAATTTTATTGAGAAAATGTGTTGCTTTTCTTCATTTTATTAATGCAACAATGATGATACGAAGTAAATGAACTTGAGCTTCTTCAAATGGATGGAGAAAAAAATTTCCTGAGTAGTTTAAAATATAGTTTGCATGTGGCCAACATGTTTGAAATCCTCATTTGCTCTTTTCTTTAATCCGGGGTATAGGAAAAGCAGCATAAAAACGGAATCTCAACAGATGTGCGGCCATCAGATGTGGTTTATGGGCATAGATCACTTGTGAGTAATAGCCAGTTGTTTATTACTTCCATGCCTTCTGGAAAGTTTGATGAGCAGTGCAAGAGCATGCAACAATGGAAGCTTTCCCTGAAATAAGCAATTTATATTAAGGGTATTTGAAACATGTTTTTAGGCTCAATTTGTCATAAACTCTTTCTGCTGACTCGAGAATCCCGTCTAATCACATCAGTTGTTAAGGCTGGTGAAACAGGAGTTTTAGAGACTCTTTTGCAGGTATATGGATCTGGAGTAAAGGCATGCAAATCTGGCAGGCTTTGCAGTAGTGTCAAGATGAAACCACAAGATCTAAAGCAGAGAACCGAAAGAACTGCGGTACTTGGGAGACGGTGACTTTATGTCTTCCTTTTCAGATACAGTCGTTAAGAGCTGAACAATTTTGGACAAGTTTCACGTTGTTGCTGAAGGAAATGTCAAACCATGTCTGCCAAACCCACCTTAATCAACTCAGCAGACATTTATTCAGTGTCCTTATGAGACATACAGTGTAGCAGGCAATCATGTTGTATAACATACGTGTGCAATAGGACACAGAGTCAGGTGATGGTGCGCACCGTTAATCGGCACTTGAGATGCAGAGGCAGGCAAATCTCTGTGAGTTCAGGGCCAGCCTGGCCTAAAATTCGAGTTCCAAGATATCCATAGCAACACATAGAAATGCTGCTAGTAAACAACAACAACAACAACAACAACAACAACACAACACTAAAACAAACAACTTTAAACCACCGAACAGACTCAAAGATGAGATGTTATATGGAAAAAACACAGAGCTGAGTAAAGGACGTGGCACAGGCAGGCAAGCTACAGCCATTCTTGATGCGTTTGGGAACTGGAGGCTACATCGAGAAGTATAGTATAGTATTCACACTATATCTGTGCGGCTCAGCTATCTATCCATCACGGGGACCAAAACATCTGACAGAAACAACCGAAGAGATGATGGTTTTATTTTGTTCATGGTTTCAGCCCAACATGGTTAACAGAGCCTGGAGGAGCCTTCAGTTCACAGGACAGTAGCCATGAAGAGGGACAGAGAGAGAGAGAGAGAGAGAGAGAGAGAGAGAGAGAGAGAGAGAATGTCTTCTCAGTGAGCTTTTTCCTTTTCTGTTGTTCATCCTACCCCTAGCCCCAGCCTGTGCCATGGTGCTGCTATCACATTCAGAAATGGTCTTTTCTCCTTGGATTATCTTTTCTGGAAACCTTTTCAATATATAGGCAAAGGTGTGCTCTCCTAGATTCCTAGGCATTTTTTCTATCCACTTGACAATCAAGAGTAAATGTCACTATGTCATTGACATTTTTACTTGATAATATTTACATTCTGTTCTGTAGCAATAATTGGTATCTTCTTAATACGCTATATGTATGAATTTACTCTCTCAGATTTTGAACCACATTTTGACAGCCACATAATACTGCTATTACCTTTGAGATTTTTCTTCTTGGCACAAAACCAAACAAAATGAATGTTTGTGTTGGTGTTTGTTATATGTCCAAATTAATTCCAGTTTCCAATATGCTATGAGTCACGGTGCCATATATAAATTTTTGAATCTACGTAAACCATTATTTCTTAAAGTAGTAGACGCTATATGAGGTTGGCATGTTCTAGACAATCAAGTTATTTCTTTACTAGTTTGACTCCTAAACATGTACGAAGGATGCTATCAGAGAATCACAGATCAGCCACAGCACATGCGAGTTACAGAGATCTACATCCAGGATGTGAAGAACAGCGTTTTAAAGGCCCCATGGCAGCCCATTGCAACCATCTGCTCTGAAGAAGGGAAGACCGAAAGAGAACTGTCTACAGAATCTCTCTCTAGTTATGTCTGCTACTCTTATGAAATTATAATTTATTCTTTCACTCCAGACCTTTTCAGAGGACAACTGTTGAAATCCTGCCAGGCTTCGTTGGCCCAAATTGCTGTGTCCAAACAGCCTCATAAAAGGTGTAAAGATGCTCTCCAAGGCAGGGTTGGGGGTTTAGCTGTTTGAATGCATCTCTCTTGTTTTCTCATCTTGTGCAAAACAAAGCTCAATCATAGGCTCAGCATTGTAATGAAGTAATGATATCTGAACTTGTTTCAAGCACATGTTTGAAATTCTTGTAAATAAAATATATGCTCATGTTTTCAAAACATGGATTGGCGTTAAAGCCCAGTAGTATGTCTGGCATGGTGGTGTATGAGGAGGCAGAACAAGGTATATCTCTCTGGGTTTGAGCCTGGCCTGATCTACATAGTAAGACCAGCCTGGCCAGGATTACATGGTGAGACCCTATTTCAAAAAAAAGCAAACAAACAAAAAGTCAACAACTCTGTGTTAGAGTATGTGTCTAATATGTGGAGAGCTCTCAGTTTGACAGCCCAGTACGGTAAAAAATAATTAACCAATTCCATAAAAGCAGACAGTTAAAAGGATAAACTTTTTGATTCATCCTTTCCTACATTTAATTCTGTTTCTCAGAGGCAACAGGTTTTCTCATTGGCTTTTTCCATTTCAAAGCTCTTTGCTGTACTATGCATGCTGAGTTGTTTATTTTCCACATGTATGTTCCTTACTGACTTTCTGGTAAAATTGATGAGGTTTGAGTTGGATCACCTGTAGAACTGCCACCCACATCTACCTTCTAGGCTTGTGAGAGCTCTGGGAACCTGTGGACTGGGTTGTCTACCAATGTTGGAGACCATCTCTAGACTCCGTGGTTCAATAAAGTGCGTTTGTATTCTTGCTCTTCTTTTACAATTTAATTTCTGTGGTTGCAATAAAATATTCTGACAAAATGGAAGAGAAGAAAGCCTTTTCTTCACTTGGTCGCTTGGTTTGTAATTTCAGGTTACATCCTGCTATAGCTGTGAGTCAAGGTAGAGTCTTAAGGTTTCACATTCACAGTCAAGAGCAGAGATGAATAAACGCAGGGGCCTTTGCTTGCTTGCTTGCTTGCTTTGCCCAGCTTTCTGTTTCCCCTTTACACTGTTCAGGGCTTTCTACCTAGGGAATGGTGCTGCTCACAACTGGCTGAGTCTCCCAACATCAATTATTAATCAAAATAACTCTTCACAGATGTAACATCGAACTGGTTACCTGGAAGGGAAGCTGGGGATGTATGGGAGGCAAAAAGAGATGGAGACCAAGATAACACCTGCTATTCAAGGTCTCAAAGTTTAATGAAGAACTCCCAATATATATAGGCAGGGGAAAAAGTTTGGAAACTTCTCAGCAGAATCAGCTCATTTGCTCCACGGGTGGCTGGTGTTTCTCAGGAAATTGCAGGTCCTTGAAGAACAATAGGCTTCACCTTCATCTGAGCACTCCACCCTAGGTGGAGGGGATTATGGCTGACACAGGAGTTCTCACTCAAAAGACTGGGAGAGGAGCTTCACATTGGTTGATGTAAATTTCCTTCCAGGTGGCATGGCACCCCAATAAGGCTCTCTACACACAGACAGGCTGATAGACCAACTTCATCTAAGTAACTAGCCAGTAAGACTCCTAGTGGGTACTTTTAGGTAGTGTCAATTATAACTAACCAGCACAGCTTGCTTTAAACTTTGCTTTCTTCTTCTAAGTGCATTTGCAGTTATGTCGAGTTTAAAAACCTTTGCACCCTGTTCTGGTCCCAAAGTGGACATCTACCTGCTATATTTATGTTGGGCGACTTTAAGATTGAAACAAACATGCTCTGGCTTCTAACTTTTTTGGGGCTCATTTTATAACGTGTATACAATACTTTTTTTTTGCACTCGAGAGTTTTTTGAAACTCTTATTTGCTGTTGGTTATATTAGTGACTTTATGCAGTCTTTATTTGTTTACTCTTAGAAAGATTTAGATAAAACTAGAGAAAAATGCACTCTGTCCAGCATTTTGCACCAGAAATTCCTTTCTGTTAAATATTTCTTTTTGATGCACACAAAAGTAAAACCTTTTATTAGCAATAATTTAGCCAGGCTTTGTCCTTCTATGAATGCATTATTGGAGTATATTTTATGTGTAGTATTCGCTTTCTATTTTTGTAGTTAAACATTTTATTATTGTTTTAACTTTAGGAAACAGAATGCTTCAATCCAAATCTTTCTGAGATATCAAGTTGAAAAGAAAAAACATAGGCTGAAATTTAAAGACATTCGTAAAAATCCAACTATTGACTTCAAGTCAAACTTCTTGGTCTGTTGCTCTTAAAAATATTGTAAACAAAGGCATTTTCTTTTAAAATGCTGGCACAGTATCTTGATTCCTTATTTATTCTCTTCCAGTTACACATTATCATACTCCTGGCAGGCAGTGGCTGGTTTTGATCTCTTCATCTGTGCTGCAAGGGTAAGACAGTCACGTGCCTTCCTCTTGCCTCTACCTCCTGTAAAGATTGGTTTGCAGTTTAAATAACGCCCTGGAACAAGTTTCTGCTCAACATAAAACATGTATTCCTGTTTATTCAGCGTGACAGATTTGTTATTGCTGCACTGTAAAAACAATTGTGATTCTAATCAAATATGCCAGTCAAGGGGAAAGAAGAGATAACGTGGCTAACTCAGCTGAAGGTTTTAAACACTGGGTGTCACAAAACTCAACAGTGTGGACTGCAGTTGCCTACGTTAAGCCAATGTCTGCTTAACACTTTGTAAGTTTATAAACTTGTTGTCTTCCTGTGTCCTGACTAGCCTTGTGCTATCATACAGTCACCGAGGACAGGCTCTTTTATTTTGTGCTAAAGGTGGAGGTAGGGGTGGGTGGAGGGGGGAGAGACAGAGAGACAGACACAGAGACAGATGGGCAGAGACAAAGATACACACACACATACATATACATATATATATATATGTGTATATATATATATATATATATATATATATATATATATACACATACACACACACACAATACTTTTTTTGCACACAAAAGAGAGGGACAGAAACAGCGAGACAGAGTGAGGCAGAGTGAGATAGACAGAGACAGAGAGAGTGGTAGAGATGGAAACAGAGGAAGAGAGAGAGAGAGAGAGAGAGAGAGAGAGAGAGAGAGAGAGGCAAGCAGACAGAGAATCTCAGCTGGAAGGGACTCATCTTAAAAGACAGATGTGAATATCAGCCCTGTTTAGAAGACACTTGATCTCTCTCCAGCTCTGAGAAATAGCAGCAAGGCTGCCTTATCTGTATTACCACCAAGAGGTTAAAGTGGATCGGTGCATAGAAAACTGAAAAATGCCCATATTTACTCTGTAAAAAGTAAATGTTATCTCTTTTTATTCTTACTAATTTGACTTGTTAATGATTCAAAATATGATTTGTGTTTGAACATAACAGGAATATTTGCACGTGGAGTTTATAGGTTTCATTATTTCTATTTCCTTGTGCTGCTTTGTGTTGATGAGACCGGTCTCACATTACAGCCCAGGCTGGCCTTGAGCTTGTGACAGTCCTCTTACCTTGACCTCCGCTTCCCAAGCACTGCATTTTTAACTATGAACCACCATATATAATACTCCTAAGAGACTGAGCACATAAACTATGTTCTTGCTACAATATAAGAAACTTAGCTTGTTAAGGCCTCTCATATTTTAATAATTGTTTACAGATAGGTGTGTTAAATCCAGCCCCTACTTCTCTGAATTGCCCTGCCAAATACACACACACACACACACACACACACACACACACACGTCTTGTTTATATCTAAGGCCCTGCTTTTCTTAAGCTGCCTTTAGGGCTTAACACAGTGATTAGTTTCATAGAGCCCAAGAAGGCAAGTCGAGCCTATTTAACTTTTACCTGACACAGAAAGTATATCCCTAAGTTTCTAAGAGGGAGGTATGTGTGCTTTTTATTAGATGAATGAAAGACAATGGGTTACGGGTAGGAAATATGGAGTGCTCAAATTTCATACTGGCTCTACTAATAACTTTCCTAATGACTTAGGACCACATACTTTATTTATTCACTAATCTGTGTGTTTATCCACACCATGTTCCAGGAAACCGGAGGGACAAATAAAACTTTGTTCCTTTGGAAACATGCAACAAGGTCTGGAGGGATGATGGAGCAGAAGTCAGCCTGCGGTGACACATAAAATACAACAGACAAAGCATGTGACACTATCACATCCTCCGAAGGAGCTCAGGATGCTCCAAAAAGGTTCAGGGCACACCTAGCCAGCCTGCACTCATGGTTAGTGGCGTTGAGAGTTAATGCAAATTTATTCTGGGGGAGGCGGTGATCTTTTGAAAAATGACTTAAAAATTCACTTTGAATTTGGAATGGGCTTGCTGTTGCAGTTGACTTCATGGTACACCCATTGTTCTAGCCATGTTGGGGGGGTGGAGGGAGAGAGAGAGAGAGAGAGAGAGAGAGAGAGAGAATAGGAGATGGAGACAGAGAATAGGAGATAGAGAGAGAATAGGAGATGGAGAGAGAGAGAATAGGAGATATATATACATATATATATACACACATATATATATATACATATATACATATATACATATGTATATATATGTGTGTGTATATGTATATATATATATATATATATATATATATATATAGAGAGAGAGAGAGAGAGAGAGAGAGATGGCTGGAGTGCAGAAGTGTGAAGGAGAGGTTGCTGTATGCGAGTGTCCTAATTCAGCTCATGTAACAGGGTGTGATTGCTCTAGGAAGAAGCCCTGGGAGAGACAGGATGCAGAGATCCCAACATACCTATGATGCTCACATCCGTTCTTCCTTAGGAGTTTGCGTGAGTATTATAGTGGCAACTGGTTTATTTTTCCTTTCTTTTGTATCAGTAAAATAGATACATCTAAATTTTAACTGACTTTAACTCTGTAGATCAATGTTAGATTTATTTATCTACTTATCTATCTATCTATCTATCTATCTATCTATCTATCTATTTATTTATTTATTTTTGTATAACCAATCTCATGAACCTTTCTTATCTCAGAAAGATGAAACTTCATCCTGCTAAATAGCTCCCCATCCCCATGTCTTCACGGCCTCTGGTAATCTCCATTTTCTCTCTATGAACCCGAGGACTCTAGGCACACCGGGAAAGTGGAATCCCATGGTAGCTGTCCTTTGGGGCTGGTTTACTTCTCATACCTATGTTACGCATGTAGGAATCCGAGGAGGACATTGGCTGCTTACCTCTCTTAGACTCTACCTTACTTCGTAATCTAGGTTTCTTCCCTAAACCTGAAGTTCACTATTCCAACTAGGCTGGCCAGCCATTGAGCTCCTGGTTATTGGCCTTTCTCCATTCCCCAAAACTGGTGTTGCAGGAAAGCATGCTATGCTCAGCTTTTATGTGAGCTCCTGGGGGTTCAAACCCAGGTCCTCTTGCTTAAACAACCTGTGCACTTACTCCCCGTGCTCTCTCCCCAAGTCCCGGGGGCTCACATGTCCTGGAGATCCTTCTTCCCATTCTTTTGAACACACACTTTGTTTACTGGTTTGTTTGCTCCTTTGGGGATGAACTGCAATAGTATTAGTCTGAAATGATATGAAGTCTCATTGATATCAAGACTCTGAAGTCTCATATCTTGAATTCTAGGTTCCCAGTCAATTGTTTTACTTTGAAGACTGGAATGTTAAAGAGATAGGGACTGACTGGTTAAAGTGTGTCACTGGCGTGGGATCTTTAAAGGTCAATCCCGCCTCTGCTTCTGACTTGTGCTCTCTGCTTCCTGCTTTGTGGTGAAATGGGGACTCTCAGATACAACCTCTGACACCGTGGACTCTCCTATCTTCCCCACCATACTGGACTGAAGTTCCCCCAAACTGTGAGCCAAAATAAACCTTTAGTCTGTTTCTGCTAGCCATTTTGGTCACAGTGACACTGAAGTAAGTAATACACAGTCAGAAGAAATTGACCACAATATATAACCATTTGAAAGTTTTAGAGGAACTGCTGTATTGTTTTTGTTATAGTATCCACATTTTTTTTAAATCCTACCAATAGTATATATAAGTTTGGATTTTTCTACATCTTTACTAATATTTGTGCTTTTGTTATTTTTAAAAGAAACAAGTACCATAATATATAAAAGATAGTACATCTGAAGTATTTGAAGTAGATAAGTAACTCAGTGAAGTATTTATTCTTGGGAAGATCATGGAGGCAGCAGTGTAGAGATGAAGAAGACAAGATGGCTGCCTGAGCCTGCAGTGATGCTGGCCTGATCAGGTTTCTGGGCAGGAGGCACGGCAAGGATTTTCATCTACTTGGTGGAAGGGAGTGTGTGGAGGAGAAAGGGAAGGTTAGAGAAGGAGGGTGTGGAAGAGAGAAGTGACAAGAACAAGATGAATTCCAGGTGATGCATGAGGTAGAGCACTGGGAGGTTCGGGAAGACGGGCCAGGGGAAAGGCTACGTGATCAGGAGCCAAGACCATTGACTAGAGCAGACTGATAGGTGAGCCAACCTGGGCCAGAGAGGAGACTAAGGTGTGACATGAGAATGGACGTCAGTCTTCGTTGATGGTCCCAATATAAAGCCTTTGGGTTTAAAGCAGCTGGTGCTATTTCATCCAAGCAGTCAGAGCTCAGTGTGTTTTATCTGGACATTACAAAATCATTTATATAATTGGCAAAAAAAATGATTGGTCGTTTGTTTCTATTCTATTTCAACTTTTAATTAGAATGTGTTTGGGAGTGTTCAGACAGGGCTCTTCTCTAGTCTCTTTCTTCCTTCCTTTCTTCCATTTTTCCTTTCTTCTTTTATTCTTTCATCCTTCCTTTCTCTTTCTCTCCCTCCCTCCCTCCTTCCTTCCTTCCTTCTTTCTCTTTCTTTCTTTCTTTCTTTCTTTCTTTCTTTCTTTCTTTCTTTCTTTCTTTTCTTTCTTCCTTTCTTTCCACCCAAGGACGGGATTGACTATGGGCCTTGTCTAGTGGTCATTTTGGTACTGGTTAATTAATAGGATGTTATGGAAAGGCAGCCATAATCCCCTTTTCTGCCTTTCTAAACTTTGGATTACTCAGCCTCATTGGGGCAAGTTCCTCATGTGTTCACCTGCCACAGTGCTGGAGCTGAGTCTTCTTGTTTCCAGTGTTATTCATCAAAGACACCACATCTTTTCATCCAGGCACATTGTCTTCAACATGGTCTTTTGCTGCCATGAACCAGAGCACATTGGTTTCTGACATATTTACACACTTACACTTTTTTGTATGTTACACATTTACATGTGTAGCTACGCATACTGAGACAGGAATCATCGGCGTGCAAGGATGTCTTCCTGAAGTGTGTCTGAGTGATCCGTAGCATGCAATGCATGTGCCATGATTACTACATAAAACTGCATGTATGACAGAATTATTTGCTTGTATATTCTTCACGCTTTAGTCTGAATGAGAATGACTATCAGCAATTCTGCTCAAACTGAGTTTGGAAGCAATTGGCCTACTCTTTGTATGACTTGCTCCTCAAACGCGGCTCTCTTGGTGGCCTTGTGCAGTTGTTTCTATACCAAGCACACTCTTCCCAGCTGTGCCCCTGGATATATATGGTCAATACCAGCTTCCTGAAAAAGAAAATAGATTCATAATTCAAGGATGGAAGGTTGCTTTATGTTCTGCTCCCCTAGATGTGATTGCACCTTTTCTAATATGCCTGAACGGAAAGGAAGTACTTGCTTCATTGTATTGGTGGAAGTCACATCTGAATTGATATATTTTTATCAAGAAGCCATTCTATTTACACTAGATAGCCAACTGTAAGGCAGGTTCAGGACCAATTGTTTTGAACAAGTAGGAAAGATGATATTAGAATAGAAATACAAAGATTAGGTACTAAGCCCTAGTACTGGGGTCCGAGACTTAAAATGAATAAGAAAAAATCAGTTATGGATTTAATATAAATTCCACTCACTATGAAATAATATATTCTAGGCTCATACATAACCTCATTTAGTACCTATAACAACTTATTGGTGCTAATGGGATCCTCATTATATAGCTGGGAAAGAAAGACAGAAAGGCTGGGTGCCTTTTTCAGTCTTACAATAAACAAGGAGAGCAGCCAGGAATTAATTGTGACTTAATTAGCGTAGAAGGAGAATGTTTTGTATTCTGGGTGGGAAACTTTCCAAGCGCTGCAGCCCTCCCTGGGGGGGCCTATCACACTTCCATGAACAGAAATACAGCAAAAAAAAAATAGGTCAGAAAAATTACTCATGATTTTTTACACTCGTCTCAAACTTCAGTTATGTATCATGAGTGAGTCACATAAATTCCTGACTTAGGAGTGTTTGTGGGAAAATATTTTTATTCCATTCTTCTTTCACCTCTGTCAGATTCCAAACTTCCTTCCGAATTTCCAGCTTCTGAATAAACAGAACACCTTCCTCCCGGTGGCCCACACTGTGGCCTGCCTGGGGACACACGCTTTGAGCTCTGTCCCTACTTACAGTTTAGATGCCATAAAAGTAAAATATTTTTTTACATATGTTTTATTTTCTATTTAAAGGTGGTTTAGGCATTCGTGTCTCAGTAAGAAGCACACACCCACTAACTGATGTCTTTTACTCTGCATAGACACATCGCTCAGAGAAGTGCAGCGTCTTCTTCCACGCAGTGTTCATGGTTTGGTGCATGTGTTCATTCCCGGTGTGTATAGGGCTCGTCTTTACCCTCTCACATCCTGGCATTGCCTCACACTGCTTCTTTCTCTTTTCCATAGTTTGTCTTTAAAAAAATAGGAGAGTGTGATTTTGTGATGAAAAAAAAAATAGTTGACTATTCTATTCACCAACCTACAAACCTAAAAAATTAAAACAAAGATATTTTTTAAAAGATATCAATATCTATTTATATCTTTTAAAAATATCTTTGTTTTAATTTTTCACACAATATATTTGATATTTTTCTCTCCCCAACTTCTTCCAGGTCCTCTTTACCACCCTATGCACAGAACTTCATGTAATTTTTTTCTAAGATAATAAAAAAAAAATCCACCCAAACTTAACACAAGAAAACACAAAACAAACAAAAAATACCAAACCAAATACAAACAACAACAACAAAAAAGCACACAGAAAAATCATGGAGTCTCTTTTGTTTTGGCCAACTATGAGGATGGGGCTTGCCCTGGACTGTGGTTAATATATCCACTGGTATTCCATTGAAGAAAACTGATTTTTCCCCTCTCCCCACAGCTATCAATTGCAAATAGTTTCTTGACTAGAAACGAGACTCTGAACACAGTTCCATTTTTCAGTGCTGTGATGTGCCTGGCTTGAACTTGTGCAGGCTTTGTGTATGCTGACACATGCTCAGTGAGTTCATGCATGAATCAGCACCCTCGTGTCTGGAAGATGCTGTGTCCTTGGAATCATCCACCACATTCATCTCATACAATCTTTTCACCTCCCCTTGTGCATAGTTCTCTAAACCTCAAGGTGGAGGAGAATGTAAAAACCCCAAATCTCTCCTTCTGAGCATTGTTCGAATATACATCTCTGTATAAATTACCATGTGCTGCAAGAAGACGCTTCATTGATAAGAGTTGAATAGTGCACTAATCTGTGGGTACAGCAATACCATTAGTTGTTCTATTGTTGTGGTCATTTAGCATAATTAGGGGTAGGTTTCCTTCTGGGGCCTAAAACCTATATTGTCTTAGTCACCAGAAGTGTCAAATATAGGTGCCATCTCATAGAGCAGACTTTAATTCCAATAAAATGTCATTGGTGGCTCTCTTAACATTTGTGCCATGATTGCACATTGTCCCGGGTAGGCTAGTCATTATTGTAGGTCACAGGGCTCATAGCTAGGGGATTGTGAGGCTTACTTTTCTCATCCAGTAGCTTGCATAGTGCCTTTCAGAACCAGGAATGCTAGTCAGTAGATGTGAAGTTTCTAGTTGGGCATCAACTAGATTTCTCCATGTTTGATTCCATAAGTAAAGTGATGTCTTTAGCAATGAGACCTTATGTTTAGTGTTGTGGGCATCCAATAGCATCGGAAATAGTCTGTAATGTTGGGGGAGTCTATAGGATCCAACATAGGCCTCATAGTCCTTTATGGAAATAGATGAGGTTGGATTGGCTATCTCAACCTCCTTCAGAGCTGAGCTATAAGAAGGGTGCATCTATAAGACACATTTCTCTCAACAGAGGCAAGTATGGCATTATAAGTGTGCACACATTTTCAAAAATGTGAATAGAAGCATTCAAAAAGATCCAGAAACACCATATGTATGTTGATTCAGATAGACATACATGGTATGTATTCACTTGGGAGTGAATATTAGATGTAGAGCAAAAGATATTCATGCTACAGTCTACAGACCCAGAGAGGATAAGTAATAAGGAAGACTCAAAGAGGAAACATGGGTCTCCCTATGGACGGAAAATTGAATAGATTTTGCCCAGGTGAACTGAGGGAGAGTATGGATAGGAACAGGAGGAAATAGATGGGGGAGTCGAGGGGTTGAGTACTTGGAGACAATCAGAATTGGGGTGCATTTTAGGGGAAAGAAAGAAACCTAGTTCAATGGAAACTCGCAGGAATCTACAAGAGTGACCCTAGCTAAGACTCCTGTTAATCGGGGATGCAGAGCCTGAGCTGGTCATCTTCTGGTTCCTGGCTAGGCTCCCAGTGGAGGGACTGGGACACCAACCCAGCCACAAAACCTTTGACCTACAGTTTGTCCTGCCTGTAAGATGTGTAAGGGTAAAGGTGGCACAGAACTAGTGGGAGTGACCACGTAATGAATGGTTCAACTTGAGATCTATGTAAGGGGAGCTCAGACCCGACACTTTGGAAGGCCAGGAACCAGAGGCTGGAGAGCCCAGAGACCTGGGATAGAACCAAACACAACTGGCAAAACATCAATGAAATGATTCCTAGTGATATTATGCTATACTTGTAGACCAGAGACTAGCATAATCGTCATCAGAGAGGCTTCATCGAGCAACTGATGGGAGCAGATGCAGAGACCCACAGCCAAAGAGTAGGTGGGATTCCAGAAATCCTGTGGAAGAGAGTGAGGAAGAGCTGTGGACCTAGTCCCTCAGCATATATGTTATGGTTGTGTAGCTTGTGGTTACACCCCTAACAGTGTAAACAGGCGGCTGTATCTCGTTTTGTCTGCATTTGGAACCCTTCTCCTACTGGGTTGTCTCATCCAGCCTTATTTTACAGAATATGTCTAGACTTATTGCACCTTGATATGCCATATTTGATATTTGATTGATATCCCTGGAACGTCTTTTTTTTTTTTTTTTTAGAGGAAATAGAATGGATCTGGGGAAGAGGAAAGGAGGGAGAGGAAACTGTGGGTGGTGGGTTGGTCAAGTTGTATTATATGAGAGAATAAAAACATTCTAGAAACATGTTAACAATGATGATTTAATATAACTTAACAACATTCATTTTTAAAGCTGTTAATAGGAATGCAAGTAGGACAAGGATTGTGCTATGTCCTTGTCCTCAAGTAAATGATGTAAACTTGGCCTCATCAAAATGCCCTTTCCTGTGATGTTAATCACACAGGCGGAGAAAGCCTGAAGGGTAGCCCCAGTGGTTTGGGAACCTGGGACCGTGTCTGTCGTCAGGACAAGGACTGGTCGGGGCTCGTGTAAATCCATCAAGAGACAGTGTGAGAGTTTCAGAAACATCCCATTTCCTTAGACATCCAGCCTCAACAAGTTCTGTGGAAGGAGGTCCCATACTCACGCACTTTGGCGAGAGGCTGGATGACCGCCCGCCCATGGCAGAAACAGGAAGGTTGCAGTTCTGCAACCTTTGCACGAAGAGTGTGGGAATATTTTTGCAAGATTGGGGTTGCCTGGGTTTCCTAAAGCTTGAACCCTGCTGCTCTTCACTGAGGTGCTGTTGTCACCCTAGGTGGAGCACCTCTGCTTATGCAAACTATTTTTCATTACCTAAGGGATTTATTTGTGTGTAATTATGCACCAAATGAGCATATCGATACTTGAAACTGCAAAAGATTTTGTGAATCTCACTCTATTGGAAATTCTGATGGAAAGGAGACTGAAAACAGAAGATAAGACGAATACCTCTGTTTAGAAGAGATTTAACTACTTGAAGTGCTGAAGCAGGAGGATTTCCAAGTTTGAAGCTCAAGAAGGTTATAGAGGAAATTCAAGGCCACCCTGAGCGACTCAGGTAAACTATCTCAAAAGTGAGCACACAGACACATACATCATATACCACACACACACACACACATACACACACACACACACACATTATACATACATACATACACATATACCATATATACACACACATACCATATGCACACATATAACACACACATACACCACACATACATCACAAACACACACACATCATACACATACATCATACACACATCATATATACATGTACACCATACACACACCGTACATACACATATAACACAAACATACACAAACACCATTGTACACATACATACAACACATACATATACACCACACATACAAACACCACACATACAGTACACATACACACATGCAATACACATATATACAGCGCGCACACACACACACACACCATACACATACATGATACATACACACACACCATACATACACAAATACCATAATACACATGTAACACATGCAAACACATACACACACCACATATACTACACATCTAAACACCACACATAAAACCACCACACAAACATATAGTACACATACACACATACACACACATACACCACACACCCACACTATACACACACATACAGCACACACACACATCATAAACATATACCACACAGCACACACATACACACATTACACAAACACATACCACACATACCCCAAACACACATGACAAATCACAAATGCACACCACACACACTACGCACCATATACATACAAACTATGCCCAACACACCATAAACACACACATCAAACACATACACTAAACACCACACACACACCAAACAGGCACATACACATTCAACACACACACCACATGCCGTACGCTAAAAGCCACACCATATACACACGTGCCACACAGACACAGCACACTCTACACATACACACCACAGACACACCCATACCATAGACACACAAACATACTGCATACCACACACACACCCTACAATACCACATACTCCACACACACACTCCACACACATATACTCACCAAACACACGTATATACACCCCACACACACTCCCACCACTCCCACCACCACCATCACCAACACACACACTGGGCTCAGCTTGTTGCTGAATAGTAGAGCGCTTTCTTACTTAGTATCCACAACACCCTGTTTTCAATTGCTGGAACAGTAAAAAGCCAATTGCTACAAGAAAATACCTTTAGTCCAGTGTTTCTCTGTGTTTCTGACATTGAACCCTGAAGGAAGTGGCAAGGTTTTCTGTATTTGGTTGGTTGGTTTTTGTTTGTTTTTAGGATTGTGTATTAAGGCAAAAAAGGGGGAGGTGGGACGGTATGGCAATAAGAAAAATTAAGATAATTAGTGTCTACTGGAAATGCCCGAGCTCGCTTCCCATTTCTAGGTAACTGTGTGACTTTGTCTAAGCCTTTGCAGTTTTTAATGCCTCAGTTTATTCATTTGTAAAATGCAACTGAAATGAGGGTCTACTTTGTAAGCGAGAGTTGTGTTTACATACAAAGAGTTGTGTTTACTATTAAAGGTGCTTGGCGGGTCAGAGCACAGAATGGAGTTTACTTCCCAGCACCCACATCAAGGGGCTCATAACCACCTGGCACCCCACCTCCAGGAAGTCTGGTGCCCTCTTCTGGTCTCTTCAGGCAACTTCACTCATACACGCACATAAACCCACAAACTAGGACACACATAATCAGAAATAAAATAAATGTTTTAGAAGTGCTTATTACACATTAGGCACTAGGTAAGTGCAAGCTAATATTAGTAATAGGGTGAGGTATTTACAGTGGCAAGTGGGATGCATCTTAAAAATTAGTTTTGTTTTGTATATTTTATGTGTGTAGTCACCTGTGTGCCATGGTGCATGTGTGGAGGTCAAAGAGCAACTCATAGAAGTTGAGTCTCTTCTTCCAATGTGCGAGTCCCAAGGATCAAACTTGGGTAGTCAAAGTTGGCAGCAAGCTCCTCTCCTCCCTGCACCATCTCACCAGCCCAAGGAGGGGGATTTTATGATTATTGTCATTGGTAGGTACAAAGGAATTTAAAAATATTAACAATAAGGCAGATAATGATAAAGAATAGCTGAGCTTTTGGGAGCAGGCATGTTTATAAATAGAACTCGTATTACTCCCAGAGGGCCAGCGCATAACGTTCCAGAACATATTTTGACATATTTGGCCAGAAGGATGGTATGCAGCTTTTGGTATCGGCGGGGAAGGGGACGTGATTACAATGTGGCAGAAAGAGCAGACTAAATTGCTAACTGCTACAATGTTTTGGGGGAAAAAAAGTAAGTTTCATGGAAAAGAGAGACTACACACTTGCTTCACTTCTGCACCTCTCTGAATTACACAATAGCACCCCCACACCATGGCTGTGCTCCCACAAGAATCCCCCAGATGACTGAGTGGAAGAGCTTTGTCAAATGGGTTAGATGTGGTGGAAAGGGTTGCCTCATGCACTGATCTGAGCACTGCAAGAGCTGACCCTTGACGTCCTTCAACCCTCGGAGCACAGGGTTTCACACACAAACAAGAGGTGCAGTCTAAACCCCTGCCGGCATGTCTGGATGCGAAGCTCCTGTGGTTTTGGGAGACACAGGGTATCATTTGTTATAGTCATGTCCGCAATCCCGTTCAGGCTTTTTATAAGTTAAACACAGCTGTTGCCTTGAGTGGAGCATTGCAGCGTCAGGATCCATGTGGATCAATAGGTCCTGGGGTTTCACTGTCATCTGTTTTGCTCCCTGTTTTCTTTCAAAACTCTTTTTATTTCTCAAAGATTTATTTATTGTATGTACGTGAGTGCACTGTAGATATCTTCAGACACACCAGAAGAAGGCATCGGATCCCATTACAGAGGGTTGTGCAACACTATGTGGTTGCTAAGAATTGAACCCAGGACCCCTGAAAGAGCAACCAGTGCTCTTAACCACTGAGCCATCTCTCCAGAGCTCTTTTTAAAACTCTTTAGGCTCAATGTTCAGTGGATAGCACAGATGAGAGGGTAGAAGGATTAAAAGAGCCAGAGCGAAGGAAGAGTGCTATAGAAAGGTCCTTCTGGACATAGCACGACTATGGTACTCATGGGCTCAAGCTGCTGTATTTGCTTGCATAAGACCAGTACAAGACCAAGCCAGTCAACATTCCCACATGGATGCATGAGGCTCGAGACACCCGAGTCCTAGCTGAGGAATCCTTGGCAGTTGTTGTCTACTAAACAAGATCGGGTTAATTTTCTTCAGGAGTATGGCCACTAGTTGGTTGACCATGCTCCTGTGGACAGCCCTACCCCATGTAGGTAGTACTAATTAGACCCAATGGGTTGTGAAAATAGCAAAAGAAAACAAAACAAAGCAAAATGAAGATATGAAATTGGTAAGAAAATGAGGAGAAGGGGATCTAGAAGAAGGTGGGGGAGAAGTGAGAGTACAGTATGATCAAAATACTTTGTGTCATGTATAAAGTAGCCAACAGATAAATTAAAAAAAATTGCAATTAAATTATATATACATACACATACAAATATATGTGTGTATATATGTACATGCATACATATGTATATCCAATACATTAGGATATAAATTTGGGTATTTTTAGTGTAGTGAATCAGTTCAACAAACTTCAGTTCTATAAGGTGACTGTAGCATTCATTTCATCTTCTCCAATACACCTTCATGTCCTTGTCCCTCTTGGTGCCTTCTCTCAATGCTCCAGGCTCTCGTGTTTCACAGCAGTCCTTTGGGGTCATCACTCTTGGACATTTCCATTTTGGTGCTCATCACAGCAAGTCTGAACGTGTTAGCCTTGCTCACAGGGTCCCGCGTGGCTCGCATGCTTCCGGTGCTGCTCCTGATGTTTCCTATAGGCTGGGCCACCCTGAGTCACCTCGGACTGTCTGAATCCAGGCAACATCTTGCTAGTACATAGGTCACATGCCCTCTTTGATCCTCCTTTCTCTCTGATCCCTGTCTCCTTGCCGGATCTATTGCATGTTTTGTTGTCTTGTTGCAGCACGCACAGCAGCCATCTTGTAGCTTTACTTCCTGATATGATTTTTTCAGAGTCAAACCCCTAGTTTACTGAGCTTGCTTAGTTATAGATCCAAGATGGCCACTCCAGTAGAGATGTCGTGCAGATCAAGGCTGTCTTTTCTGCTTTCTAGTATAATCCACAAGTTTAGAAAAGTATGTATCTTGCTGTACCTTGTTTCATTTTTAATATGTTTGAAATTTATTCTTTGAGAATTTTATGTGTATAGTGTGATTTTCTCCTACAACCCCCTCTAAATTTCCTCATTACATCCCCCAGAATCCATGTATAATTTTATTCACTCACTGGGTCTACTTAGAGCTGTCTGTATGCTCATGGGCATAGGAACCATACATTGCACTATGGGCAACCTACTAGTGGCCATCACTTTGAAGAAAAAATTCCCCCTGGCTTCCATCAACCAGGAGCAGCTCAGGGCTCACGAGGCTATGCCACGTTCATGCATGTGTCTTGACTGGCTTAATCTCCTTCAGCTCTTGTTCAGACCATCACAGCTTCTAGGAGTTTGTGAGGACAGTAGCCCTTTCGTGTCCCGAAGGTCATATGTCAAAGTATTCCTCTCTCCATCCTCATGCTCTTACAGTCTTTACGCCCCTTTTCTAATATGTTCCTTGAACCTTTTTGGGCAACAGTGGTTTTGATGTGTGTGTGTGTGTGTGTGTGTGTGTGTGTGCATTTCACACACACACACACACACACACACACACATATATAGCATATATACACATGAACGTATACATATGTATATATAACATATACAAATATGGAAGAAAGCTTACACCTTTTCATCAAATTGCAGGCAGAGAGAAACACACACACACACACACATACACACACACACACACACACACACACACACACACACTGCAGACTCCCAAAGTAAAGGAATAAAACACTTGTTACTTATAATTCTCAACTTACCTATTTGTCTAAACCTTCTACTTTCTGTGAATCCTCTTGTCAAGCACAGAAAGCTGCACCTGTCCCCCGGAAGTAATCTTTATCAGGTCTTTCTAATCTATCTATCAATCAGTCTACCTTTCTTTCTATTATCTATCTATCTATCTATCTATCTATCTATCTACCATCTATATATTTCTATCTCTTTATCTCTCTCTGTATCTATATCTATATCATCCATTTAACTATATTTATAATATATGTATCATCTATCTATAAATCTCTATGTATCATTTATATATCTATCATCTATGTCTCATCTATATGTCTATCTATATCATCTATATATATCTACTTCCCTATTTGTATCTATTTATATCTATTTACTTTTATATTTATATATACATATCTATCTATACATATGTCTATAGGTAGATATATGCATAATAATAGACTATAGATGCATATCATTTATCTATCATCTGTCTCTCTACCTTTCTATAGACACATTTAGTGGTGGACATTCACTGTCACTTATTCTTAGCTGGAAAGATGGCTTAGCTAGAAAAGGCGCTTTTTTCTAAGCCTGAAACCCCGAGTTCACTCCCAAAGCCCACATGGGGAAAGAAGAAAAGCAACTCACTAGAGATTTAATTAATTCGACCATATGTATAAACAATGACTTTTACATAAGAGGGATTTAAGAATTGCAAAATGACTGAATATTCCAAAGGTTCTAGGTTCAGTGATGGATCCAGCATCAGTTCCTACTTGATTAAGAGTCTATCTTGCTGTGAAGTTTGGGCTGAGGTCTGCAAATGCACTGTTCTATATGCTCATATATTGTAGTGATAAGTAACTGAATGGTGAACGTTTTTGGTCTAGAATGCACTGTTTTAAACATTTTCTGTATATTAATATTGTTATTAATTTATTGTTGCTAACTCCTAAAAATGTGAAAGAAACATTTAATAAATGATAAAAAGCAAGCATGGTAATCTAAGGTTAAAGTTACAGAAAAAAGGTGTGGAGTGAAAGCCAGCCCGGGCAGTGTAGTTCCAAAGCCCCTCTCAACCCTCAGCAGCTGCTCCTCTCTTATGTTGTTTTCTGCTCCTGCCACAGCTTCCTGTTGGGATACATATTAATGACTGTTTTATTGCTATGATGAAACTCATAAAATTTTTAAAAAATCCAATTGGGAGCTGCTTATATTTTCAGAGAGTTAGTCAGTTATCATGTCGAGGACACTTGGCAGTAGGCAGGTGAACCGGCATAGTGTTGGGAGAAGAGAAGACAGACAACGAGAGACAGAGACAGAAAGACAGAGACTGACAGAGACAGAGAGAAAGAGAGAGAGAGAGAGAGAGAGAGAGAGAGAGAGAGAGAGAGAGAGAGAGACTCTGCAGACTCCCAAAATTCACAGACTCACAACACGTCTGTGAATCCCTTGTCTAAATCACTGAAAGCTGCACCTTTGCCCCAGGAAGTAATCCCACTGTATCTTTCTGGCTTTATTCAAAGCGTCTCTTGACTGTAAAGGCGGAGGGCACAGCTCTATGCTCTCATCTATAGTCTTTTCCCTTCACAGGAAGTACCTCCCCCTTCCCTTCCATCTTGCAATGAAATAGGGGGAAGTTCAGTGAGGATGACGTAACAGTCACATAAAGTACTGTTTTGAGCCATTATCCCACCATTAATACTCCATAGGAATGCTCACCAAATGTTTCTTGGTGAGACTGAGTGAGAACATGGCTTCACTCTGAGTGTAAAGCAACGAGGATCGATAACTCAGGACTGGATGGTGACCTGTAGTTTGTAATCTAATCAGAAAAGCTGAGCTGGTCCTTTGAGGAGGCTGGCCAGTAAATTCAATAGAAGTCAGGATGACCGGTGGTGAAGTTATTGGAAGAAAGGTTACCATCCTTGGTCTAACTCTTAATGACGCGGGTGCAGTGTAAGACCTGACACCAAGACCAGTGATAGCAAGAGGCAATTAAGTCTGTTACACTCAGTTTTTCATTGCCGCGTCCCTCACTTCATACTGCAGGACTACATTCCTTACTTGGGCTTGGTGGAGAGAGGCTCTGAAGGACCACACCCTAGATGTCTGACACTTGGAACGAACAAACAGGAGGCTGAAGGCTTCATACTCATAGACTTGGAAAATAATTTCTCTTCTAATAGAAGATCACCTCATTTAGACCTCCTGCTGATGATTAGATGACAAAGTCTTCATGAAGTGACAGGTAAACATTAGCCAGCTTTAGGTTGTCAGATATTTCAGTTCCTTCGGAAATATGGCACGCGGTGTCCATTTCACAAGATGAAGCTCTGGTGAGAAGGGCTTTTCCTTACGCCTCATGGAATGCATTCCCCCGTGTGACAGAACCTGGAGCTATGAGATGGAAGTGCTCCAAGTCTCCTGATTAGAAAACTCACACAGCAACGTTAAGCTTGGGAGACTGAAGGAAAAGAAGTCCATTTCTGTTTCTAAAATGATTAGTTAGGGGAAGAATGCATCCCTCAGCAACTGGGTAATGATTAAATTGATTTGGAAGATGTACCTAATGACTTTTCACTGCACTGCTCATAATGACTTCTTTTTATGATGGGAAAATGATACAAGTTTTTTCCATCTCTTGTGCATACTTAAAATACAAATATTCATGACAATCCTGCCATGCCTTGATGAATTCAGAATTAGGACTTATGATCCCCATAGCTCATTCTTCGATGGAACTTTCAAAAATTTACTTAAGAGTACCACAATTTCTCTTTCCTGAAAGGCATTTTTCAGATCTGCGTGTCAACCACACAGCTCTGAAATAATTCACCGAGGTTTCTAATGAAAATGTCTAATCTAAAGGCCAAGTAAGAACTATAACTCAAATGAAGATGATTTCTGCTTTTAAAAACTTGAAACTTCTGCTGTTAATACTAAATAGGGAAATAGGAAAATTTGGAAGTGTGTCATATTCAACTACATAAAAGGCAAAAGCGTTATCTCAGAAGAAAAGAAGGAAATGTCAAATATTTTAGTGCTGTATTGCCACAATCTTAAATAGCGATATTGGAAGAAGATCAAATCACAGCTCCCCTATCAAGAAATTTCTATAAACAGGAAAAATTAATAGCACACCAGCAACAATTTTTGGCAACAACAGTTCTTACTTTGATATACCTCAAAGGTCAATAGAGCCAAAATAAATGCCAGATTGTCCCCAAGGCACCTCAATTACCACAAATGAAGTAAAGCCACTTTTGTCACATTTTGGGGCTTGGCCCAGGAAAAATACTCAGTAATTTTATTTTGAAACAATAAAGGAAAATATCCATTTGTCATTGTGCTGGTCGGGGGGGGGGGGCAACTCATAAACTACTTCTTAGCTACCAAATACCGAAGTCTGAGTTTACAATGATAACTGCTATTAGTTTAAAAATGACATGTAAATGATTACAAGAGGTCTTATGCAGAGTGTTAGGGTACCATAAAGTGTGGCAAAAATTTAATCAAGAATGAGAAACTCCTTCCGGGGAGTGTGCAGACCTGGCTGTGGGAAGGGTGACATTTGAGCTTATCCTTGAAGCATGCACAGGATTTAGAGATGTGCATAGGGCGGGACCCTCAGTAATACCCATTCATTCTAAGCATGGGAAGATGGGTCCATCCATTGGAATCCGCTCTCAGATCAGTGTTTAGCATGGCAGAAACCATGCTGACAAAGCAAGATGGACAGCACATTGGCAATCAGCAAATATTTTGTAGCATGGCAGTGCCAGGGTTCAGAGGACCATGGTTGAGGGGGGGGCACACGTGAAGTTACACACTGGGTCCAAGGTAGTAAGGTGTACTGTCCACTCAGTAGAGTAGGGTGTTTTCATACAGAAATGTTACATAATTATGCCTTTACAAACTGTTTTCTCTTTTACATCTCATTGTAAATCTCAAGTTTTAGAGAAAGGTATCGCTAGCTTGTTCTCTGGATGGTCTGTAAGTCACAGAAATCTGCCTTCCTCTTCATCCTGAGTGTATGGTCCACCATGTACAGCCCACATTTTTTAATAACCTTATTTTATATTTCGTCTAAAATTCCTGTCAGCAAAAGACATAAAAAAACATGATGTGCTTCAATCTGTGTGATTGTAAAGAGAAGACCCAAGAGCCCTGATTCAGTATATAAGACTTCACACTTACTGCTTGGTTCCACAGAGACCAAAGAGTCACTTCATTATAAAGGGTTTCCCCATACGATGGACAGAGGGAGACTAAGACTCCATTCTCTACTTTCACTGAACAGTCACAGCTCTGTTCCTTCTGCTCTCTGGTTTCTAGAAATGTGGACTAAGAATAAAACAAGAATATTTATACCATGATTACAAATATATGCCCCTGTATATACATATATTTATATGTATATGTATATGTACACACATATACACATGTAAATATAAATGTATTCTCTCTCTCTTCTCTCTCTCTCTCTCTCTCTCTCACACACACACACACACACACACACACACACACACACACAGACCAAATGAAGTGGTCTGAGACAAACAGAATGAAATAAGGTTGTATTTCTTAATATTGCACAAAAATTAAAGAAATATTTGGAAGTAATAAAGTTATCCTTTTAGACTGAAAACCAGGTCTGCACATGCAGAAGCAGAATGATAATGTGTCATGTAAAATATAATGGTGAAGCACAATGGTGAGATGTGATGGTAATAAATAACTTCACATGAATGAACTAGTTCTCTTTTCTTTTTCCATGCTTGTGTTGAAACATGAGTGCTTTGTGGCAGGGGATAGATAGATTAAATAGATAGATGAATAGATAGATAGATAGATAGATAGATAGATAGATTCATAGATAGATAGAAGATAGTTACATAGATAAACAAATGGTAGATAGAAAGATAGATAGATAGATAGATAGATAGATAGATATCCAATGAGCAGCAGAGGCACTTAACCTTAGATTAGATCAGTCAATAGCACTGTCATTCTGCATCCTACATGGTAAGACAAGTCCTCTTTCTTATATTTGATATTTCTAAGTCTATAATAAATCACCAAATAGTTGGGGAACAGAGAAAATAGAACTAATAGAGAAAGCAAAAATCTGTAAGAATTTAATTATTGATTGTTTCAGAAATGTTTACATGACAATAAAATAATGTCTCAAGATAATAAGAAAAAAACAAAAGGTAGATGAAACTTTTAAAATAGTTAAAGGTTGAAAGGACTTTCCCAATAAGAATCAATAAAATAAGGTATGATAATATTAGTATCCAGTGAACTGAAACCATGGACTTAGTCTAGAAGAACTACTATGGACAAAACAGTACAACCTACCAAAATAGTAATGGCTAGTAAACAAACTTTATATACCTTATATAGAACACCTCTCCTGTCCCACCTTGAGGGTGAGTGGGTACCACTAAGATGAATGAGTGTGTGATGAAGAGGTTGGAAAGGTAGAAGAGCAGAGCAGTGAGTGTGCTTTGTAGAGAAGCAATGAGTTGTGAGAGAGGGGGCTGAGGTCAAACGTGAAGCATATGGCTCTCCAGTGAGGTCTGTGGGGAGCTGTCTAGCAGCATGGGGCTTATGCCAATGCAGACTCTGCAACCAGCTCTAGGCAATGACCAAGGCCCGAGATAAGGAACGGGTTACATTCTGGATTGGACCACTTCAAGGGATGACAGTGGTGCTCCAAGATGCCATGGAGGGCCAGGTGTAGGGCAGGGGTCCTGATGAGGCTGGGGCCAGGCTGATGGGAGTAGCATGCTCTGCTACCTGAGGCCATGGTGATGTCCAAATCCATGCTGCTGCTGAGGGCCAAGACTGCATTACAAGGTCTTACTGGGACTGTGCTGATTGATGTCTGTGTCTGGAGTTATCACCAAAGGCCATGTGAATGTCTGTGGCTTGTGCTGCAGCCTGAATCCATGTTGGTGTCCGCAGGACCTTGCTGCTTTAGGGTGCCACATTGATGTAAATGGCCTGTGCCTCTACTGAGGCCACGTGGAAGCCCATACAATCTAATCTTCCAAGCTGACTGATTCAAATTGACTTCTCTTGGCTTCTCGGTGAATTGCTCTGCTTGGCCTCAAACTAATTCAGGAAATTTGTTCTAATCTTCTGGCTTCTTCTAATGCTCTGAACTCAACTACCTCTTCATGAACTCATGAACAAACTCAAACAAACTCAACAAATCAACTCCACTCAACTCCCTAGACTCAGCGAGTTACACTCAATGGAACTGAACTGAACAACTGAACTGATTGGATGAACTCAGCTGAGCTCATGAACACACTGTTCCCTCTCTGCACTGATCTTAAGTGTCCTCTCTTTCCTGTCCTCATGAGAGCTACCCTAGTGTCTTTCTCTGATTTGTCACCTTGCTCCTTAATTAGACTTCACTTTCAAACATGGCTGCTTCCTTCTACAAACTAGCCTTACCTTCAGTGTTAAGGGTAAAAGGTGTGTATTATGGGCGAGCCTATATTCCAGCCATATCATACCAGAGGGTTGTGGGTGGGCATTCTGACCTGCCACTGGAATGTGATAAACTCTGATTGGACAAGCAAACATGGAGATGCTAGACTGTGTTCACCCTGTACTGCCACTGTCTGGTGCTGGGCTTTAGGGGTGTACCATAACACCAACCATGGGGTGGAAAAACACAACCTAGAATGTGGGAGGCCAAATCTAGGGCTTCCCTGACTCCCAAGCATGCAGTCACTGCTGGGTTTCTGCACAGAGGAGTCAGGAACAGAGATCGGGGGTCCCCTTGGCCTGTGTTGAGGACCCTGGGGGCTGGTGGCTCCCAAACTCGTGGACATCCAGGCACCACTGGGTCTCGGGGAGTTCAGAAATGGAGTTGGGGGCTCACAGGCTGTGGATGAGGAGGAGCCCAGGGCCAGGGGAACGGGGAACGCTGGGTTAGCTCCTCAGAAAAGTCCTTAGCTTAGCCTCAGCTGTCTGGGAGTGGAGGGGCCATCTGCAGAAAGCTCAGGCAGCAGCTCTTGTAGGCGAAACTCCATGTTCCCCATGGTGGTTCTTCATAAGAGAGATGGTCTTTGGTTCCAAACTGTTTACTGATCATTCATCCTGGAAAATGTGTGCGTACCTACTCCTCAGGGTGGACCAGAGGTTAAAAACCTTTTGCAGGAAGAGATATCCCAGAAGGGAAACTTATTGATCAAACCCTCAAGGCCTCCAGATGCTTCGCTAGCATGGTGAAGTCTGTTCTGGCTTCTACATGACTGTTGTGGGGGATGTGGTCACATGTTCTGGCTCAGGAAGCTGGGAGCAGGGAGCATGGAGACACCTACAGTCTCAGGTGCGTGCCTAGGTCCTAAGAGAACCCACTCAACCTTACCTAGTTTCCCAGCGCAGTTCAGGTTCATTGTCCCATAGAGGGTGTCTGCAGTCCAGCTGGATCACATAGTCCTAGAAGGTCTATGAATATGAACCCTTGTCAGAGGAGCCACGGTGCTGGATTAAAAAGCCTCTACAACAGTTTATATGAATGAGATGCGGGGGATTAATCGTGTCTTCTTACTTACCGAATCTGTATCGGAAGACAAAGTTACTCAAACCTATCTGATGTGTTTAGCTAAGGCTTGTATTCTCCCCACAGATGTGATTTTTGAATGATACCAAATACGGAAAATTTTTTCTAAGGGGGAAAAAAAATCGTATCTAAAACTCTGTCAAAATTCAAGATTAAAAATGTTGGGTCAAGTGCAGGCAGTCTAGTTTACATCAGGGAGACGTGGCAGTGCGTCAGGAATTAGCGATGAGCAGAGCCTGGGAAACCTTGGGAGGGTTGTAAATTCTGCCACTTCTGTGGTAGAAAACTCTGTACCTCTTTTATTTCATTAGCTGTGTCTCTGACCGTGTGTGTGTGTGTGTGTGTGTGGTTGTATGTATGCCATGGTACTTACCTGTGTTGCAAGTGTCTAGGATGGGGGTTGACTTCTCTAGCATTGTCCACCTTGTGTTTTGAGATAGGGTCTTTCATTGAATCTTGTACTTGCTGCTTCATCAGGACAATTTTGGCCATAGAGTCTCTCCTGCCTCTATTCCCTAGTGCTAGGTTATAGAGAGGCCATCTACTAAGCTATCTCACCAGCCAGTTTCTTGTTTGACTGACTCCACCGTTTTGTTTTGTTTTGTGATTTCAGTGAGGGTCTTACCATGTTCCGCAGGCTGGCCTGCCTTGGCTTCTTGGGGGTTAAGATCACAGGTAGGCACCAGCATGCTTTCTGGGACGGTTCCAATTATACCTATTGGTCCACGACGTTCTAGGTCTCTCCCCTTTCCCAAGTCCGTGGTTTCACTTATAGAGACCAAATCTTCCCACTTTCCACATATGGCTACTTCTTACCAGTTTCCCAATTCACTTTCCCATTTGTACTTATCCACGTCATGTTAGAGGGTCGGTTATTTTTCTGGTATCTTCAGTTTCTCTTTATGACTATTCTCCCGAGGTCATACAACTCGCGGTTCCACTGAGTCTGTAAAGGTTGCAGCTATGCTGGCCATGAGCCCAGCTAAGAGGAAGAAAATGTCGGCTTCCAGAGAGTGGAATTTCTGAGTCACACATCCTTGCCCTGCTTCTCTTGTACAGATGTATCCTCAAAGGATGAGGGCCATTCTGAAGAGGCATTTCCCTGTTTGGACCAAGATTCTCGAAAACAATTAACCATTTAATTTATCCTAAAGTTCTCTTTCTTCTCTCTCTCTCTCTCATTAGTGGTATTAGAGGTTTATTCCAGGAGACCTTGACACACGTGCCATGTAATTTTCTAGTTGCTATTGGACATTCAGAATTGGACATTCCAGAACATACAGGAACTGCTCTGCAGGGGTTAAGTTTTGGGGAATCAGATGTTACTTTGGGATAGAGGAAGCCAGCTGCAAAAGCTTTCTATAGGATGAATGGCTTTGTGGGACCTATGTACTGTCATGTCTTGAAAGGCAAATCATCTCTGTGGTGTTCCATTGTCCATAAAGAAGTGACGACTAGAAGACACTCGGCCGCAGCAGAGGAAGTGAGCCTCTGTGCTCAAGGCAGACTGTGCATTTGGAATGTGCATAGATGCATATAGCAGCCTGGTTCCAAACATTAGATTGTAGTTCTCTATTCTACTGCTATTATCTTTGCATGTGCTAATATGTTTTTGTATTCCATAACTTTAGGGTAAAACCCTTTTAATTCACATACCTAAGATGTTTAACATTATCTTTTGGCTTGGATTTACTGAAGTCCTCTCTAAACATGGCACTATGACCTGTGATCAACGTGACAGGTTAGAGACTCCTTTCAACCTCTCCCCTGCAATCTCAACCCTCACCCACACACTAAAAGTGCATGCCTAGAGAAAAAGAAAGATTCCATGACAAAGCATTAGAAAACAATTCTGGGGGCTGTTAGAGAAACATACTGTATGGGTTACTTGTTTCTTACTGTGAGAGAATGCCCAAAGTATGGAAGAAATTAACCTTTTACTGAACCTCCTTCAAAGATGAGTAGCTGCCTAGAACTTTAAAATATTATAGTATGGTATCATTAGGATTCATTTCATTGCCTTTTGGGGCACAGTTTTATTTGGTTCTATCATTGGTCTCTGGGCTGACCAGCCTCTGTTTCCTGTCTATCCACACAGTGTCAGGCCAAGGCTACCTCTCATGGCAAGGGTGTCTAGTTGGGCTAGTCATTGGCTGGCCACTCCAACAAGTTCTGCACCACCATTACCCCAGTACATATTGCAGGCAGGGTGTATTGTAGGTCAAAAGTTTTGTGTCTGGGTTGATATTCCAGTCCCATTGCTGGGTGCCTTATCTTATTTTAGAAGATGACTGGTTCAGGATTCATATCCTCCATTACTAGATGTTACTAGAGCCACTCTTGTTGATTCTAAGGAGTTTCCACTGGACTATGTTTCCACAACACTCCTTAACACTCCCCAATTCCACTTGTCTCCCCTGCAATCCCCAACAACTTGAATCCTCCCATTCACATCTCCATCTGTCCTCAGTCCACCCACAAAACCTATTTTCCATTTCCAGGGAGATCCATGTGTCCCACCATTAAGCCCTTCTGGTTACTTAGCCTCTCTGGATCTGTGGATTATAGCATGATTATCTTTTACTTTGCAGTTAATATCCATTTGTGAGTAGATACTATATTTGTCCTTTCTGTGTCTGGGCCATCTTTCTCAGGATGATTCTTTTTTCTAGTTCTCTTCTTTTGCTTACAAATTTCATGAAGTCATTGTTTTTTTAACAGCTGCGTAATAACACTCCATTGTGTAAATGTACCACATTTTCTTTATCCATTCTTAGGTTGAGGGATATCTAGGTTGTTTTCAGGTTCTTCCTATTATGAATAAAGCATTTATGAACACAGTTGAGCAAGTATCCTTGTGGTAGGAAAAGGTATCCTTTGGGTATATGCTCAAGAGTGGTGTAGCTGGGTCTTGAGGTAGATAGACACTCAGTTTTCTGAGGCTCCTCCATATTTTTTTCTATGGTGACTATACAAGGTTCCTTTCCCACCAGCAGTGGAGGAGTGGTCCCCTTCATCCACATCCTCACCAGTATGACCTGTCACTTGTGGTTTTGATCTTATCCATTCTGACAGCTGTGAGATGGAATAGCAAAACAGTTTTAATTTGCATTTCCCTGATGTCGAACATTCTTTACATGTTCCTCAGCCATTGGTGCCTAGCCCAGTTGTCACCAGGGAGATATCATCTAGCAACTGATAGGAACAGATGCAGAGACCCACAGCCAAATACTACGAGAAGCCAGGGCAACCCAGAAAAAGATGAGGAGGAATGGTTCTAGGAACCAGAAGGGTCAAAGATCTCAGGAGTACATGACCCACAGAACCAACTAAGCAGGACTCGAAGAGCCTCACTAGGAGAGAAATAATGACCAAGAAGCATGTACAGGTCTGAGGGAGGCTCTCTGCATACATGTTATGGTTGTATAGTTTGGCTTTGTGTGGGACTCCTAACGGTGTGACAAAGGCTGTCTCTGACTCTTCCTTGCTTGGGGACCTTTTTCCTCCCACTGGCTTGCCTTGTCCAGAATTGATAGGAGAGTTTGTGCTCAGTCTTACTGTAATTTGGTATGTAATTTTCAGTTAATTATCCTTGGGAGGCCTGCTTTTTTTCCTTAAGGGAAACAGGGGAGAAGTCTATCTAGAGAAGAGAAGAGGTGGGGAGAGAGACCGGATAGAGTGGAGAGATGGGAAAGTGCAGTGGAGGGTGTAATGTATGAAAACAGCAAAAGTTAAAATTAAAAGAAAAACAAAGAAATTTTAAGATCGTAGAGAGTTTGGGTTGCTGCAGGTCCAGAGTCAAATTGCAATTTATCTCGGGCTCCATGTTTGCTCCCTTTAAAGCCACTCCTTTCCTACCCCTGTGTTTGATCTAACAGCCTTGTGAGCAGCAGGTGAAACCTTTGAGATGGAGTAGCTTAGCTGACTCCTGACTATCCTATGGACGATCCTTCACTGATGCTTCTACAGTTGTATTTGAAAAGTGTTTTGATTCTTTTGTTCTGTTACCAGTAAAACTTGATGATACTGCCCTTCCTTTGGAACTTGGGCTTTGGGGTAACTTCACTATGTGTTCCCAGGGCCATGGTCACTGATTTGGTTCCAGAATAAACTATCTCTTCATTCCCTTTGAGATTAGAGTTGTGTTTTTGTGTGAACAAAAGCAACTTAAGTAAGACAGTATTTATTTTGTTTCACAGTTCAAGGAGGGATACAGTTCATCGCAGTACAAGTCACGGTGACAGGGCCATGAGGTGGCAGGTCACATTGCATCCACAGTCAGGAAGTGGAGAGTGACAGATGATCCTACTACTCTTGTTTTCATTCAGCCCGGGACTTGAGTGGCTCTCACAGTTAAGGTGAATCTTCCAACCTCATTTAACCTAATCTAGATAATCCCTGGCAGACATGTGTAGGCAAAGCTAATCTAGACACTTCTTCACAGGCATAAAGCCTGGGTTTATTTTCCAGATGATTTTGTTAAGATGACAGTATTAACCTTCAAAGATGCCATGGCACTATGAAGGGCTCAAGAAGGCAATATTCAACTGTCTTAGAGGCTTAAGGAAGACTCCCACCTCACTTTGTTAAAAATTGACTATTTTCCCAAACAATGTATCCTAGTGTTTCCCCTCCCTCTACTCCCCCCATTTTCTCCCCACATTCCCTTTCTTTCCCTTCTTTCTTTCATTAGAAAGATAGCAACATAACCACAAAATAAAATAAAATATAATAAGATAAAGCAAAAACCATTAAGATCGAAGTCAGACAGCACAAACCAACAGAAGAGGCCCAAGAATCCCAAGAGTTTTTATAAGAATTAGAGACCCACTCATTCACATGCTCAGGAATCCCAGAAAAATACTAAACTGAAAGCTATAATATATACAGAGGATCTCGTGTAGGCCTGTGTAGGTCTTGCACTTGCTGAATCAGCCTCTGAGAGTTTATGTGAATCTTGCTCAGTTGATTCAGAGGGACTTGCTCTCCTGATCTGCCATCTCCTCTAGCTCCCACAGTGCTTCAGCCTCCTCTTCCGAGAATTCTCTGAGCTTTGAGGGGGAAATATTTGATGGAGACATCCCATTTGGAGCTGTGTTCCAAGTTCTCTCTCTCTCTCTCTCTCTCTCTCTCTCTCTCTCTCTCTCTCTTTCCTTGCCCAATGTCTGGCTCTGAGTTTTTTCCTATATGCTCCAGAAAGAAGCCTCTACAATGATAGCTTAATAAGGCAGTGATGCCATGAGTATAACAGACTATCATTACAAGTCATCTTTTTGAAATTTATTTTTTTAGAGCAGTAGGATTTGATTTTACTCGAGGACTGTGAGCTATCTCGTCTCTGGTTTTTAGATACCCAGGCAGTGTTAGATATAGATTCCACCTCGTGGAGTAGGCCTTAAGTCAAATCAGTCATTGGTTTGTTACTCCCATGAGGTAGGCACCACCATTACTCTAGCATATTTTGCAGGCAGTACACCATTGCAGATCCAGGTTTTTATGCCTGGGTTAGTGTTTATGTTTCTCTTCTGTTGGCCTGTACTTTCCTGTATCAAAAACACTTGAACATGTGGGTGAAGGTTTTACATAGGTACCAGCTTGACCTCTCCATGTCCAATGAGCTCTATGGGTGTTGTGTTCGACAACGGGTTCTTGCTGTCAGTTCGTAGAGGGCAGCATATTGCTTTTATACCTAGGGTTGTTTGGGGATTTCCATGATATCCTCTTAGCCAACAATTCAACTGGTATAACCCAGTCGTAGTACTGGAAGAGATGGCTAGCTGGGACTTTGTCTCCCTCATTATTTGGAGGTTTCACTAGGATCACCTTTATATATTCTAGGAAGTTTCCACTGCATTAGGTTTCCGTACCACCCCTCAAATGCCCTTCAGTTCTTGTCTCTTTCCCCAACTTCCCCTCAACTCCGTCCTCTCTCTACCTCCCTACCTGATTATCCCATTCCCATCCCCACCCCCGCCCCCAGTCCACCATAAAATCTATTCTCTTTCTCCCTCCCAGGGAGATCCATATATCTGCCGTAGTCCCTAAGGGATTTCTTTCTTGTGTGTTTTTGTTTGGTTTGGGTTTTGTTCTTTCAAATTGGACATGATCATGGAGGTGAGTCAATTTGGTAAAGAATGCAAAGCAAGCCATTCTGGAGAAAGTGAAGTATGTGTGCTAATCAATGCAGAACAGAAATCATGGTATGTGGGGTTTTATGAACTGGATTGCGGGAAGGAAGATTAATGGTGAACCTGATAGGCTGAGTGCAATGTTTGCAATGTTAGCTTTAACCTTGTCCTGGGGTTTAAGAGAACTAACAGATTGAATTTATTACTATTTTTTTTATAGCTGTGACAAAGTGCCTGAAATAAGTATCTTCAAGGAGAAAGGATTTATTTAGCTTGTAGGTTGATGGGTACAGTCCATCATGGCTACATGTGAGGAGTATGAAATGGTAGGGCACAAGAGGGAGGTTAGCAGACACCACTGTAGAATGAGAGTTTGGCATAATTATTTTGTTTGGGAAAACAATATGTCATTGTGCAAAAGCAGAGAAATAAACACAGAGGGGTGTGAGAGATGACATGTGGAAAGATAAATAGGGTCTAAACATTCTTCCAGGACCCCAGGGATACCATCATCTATGTAATGAAGGATCTACACTGAACTGAAGGGAGCTTGTATGTGGATTACAGTTTGAAGAGACTGTAGCAGGGGAGGAGGTGATGCCCCTCAGCCTGTGTAACTCCCCTTTTTACCTTTGACTCTGTCCTCAAGCATCCACTCAATAGGAGCTCGGACAGAATCTAAAGGTTGATGGGCATCTGCTTCCCAACCAGGAAGTAGCCAGCAAGGAACCAGTGTCTGGAATCATTTCCATTCTTGATGTTTCTCTCCATTTCCTGTGCTCAGCCCCTTGGGTTGCTTGATTTACCACCTACACACTCCAGTTAAAATAAGTTTCCAACATTAATACAAATATTTTTTTGCAGGAAGTTGTTTCTCACAGACACTAAAAGGTGAGGCTGGATTCCTTGCATTTCTTTTGTCTACACCCTGATTTCCTTGGCATAACATCAGTTCTTAGATTTTTGGACATTAAAACATATGCGAATAATCATTGATTGGCCTAATCTGGCAATGGCACCTGAAACTAACTCTCCACAAGCATGGAAAAATCATGCTTATGACCTTCCTTGCTATTATGGAATAAAAAACTATTTTGAAACTTTGGCTTTTCTCAGTGTTACAATGCTATCTCTGATTTTTTCCTTCTCTTCATTTCACATTTGCATATAAAAATCATTAATTGATTCACTTTGAGAGTTTACTTTGGAGATTGTCAAACACCTCTTTAAATTCTTCTTTGACAAGCATTTTGAGTGCCATTATCGAGTCCCTGTTTTCCTATGTGATGTTAGATGTAAGACACTAGTGACATACTTGTCTGATGAGTACTGTATTGTACCAGACACTGAGTGACTTAGTGTTATCATTGAATTTCTTTTTTCTTTCTTTGTCAACGTTTTTTGATGGCCTCAGGTTATCTCTGATTCTAAGGAAAAATTTTAAATTTATTCTTTGATTACACACACACACACACACACACACACACATGTATATGCTATAGACTATATATGTGTATATATACACATATATAGTCTTGTAGTAGAGTCAGTAACACATTGCATAAGAACTATTTCCCTTCAGTCTCCTGCACTTGAAGACCTATGAGCTATTACCCAGTGCACCCTAGGAGACAATACAGCTAGCAAATTAGAAATAAACATATTTACAAATGCCTCTACAGTTTCATGTATTCAGTTCATTTTGATGCAAAGCTAACAGTACCCTTAATGTCTAGTAAACCATGATTTTCTTCTTTACCATGTCATTCATTTGGTAAGATGGATATTTGAAAAAATGAAATAACAGTCTTACATTAAGCTACACGGAAGCTATGTTTGCAGAAGAAATAACTATTTCCTGCACACGCCATGTTGAGGACTGTAAGATGCCTTGCAGAGATATGAATGAGAAGCAAGATAAGATGTCTGGGAGGACAATACTGAAGAGGCTGCTTGGCCCCCACTGACTAGTGTTCTTAGTGCTGGAGAGGGCTGTCTAAGATACTCATTTTTCAACTGTGTTTGGAACTGGTTCCATGAGATGAAACCCGTACCTGACACTAATGAAGTCAGGAACCTGCTACTAGATAAGTCCTACTCCTAGGGAGAAAAACCCCTTTATTCTGCTAAACAAACAGCTATTTTAAAATGATTCCTAATAACAGCACTGTACTCATAGATTAACTTCATCCCTCAGGCCTCATCAGAGAGGCTTCTTCCTGTAGAAGACGCTATAACACAGAGGCCTACAGCAGGATACACACGGAGAGTGAGAGATTTTGGAGCACTCGGCCCTCCCCCTCAAGGCTCAGGGAAGTCTGCAGAAAAAGAGGAGCAAAGATTTGAGGAGCCAGAGGTGACAGAGGACAGCAAGGAAACTGTTCTAGCTAAACCAGAGCTGATTCACATATGAACGGAGAGACTGCACAAGACTAAAATAAACTCAAGCAAGACCCAATCCCAGCTCTGAGAAGGGGCACTGGGCACAATGTCCCACTGCTGGTCGAGAAGCTGGGAGAGGCAGCATTGGGTTTTCTTCAATGGACTGACAGGAGGTTTATCAACCACATTCCAGGCAGGCCCCATGCTCAGGGGTAGTTGGCCAACACAAATCTGACTCCGTGGGGTATCCGTTTGTTTGTTTTAAGAGAGAGAAAGAATATGAAGTTGATGTGAGGAACCTGGGAGGAGTTGGGAGAGAAAAGAGAATATAATGAGAATACAATGTATGAAATCCTCAAAATTAAAATAAATCATAAAAATTCAAATTCCTTAGGAATCTCAGAATGGAGGAAGCATTGCCTCAGCTCAGAGGATGTCTGTTGTGTGTGGGCACGCCCTTCCTATCACCCAAACCGGCATCTGTAGGTGTGTCACACTAACAAAGTCTTTTTATCGGTGGCCTGTTTCACTGAAGCCCAAAGGGCAGGATTGGGAGCAGGGAGGCGAGAGACGAAAACAAGTCTTGCACGTAAGACACAGGCCACATATTCAACAGGATCATTTAAGGCTTCAGATGCACTCATGTCACAGCCATAACTGCTCAGCCCCTTGAAATGCTGTCCTTTGTAAGGAGAGTTCATGGAAAGTCTTGCATGGTTCAAATCAGTACAGCCCCTCTGAAGTGTTTCAACCCTAGTTCACCCCACTCTTTCACGGTCAGTTCTCCTTGAAGTGTTTTGTTTGTTGGTTTAAAAAAAAATCCAAGAAGATAAGATTAACTGCTTTTCTAGTAGAAGGAGCTGAAGTTGTTCTCTCTGAAGACAAATATTATAACATCTTTCAAAAGACGAGTGCTAAAAACAGACACTTGGAAATACTTTGAAAGGATGACATGTTTTTAAGCTTTTAGTACAAAGAAAAGCCATCTTGTTGTTGTGAATATTAATATTAATGAATCCGTTTGGCATATGGTAGGTAGTTACTAAATATGACGCCTTTTATGGTTAGATCCCTAAGAAAGCAGAAGCCTAAAATCTCTGGCTCTTAACCCAGGTTCTTCTTTGCGGAGATTTCTAAAAGGGACCTGAGTTGTGTTGCTGGGATAAATCTTTGAAATATGTGTTTCAACCCAAGTCACAGCAAGGATAATGTTTTCCTTCCCATGACTCCACCCTACTCCTCTCTAACTGCAAGTCCCCTTAGGTCTATTGATCAGCCTACTTACAACTAATTAGTGCACAAAACACAATGTTCCCTACAACTAATCACTACCAGGCAGAACTTTACTGAGATGCCCTTGGGTGGGCCGTGCTTGGAAGCCTTCGCGTCTGCCTTTCTTGGAACTCTGAAGCTTTGGTCTGCAGGCCTCATTCAATGTGGTCCAGGAAGTATGGAGAATAAACTTGTCAGTGTGTCAAGGTAGCAGGTCCATATTAGTTACTCCATTTTCGTCTGCCATCTAATCTGTAGAGCTTTGTTTGGGGGGAGTTTGGGGTTTTTTCCCTTGTCTTGGTTTTTGAGACCGGATCTGGTTATATAATACTATCTGGTCTTGAACTCACTACTTAACCCACCCGACCTTCGGAGTGCTAGGGTTATAGTATGTGCTGGCATTCTTGGCTCAATCTGTAGTCTTTTTTTATTTAGCCCTGCAAAACATCTGTTTATGCCTTTACGACTGCCTGAGATGTAAATTGTCACCCTGTCAGCCTCCCCTGAGGTTCTGCAGGCGCTTGGGAGGCATCCTCGCCTTACAGGTGACTGGGATAAAAGCCCTGGATTAGGTGTGAGGATCCTGGTTCCCAATCCTTTCTCTGCTACTCATTAGCAGTGAACCAACCCTAGGGTGTTATTCTGCTTCTGAGGCTTGTATTTCCTCCTCTGTCGAATGAAACATGATGCAACTTAAATGGTCTTCTTGATTCAATGCATTCAGTGCATAAAGTAGCCGTTGGAAGGAAGAGAACTAATTGGAAAACATTGACACATAGTTTGGGGGAACACTTGTGTCAACATTCACACAAACGCCACGAAAGCTGTAGCAAGAAGGTGAACTGCTGCTGAATGCAGTTGCTTCCTCGTTCTTGGGTTTCCTCTTAAATGGCAAAGTTGTGCCTTTTAAATCTTGCCTCATACATTCTATGGTTTTCAGACAAGGATTTGAGAGTTTGATTTGATTAACAAATCATTTCGAATCGATGAGAACTCAGTCTCGGTATAAATGAGAAGAAATGAATGCTCCAGTTTATTTTGTTCCAGACTAGAGACTGAAGTGGGGGGGGGATACATAATAAATAAGCATGCAGACTAGGACCCATTGCAAAAGCACATCTGTCCCCGATCATCACACAGAAGTGCATTGTGCGCTTTCAGAGGGACTCGGCAGCAGCTGAAGGGGACGCTGCGTCTTTGAGAGAGATGACTGACTAGAGAAGCAACCGTGCTGCGAGAAACGTCAAAATCGGGGTGGGTGGAGTCAGAACCAGAGGAGGACTCTAGGCTAGCGGGCCAACAGAGATTTTATCTGGACATTCAAGACCATAGGCACCGTTTGAAGTCACAGGAGGAAAAACAACAAACACCAAACCAACCACTAGAGCAGAAGATGGTGATGCTGGGAATGTTGAAGAGAATATAGTGAAAGAGTGAACGTGATGATTTAAAGGGAAGCTTATTGCTTTCACTCATTTTTTCTCATCCATATCTCAGCGTTTGAATTCTGAATACTCATGTACAATTTCTCCACTAGCTACATTAGAGCAAGTAGGGGGAGTGAATCACCTAAACATTCAACACGATCTGTACAGAAAATCTCATGCCCCAAAGCCCAGAGCGTGCCCAGGAAGAGATCCCCAGCTTCTGAGCAGTCGGTGAACATAGAATTTGGAAGGAAAAGTTGATGCTGTTCCTCAGGCTATTTATTTATTTATTTATTTATTTATTTATTAGTGTTAATGGTTTCATTTGATAGTGACATCTTACTTTGTCACTTCTCCAGCACTTAATAATTTTTTCTTCTTGTTCAATTATCCTTAATGTTTGAAAGAAATACTCATTCCCTGGCTTCCTTCAAACCTGAGGAGGACCATAAGGGTAAGAAGAAATAAATAGATATCTGCTTGCTTCTCCTTTCTTCTGCTGTTCTTGCTTCCCTGATGAGGACGTGTGCTCTAGAGTCAGGACAGCTACTCTGTGACCATCAGGGAAAGATTAATGAATCAGATAACACAATATCAATGCACCAGAGGTATCAATGTCATTTTATTACAATAGAACTAATTGCTACTTGCTCAAATCTCCGCAAATCAGTTTTGCTCTTCTTCAAAAATTAACTATCAAGAACTAATGATAAGGGATCTTAATATTGTTATGAATGACTCTGAGACAACACCCTCTACAATTATATTAGTACAAAGTAGGTGGCTTATTTTGCTTAGCTCTCAAGAACTACTTAAGGCAAAGCTTCCCTAATCACAAGAGTAACACCACCTTACTAATTATTAACTTGAAACTACCTAACACATGCATTCTAGAGAGTTGAAATAATCGCTTGTATAAATGTTGGCTTTTGCCAAAGAAATCGAAGCCTCTGTGGGGATTTTGTAATTATTTATAAATCGTTGGTTAATCATCCATATCCTTTAATGTCAAAATTAATGGAGTCCCGTGTCCATGGGGGTTGAGACTGGGTGCTCCTCACTCACTTACTGTTGTTACTATTGTTACATGCCTTGATTATCAGCTCCTCCTGCCTACAAATGACTGTAAGGGAGAAGGGGACTATCTACAGAAAGCCAGCCCAGCCTGACGTGGTCTTCAGGGAGCAAAGAAGAGACATTCAAGTCTTGGTTAACTTTCTAAGCAGTGCTCCTGAGTCGGACCCAACTGCTGGTTTTCCATTGATTCCCTAGTGACTGACAAAGGTCTGACCATCAGGAAACTCCTTGTGTTTATTCCATGGTTTCCCTTTTCATACTTTCCAGTCATCATCTGCATTCGTACCTCCCAATGGGGCTCCCTAACTGATCTCTTGTTGTATTTTATGTTCTATATAACTGGAATGATTGACTCTCTTCCATCGGAACAGTTTTAAAGGCACCGAAAACTTGCAAAGATGATGCGTTTTAGTGGAATGCATGCTCCTCATATGCTCCCACTAGCTTAGGTCCTGCAGGTCATACATTTTCTTAATCATTTTTTATTATTTTTTCCTACACTTTAAAGCTCATGAAACATTGCTATAAATGTGTCTATCATCAAATGTTATATGAATGTTTTAGTATCATTAGAATTACCTCTGGTTCAAATTTATAGAAATTGTGCCCCAGTGATAAAACTCTAGATTCTTGTGTGATATTTCATCACTCCTCTTAGCTATGAGCTTCAATTTAAGCTCAACAATATTTGTTCTTAAGAATTTGCTTCAGTGGAATGTGTCTTGAACCAAGTACTTTGCCCTTACGGTCTTTAAAACAAATAACTTCCCCTGCTGAAACTCAGATTTGTTCACTGAACCTTTTTACCCGAATCCAAAGCAGCAGCGTGGGCACACCCTGCTCCTTAACATTTTTGACATGTCTCATATCACTGCAGGCACATAGTTTCTGGGATTTCCCTTCAGTCTGTGTAAGGATAATCCTGGGGCAATTTTTTGGGGGAGTTATTGTTATTCTTTCTTTACAGATGGCTGCAAGAATCTTGAATACTAGAAAAAAATGTTAGAGGAAGAATTAGCCTGTTCTAATTTATCTGAGAAAACATGAGGCATCTCAAGTATCCAGAAGGGATTGCCCTGAGTCACCAGGGTTTTAGCAGAACTGTGACTCACTGTAGCGTAAGGAAGAAAAGATCAAAACCTGGACATATTTGAACAATTATATATATGTGTGTGTATATATATACATAGATATGTGTGTGTATGTGTATATGTATATGTGTGTATGTCTATGTGTATATATGTATCTCTATCTCTACCTCTATCTCTACTTCTACCTCTATCTCCTCTATATTTATATCTATATTGATATAGATTATTATGTTTAATATTATTCTAGTTGGAATTGCTATGTGAATATTTTAGTATTTTAGGTTGATAGCTATAAGATTCTGGGAGAGAATCAATTTTGACAAAACAGATTTATTTGTTTTAAGGAATTAATTGATTTTCTTGGTTGGAATTTGTTGTCTTTTGTCCTTACTTATCCATATGAGGAATAAGTGTTCCAACTGTGGAAAAGTCTGAGTTTCTATCCAAGATGGGCCTTCTAAGTCTTTGATAACAGCTAACAAATGGCAAGGGAGATCCCTTGAAGAAGCCACTCATGACCTCTTGACCTTAGGTATTTTTCACAATCTCTTGTGAGATACTAATTCATTTGGATTATAACCATAAAAACCAGGCATGTGTTTTTAAATCATAGAACACTCAAATTATATAATGCCACACCTCATGGGAGAGATAAAGTAATATAAATCTTAAAAGACTATTTGGTATTAACTACTTTAATTACTACATTCCTTCAACTGGAATATCATGTTCCCTACAGTCCCAGATATTAAAGGCTTGGTCCTTGATATGGCATCATTGGTACATGCAAGACCTTGTAAGAAGTATAACTAGTGGAAAGTGTAGAGTACCTTCACTGGGGGAGTACCTTTAACAGGATAGTGGGATGTTGCCTCCTCCTTCTGCTGTTTCATTTACAGGTTGTGAACCAAAGGAGTTTTGCTTTGCTTCACGCAACCACCACACTGGACTTCCTCACTGCCTACCCAATAGTATTGAGCCAACAGACCATGAATCAAGACCTCCAAAACTGAACAAAAACAATCCAGCCTACTCTCCTTATATGTTCATTATCTCAAGTACTTGTTGTAACAATAGAAAGACAACTAGTACATGGGAGTTCTTTAAGAGTTAACCATCACTTAACCCATACACATGCACATGTACACACATGCATCTGCAGACACACACACACATGCACACACACATGATCTGCAGACATACATACGCACTCACACATGCACACACATACATGTACACACATACATATGCATAACCGCATGCATCTGCACAAATACACATGCACGCAGGCATGTGCATGCACATTCACACGGGTACACACACATGCATGTGCATGAACACAGACACGTACACATATATACATTACTAGCCACAGGAAAAGCTTCTTTGGGGGTTTAAGCATTTAATGCCCTTGAGAGTCTGCTTGAAATCTTCCTTGGCTATTTATTGCATGATTCTCCAAACAACTACTGTGTCCCCCACAGTCGTTAATATTCTTCCCCACAGCCTGCATCTGTCAGAAATGGTGAAATGTGATCCAGCATAAATAGGATGAGGTATTTCCATTGGTTCCTGTGGTCTACCACAGCTCAGCTGAAGCTCCCGAGGGGAGACAGAGGTCCTGTTCATCACACATGGAAACTCTCTAGACTGTAAGTGTCAAACCAGGAGCAATGAAATGCCTGCGGGTTTCAAAGGAAAACTAAATAAACAGCCGATTCTTTTATCTTCTTTTCTTTTCTAGCACACATTCATTCTACCATATCCTCATTTAAATTTCACTCTCTCACCTTTGTTTGAACCAAAGCTCGTGTTCACTTTGAGCCAATAAAAATTAAAGGAAGGAAACATCTGCACGACTGTGTGACCAGTCCTACAGTTACCAGCAATGTCACAATCTTATTAAGATCAGGCAGGATGTTTGCAGAATTTGTTTTCAAGACACAATGAGTAATAATATACTACCACTACTTTATATATATAATTATATATATATATATAAATATATATATATGAAAATAATAAATTTAAACCTAATTTGTATTTATGTTAACTTCTATTTTACATTTTAAATATACGTCATTCCATGACATTTGATCTGGGAAGCAAATAAATAAGATAGATGTGCCATCTAGATTTAATTTAAAACAATGAATAACCAATTTTAGAATTGGCCTAGGGTCCCAGAGAAAGCCTTACACAAATTACTTACTGTGTTAGGAAATACTGCCGAGCCCTGAAGTAGGAGCTGTCCGGGAGACTCCTATTGCCTTGGCCATAGGAATTTTAAATGATATGCAGGCTTCCTGGAAAGTAATTTCAGAAACAAAGATTTCATGTTTTGAAGAGAAATTCTATTTCCAAGAATACAATTTAGGTAAAGAATTAGATCTTTGCACCACGATTCGACTACAAAAAGCTCCTAGGAATTGTGATCAAATAAATTGCCCAAATGGATGTTGCCAGTCGGTGTGAGAGACTCAAAGGCCTTTCGCCCAGTGACTCCCCGGCATTCTCGCGGTCTTCTGGGTGTGGAGAGATGTCTCAGCAGTCCACAGCACTAACTGCTCTTTCAGAGGACTGAGGTTGAATTCCCAGCACTGAGGTGATGGAAAACCGTCCGTAATGCCAGTCCAGGGGCTCTGATAGCCTCTTCTGGCTTCCTTTGGGCACTGGTCATACATGTTATATAGACATATAAGCATAAAGACACCCATAAACATAAAATTAAAAACAAGTCATTAAAAAAAACCAAACAAGTTCTGATGGATGTGAAAGAAGTCAGGCGGAGGTGAGCCTGTAAGTACAGAGATTACATCTGCTCTTCCTTCCTTGGCCAGACTACCATAGGCCCATAGCAGCTGGGAAATGCACTTCCTCTTTGTAGACAACAGAAGAGGCAGAGTTTGTTGAGCACATCACGGTCTCTCTATCAAACTGTGGTCATGAATGCATTTCAAATTAGCTTTTAATCGATCTGCCCAAGCAGAAGACTGAGGAGTTATAAAACCAAACAAGCAAACAAACAAAAGGGGGGGTTTAAATAAATGAAAAGATGCTCTTGACGCACTGAGGGAAAGCTGTCGGTGTAAGCCACCGTTTGGGTCCACGTTTCCAGTTGCTGGATGACCATGAGTTAACAAAGGTTCTTCTGCTATTAAAGGCCGACAGGGCAAAATATAAACTGCTGCAATCTCCCGGCTGTCATACTTCCGGGTTTCTCAAACTTCCCTTCTTCGTATTTTCCCTCTTGTTTGCATAATAAGGGAGGCATGGCATGAAGAAAGCTGTACTATGGAATGGGATAGGTTCCATTAATTAGCCAGAATAATTTCCTTTTTTTTTTAAATGTGGGATTTCCCTCACTTTTTATTTTACAAAATAGATCAGTTGAAATAACTTATGAAACAGACTCTGAAACACATGTGATGTAGAGAATGGGCTCTAAAGAGTACAAATGGGACAGTGACGTCAATTGTTTTTCCATGGCATCTCACAGCACATTAGATTACTCCAATGGGTATTACTTTGCTGGAGCACACTCAGCTGGTTTCCAGTTTATACCAGTGCTTCCCAGCCTACAACAGTTCACTGTTTCTTTTGGGATTCTTGTAAAGTCCTGCATCTTCTCAGGAACTTCCCAAAGTATATATTATGAGCAAGGGGTATTTATTCCAAATTTCTAAATAAATATTTAACTTTAACTTTTAATTAGGTTTGGCCTTGGCCAGTGTCTCCTTTCCTGGTTAAACCCCGGGAGCGGCCTTTCAAGCGAAGGGGAGTACATCTTGTCAGACACAGTGGCTGCTTCCCATCCAGGCATCTTCTCTCTACTTCTCATCTCTGGCAGAGTCTGCCTCTTGCTGTGTGTCCTGAAGAGGTGAGTCTCTGCCTGCTCGGGTAGACCTTACAGCTGTAGTGCAGGCACAGGGTCCAGAGGGAGACCAGAGGAGAAACCGGGGGAGCAGGTCTCAGGAAGGTCTTTCTTCTCTCTGTGAGTTAGCTGTGGGCTCAGGCCCCTAAGGATCCTCGTAGCCATGCCCTAAGGGAATGGCTTTGTGGTTTCTTTTATTTAGAGATGGTGTCTATTTTTCTGCCCCCTGAGTCTAGGCTGATTTCCTGATCTAGCCTGAGCAGTGGAGTAGAGCAGAAGAGCTCGTGTTCCCTGTTAAAGCCTTGACACAGGAAACCCTGAGCTGTGAGGATTCCAGAGTGATGGAGAGGGGAGCTTGGCAGGCCCCGCCCCAAAGCTTCCATTTAACTGGTGAAAAAACTAGGAAAATGAAATAAAAAACTGGTTAAAGTTACCTCTCATTGATCTAAAAGCAAGTGGAACATCTACTAAATCAATACACATACTAAGATGATTTTGCACTGCTGGGATGCTTTGGAACGCTTTGGGGAAACACTGTTCCTCTAAGGCAGAAACAGCTTCAAGGACCACTGTAACTTGACTGCACTGCGGGATCGAGTGGCCCTTGAACTATCTAGTTCCCCGATGTCTTGTATCAGAAAATAAGGGTCCATTGGTACAGTGATTCGTAATTGACATTCTTCGCTTTTGCGAACGCTAACATTTTTATGATTTTCTGTATAAAACTGATCCAGAACAAACAAGCAAACCACGTAGTATAAGCAGTATGATGAAGTCTCCGGCTGTATCTTCTCCTCGAGGGCTACCCTTTACCCACCTGCTTCTTCACCCTCTGTCCATTTCCCTCTCCAGTCATCCTATTATTTATGATACATCATGATTCATAATGATGAATAAATTATATATTAATATTTATATATTATTATATGTAACAATATCTAATATATTATTAATATTTATTTATAATAGTATATAACAACAATAACAACAACAACAACAACAAAACAACAACAACAGTCAGGATTATTTGTGTTTATAGTGTTCCTTTTAGTTCTTTTTTCCCAAAAAAATATGTAGTTAGGGGTCATGAGGCAATCTTGAGGCTCACTGAGCCCTTCGATAAGGCCTCCAGACATGAGAATCTTTGAACATCAAATGCTGGTTTGCTTTTGCTAACTCAAGGCATGAACACGGCAAGCCTCTGCAGAAGAGTTCTAAAGAGACAAACCACATGGCTGGTATACAAGTGGACAATCAAATCTAAGAATCCATTTTGTCTGATTCTAAAATTAGTGCAGACCTCAGTGTGTCCCTCTGCTCTCCAGAGTTCAGTCAGGTCTGTTCTGCCGTGAAACATTTGGGGAGCATTTTAAGATTATTTCCTTCAAATTGTACTACCTTAAATGTGTATCATGTGTCTCACTGTTTCACTTGATTTTACGGGAACAATCATTACCAAAGGGATACAGATGATTATTAGTGGGTTAATGAGTAGTCAATCATTATCTTTTCGAGTTTTAGTGTTGGAAACTTTTATCAGTCTCTTTTTGGCATGTGCAATATAGAAAAGAAGCTATGTACTCAAAACAAACAAACAAACAAGCAAAAAACCCTGTTCTCTTGAGAAAAGAAATAATTGCCAACACGGCTTTTAGTTTTAGTAGATTTAGCTCTCTAAGATATTGTTCAACTTTACTTCCCAATTAATAACAGATTTCCAAATGAGATCAGAGATTTTGTACAGCCATGACACACACACACACACACACACACACACACACACACACACACACGAGGAAATGGAGTTTCTGTAGTCAAGGACGTTCTTTGATGTGCTTTCCTACTGTGGTACTCCCCTGCCGGTCCCTTGCAGTAATCCTGTTCAGAGCATGGCTCCTGAAGGCGTGGCTCTTGGCTCTTGGCCCTGCCTTGACTCTGTGGGACAGCTCCCTCTGATTTCACAGGCAGTCCCTGACACGGAGACGAAGGTGTGACTTCGCATGTATCTATTTATTGGAAAGGAGATGCGGGGGAAGAAACATGTGTGTACTGTTACTCTTCTGCTGCACTTAGAGGGTTGGTCAGCCATATACTATCCTAAAGCCAGGAACTGAACCTTTGTGAGAAGAACTTGTGTTTCAGTTGTATCTGTATTTGAGATTGGTTAGAAAACATGGGGTGAGAAAATGGTAAATGTTGACATAAGAAATTTATTTAATAAAGATTTTGGTTTTCAAGCTGGACATGGTGTGTATCTAAAATGTCAGCATTTGGGAACTGAGACAGGAAGATTAGCTCTTGATTGACCACATAGTGGGCTCCAGAATAGCCTGGACTACGTGAGGTCCTGTTTTAAATCTGTTTTGCATATTCTTTTGGTAAAGCCTTGGATAAATAATCCTTATTTAATGAGATTCCATCTCTGTCAGGAATCAGCACATGGATATAACACAAGATTGCTTCAGATATCTAAATTTGCTGTTAGAATGATTTTATTTCTAACTCTGAATCACACACTGATGTGGGATTATAGAGGGAACCTATATAACCTCTTGCCTGGACCCGAGATCCATCTCTTCACAACAATATTACCAGTTTCCAAGTGGCAATAAGCAAAAGGACCTAGTAATCACTTATGTTCTGCTCCTGCCGTAGGACACTAGAACAAGCTGGAAGGAATGGCCAATTTCCTCTTTGCTCCGGTGAAACTAAAATATATACAGTATTGTTTTGAACGGGTTCGTCTCTAAACCTTTCCCTGTACTTTTATAAAGACTTTAAATTGCAACCTTATTAATTATGAACTTAATTATAAGACAACAATGTGGAAGACATTATTGGAGTAAATGGAGCGTGCAAATAAGAATTGATGGTTATTAAAGTGAAGACTTTTAGGCCAATAACAGCACAAAAAGGGGGGATTTATAACTGTATGCTCTCTGGCTAGATATACAGGCTACCATGGGACAAGACCAAAGCTAGAAGAATGGAAATTTTGTCATAACCAAGCAAAGTGCACAGGGGTCCCTGTTGTCCTTCCCTGAGCAGTAAAATAAAGCACGCTCAAGCCACAAGAGGACTTCTGTTCCTTCCGCATCAACTCCTTCCTTCAGCCTTCCCCATGGGAGATGAGCTTTGGAAATAATGGGCAAAAGGCAAAAGTCGATTGAAAGGCTAATTCTGCCGGGCAGTCATTGATCCATTATTTAGTAAGAAGCTGGAGCAGTTGGGCTATAACAAGCCCTAATCCGGTGGCCCTGTTGTTTCCCCCTCATCTATGAGAAGCCATCAGCACCTTATAAAGAAGTTGCATGTTTAATCATGTCCTTTGATGCTATGCTGGGTGGGGTTGCTGCTGGATGGTCTGTGAGAAGTTGTATTAGAATAATGTGACATTTGTGCCGCACAGAGAGCCTCCTCCTGTTCTTCAGTGTTGATTTCACAACAATCTCCAGGCATTTAAAGGGATTAGAGCCATTGGAAGGCAATATAGTATGAGTTTTGAGAACCTAAACTATTTAGCAACACTGGAAACCTTATAGTGCTAGGGGGGAAAAAAGATACAATTAAATAGTTTCATCTTATATACCATAAGGAGGAAGAAATTTTCTGTTTTTAATTAGCTATTCGTTTTCTTCCTAGCATGTGGCTTCAGATAATTAGGGAGATTATTTATAACAATGACGATGGCTTTCCCATTTGTTTCATTAAAGCATTATGCTAATGAGTCCAAGATTCAGATTCATTCCCAAGCGGGCCAATAAACTCACACTGGCTCGGAGACAACTCCACCCATAGCCAGCCAGCCATCTTGCAATACTGCTTCTTGAAGCTAGATGAATTGAGGTGGACCGTTCATTGTGAATCTGTTCTCAGAAGCCAGTAAAATCAACTCATGGTCAATGGCGCTGTAAGAGGGGCTCCTTCCTTAGGGAAAGAGCTTTGTAGGAATGTGGTAGAGCATAGTGGTTAAGTATCCCAAGTCTTCAGGCAAGCTCTCTGCATTTATATACTGGTGTCAATCTCTGCAACAACGGACCTCTAGGCAAGTGACTTAAACCTTCTCCCTCAAATTCTATATCTAAAAAGCAGATCAGATGATGGACTGTGACTTATAGGGTAGTGAGGCAATATGTGCATTAAGTAGCTGGTGTGGCCGTCAGCATTTCAGAGACTGTTCAGTAGTTACAGTAAAGAACTGACTCTACCTCTAGGTGGAGAGATGTGTTGTTCTTCCTTTAAAAGCTAATCTAATTGGACAGTTACCTGGCCAATGGACTACCCTCAGGAAGACAGGTCTATCTGAAGCAATGCTGAATCGGATAAGATGAATACTATATCTTCAATGAGGTAAACATACCTTCCCTTCTCAGAATTTCTACTCTCTGTGCATCTACTCCTGACAGGTTCTGTTGGATCTGCTCAATTTTCTTAGTTGTGACTTAAAAAGAAATGAACTTTTCTTTTAATTTTTATTCTTTCTTTCTTTCTTTTTTTCTGAGACAGGGTTTCTCTGTGTATCCCTGGCTGTCCTGGAACTCACTCTGTAGACCAGGCTGACCTTAAACTCAGAAATCTGCCTGCCTCTACCTCCCAAGTGCTAGGATTAAAGGCCTGTGCCACCAGTGCCCTGCTAATTTTTATTCTTTTCTCCTTTTTGAATGCTGGCCACAATCTAAATATGCGGACCCGCGTTTGTTTGTTTTGTTTTGTTTTTGTTCCCGTTAAGTTTCCTTCTCTTTCTCTACAGCTCCATTGCCTAAGGCTGTTTGTCCACCACATGACTGACCTACATGTTGACTTAATTCAAATGGCATAGAGATTTCTCTTTCTCTCCACCATCTTCCTTCTCTGGACAGCTGCTGAGATTCACAGTGCCTGACTTGGGAGTGTTTGTTTGTTGTTTTGGTTGTTTTGTTTTGTCTGTTTCTGTTGCTTTGGTTTGTTTGCTAGCTAACTCTAGTAACATTCTCCTCCAGCTTCTTTCAAAGTATCTTCCAACATTTCTTCATTAATAAGACTGAGAATCTCCTGAGGACACTGCCAGAACACCCAGCCTCTCTGGTGACAGTCTCTAATCTTAGAAAGCAGGTTTTCAGCCATCATGAGGATTATGGAACTAAAAGAATGATATATTTGCACTGTGACTCTGGTTCTTTGGGTTCTACACAAAGGCTGGTTGCTGTGGGGTCAACCCCGAGAGTGCCCGCTGGCAGCTGGCTCTCTGTTCTCTACAGAATGTCCTAACTTGGATGTGACTTGCCAACAGCTAATTCCGACTTAAATGAATGCAAATGGAAGCCCAGACTTCTATCCAGAGGCAGAGTGAGTCAGGCATTCCAGCGTGGCAGCTTTATGCAATAACTCATTGGATTCCCTCTCTGTGTGGCATTTTCTAATTTAACTGAAATCTTTGCCTATAACCAGGGATATTCTGAGGGAAAAAGAGAGACAGAGAGACAGAGAGACAGAGAGGGGAGGGAGAGAAGGGGAGGGGGAGGGGGAGAAGGGGAGGGGAGGGGAAAGGAAGGTGGAGGGCAGAAGGGGAGGGGAAGGAGAGGGAGAGGCAGAGGGAGAGAAGGGAAGAGGGAGGGGTGGGGGAGGGAGAAGGGGGAGAGGGAGAGGGAGAGGGAGGGGAGGGGGAGGGGGAGAGGGAGAGAAAGTATGTGGAAGGAATTTAACCATGAAAATCTTATCTTAATCTTTTACCCAAATGTCCTGGGTCTTGGCAATCTCAGGAATTTTATTGTAGTCATGAGCTTCTGTTGCCTGGAAGCTCTACTGGATGAGGCAAACAAACGGGTGTGGCCTGGAGAGTTTCCATTTTACCTGGGCAAACGCTAAAAGATGGGGGTTGGGAGCCAGGTCGGAGGAGTAAATATCCAGATGCCGTATCAGCTAAAAGAATCACTTGAAGTGAGAGTTGCTCTCTAAGTACACAGCTGTGATTTTTATAAGGGTTCCAATAGCTTTTAAGGACAGAAGTGGAAAAGGATAGCGGACACGGAGCAGCTGCGGGTCTGTGATGTCAACTACAGTATCTTAGAATTCTCCGTTCCCCTCATTGGTTCTGGTAATAAAGTTTGTCTGAGCAAAGCCATCTCCACCTCTGAACGACAGAGAAACGGAGGTATGATACATTTCACTGTGTTTACAAACACAACTAAAATGTACAAATACACTAAAATGGTCCACCTTCCCTATGGAGGATAATTCTTGTATTCAAAATATTAATAACTTCTGTGTCTAAGGAGATGACTCAGTCTCTGAAGTGATAGCCGTAAACTCTGAGGCGTTGAGTTCAGTGCTGAGTGTGTACCCACAAATACGGGCTGTGGTAGCAAGTGTATCCTACATAGTCTGTATTTCCTATAGCCTGGCACCAGATAGACGAAGGCAGAAGAATCTTAGGGCTTTGAAGCTACCCAGTCTAGCCAAATTAACACACTCCAGACTTAGCTAGAGACTCCATCAAATAACATAAAACATAAGGCGAAGAGCAATACAGAAAGACACTCCATGTTAAGCCACGCCCTCCAAATGTGCATGTAGCTATGCATATACACTGTACACGCACAAATGGTAATCTAATTCAATAAACGGTTTCACAGAAACATCAAGAGAAGTTGATGCATGAACTTAAAACCATCATATCCTGGATAACGAGGGTGGATCTGCTGTCACCATACGTATCTGACAAACGAAAGGGAGAAGGTCAGAATCACAGATGGAGCTATGACTACATCGGCAGTGGCAGGAGGTGGGGCTGGGTGGCAGGGAGAGGCAGCCGTCGCTAGCTGGAGAACTGGGCAGCCTCTTTACCAGGAAAAGGTAAACAGAGCCTCTCTAGAGTCTCCAAAAAGCAAACACCCCCAGTCTCGCCTGTTACTTTCTGTCACATGAAATTTATTTTAGTTTTCTTTGCTTTCGCACTGAAAGGTAGTACATTTGTGCTGTTTTCAGTTTGCGATGATCTGCTGAAGTCATGCAGCAGGCAAAGGCATGGAGGAAGGGGCTGGACCTGTGGAGAAACAGAGTTTTAGCGCTACTCAATGTGGTGAAGATGGCGGGCCCTCTCACGCCCACTGTCACTGCAAGCTGTCTATGTCCCCAGACAAGCGGGTCTGTGCGAGAGTCCCCCAACCCATCTCGGACGCCACACTGGTCTTCTTTCTGTTCCCTCTTCCTGAAACATCTTCGTAATCCGTTTAAATGCTTTTCCAGCCAGGAGATTCATTTGTTTTTAATAAGCACATGTTTGTCTTTCAGCACTCAACAGTGGTCGTTTAATTGAGAGAAAGACCACCTACCTTGCCTCAGCTGAGGAAAACATATTCCCTCTATAGGCAGAAATTTGAGGTATAAATAAGCCCTAAAGGAAGCTATTACAGAGAGCCAAGATAAGGGGGTTCAAGTTCAAATCAATAGAACATTTGGTGAGCAGCTCTTACTGCAGGGTATGCAGGGTGCAGGGTGCAGGGTGCAGGGTGCAGGTATGCGGGGTGCAGGAGAGCAGAGCACGGTTTGCTTCCGGAGAGCTCACAGTCTAGCAAGCATGGCACCCGAGGACACAGTGTGGAACCAGGACTTCGGATGTTTAAATGGAAAGACGGGGCTTTGATATTGTTCATAACATGCATTTAATAACATGCAGAGAACGTGCGAGTTCTTTTATATTTTATCATGTGGGAGATAAAAACGTACAAACTCACATATACTTCCCAACTTACCATAAGAATTAAAGAACATGGCGTGACTCATGAACTTATTGATCGGGTCAAGAAATCTAAAATATATACTAACTGCGGAGTGTAAAGGCATATATTTATGAATGAAGCAAAAATCCCAGCATTCATGTGTCTTCTGTCTAAGCCATGCATTCTCTTCTCTGTGAATCGGCAGATGGCCTCAATGGCTTTTGAGTTCTTTGAGGGAGCCCTGACCGTCTGGAAGATTTTTTTTTTTTTTTTTGAAACAGGAAGCCCCATCACCTACCACCATCCAGGCCCTCATCAATCCAGTATTCTCTCTATTCCCTCCGGAACGTTCCCTCCCTTTCTCTTTAAAGTATGTCCTCTGTTTCCAATACTCTGAATCCTTCCTCGGCTGCTAGAGACAATTTGTTTTAGTCATCTAAATCTGCTGTGCTACAGTCTATAAGACACCCTCAGCTGGGGACACTAAAAAAAGGGAGAAGAAAGAGGAGGAGGAGGAGGAGGAGGAGGAGGAGGAGGAGGAGGAGGAGGAGGAGGAGGAGGAGGAGGAGGAGGGACTGAGTAGTCTGGGAGGAGGGAGGCAGGCAGGGCAGGCGCATACCTGTGGCTCACCGCAGGAAGCTCAGCTCCCACCAAAAGGAAATGGGAGTAGCCAGACACATCAGTGCTTGAGATGTGGGTTCAAATCTAACTCTCTAAGGCAGCAGAGAGTGCCTCGGTACTGAAGGCCCTGGCTCCCCTCCGTGAGTATAGACAGAAACACCCTGAGGCTGGATTCCTAGCATGTGCAGTAACGTTCCTGTCATGAGAGCTTTCGCCTCTCGGCAGCCCTGTCCTCTAGGTGCGCAGAGACTCCGGCTCTTCCTTCCCGGCCTGTGATTTTGGAAGGTGATCTGCGCATGCGTCCTTGGCGGCCTCACCAATGGCTCATGGGCAAGCCAGTCCTTCTGCCCGTCTGAGTTCAGCTTTCATTTGCCCATGAAAATTGTCTCTCCGGTACTAAAGTATTGCCAATTCTCCCATTTTAATAGCCCACGCATAGCTCTGCCCCCCCCACTTCTGCCTCGTCTGAGTCCCCGTTCATCCCTAGGCCTCTAGATTTATTAAATTCCTTTGATTTTTTTCTTTTATCTAGATGTGCATCCAGTGAAATTATTTTTCTTCTCTTTTATTCATCCAAATATAGACATTTTTCTCTGTGACCTGGCTTTGACCCTTTTATCTTTTCTCTTCTTTGGTATTTTACCCCCCCCCCTGCCTTAGCAGCTCCGGGCTTGCAGAGAACACTAGGTCCAAATCCTTAACGACCGCAGGGACCTGTGCTGTGTCCTGTCCTCAGTGTCGCAGCTCCAGGACACTGAAGACAGTGTTCGGCTCCCTTCTCCGGTGCATCTGAAGGAATCCTAACAAATCTCACAGTGGATGTCTTTCTTTCCAGTAATATAGTTGGAATGTGGCGCGTGGAAATAAAATGTACAGGGAACACTATGGCTGCCGTCTTTCATTTTAACTGTTCCTGCGGGTGGGGTCTTAACAGCATTTCACACACACTGTTGATAGTGGGTCCCAATTCAGTGCTCTGTAACTGAACAACAGAATTCAAGAGTTCGAATCCCACTTCTAGTAGTTTGGTCAAAGAAGCAAATCCCTCTTAATGTGTTTACTGGGCTATGATGGAGACTTAGTGGAGTACACTTTGCACCTTCAGTTTCTCATGTCTTAGCTTTCTTAGCTTGAGAGGTACTTTTCTTCTTCATCCTTCTCGTATATAATATATCCCAACCTCAGTTTCCCTTTCCTCGCCTCTCGCCCAGTCCTCCGCCCCAGTACCTCCTCTCTTTCCTGATCCTCCAGTCCTCCATTTCCGTTTCATAAAAAAAAGCAGGCCTCCCAGTGAAAATCAACCAAACATTACATAACAACGCACAAGAAGCCAGGGCGGAAGCCCTCATACTAAGGCTGAACACGGCAACCGTTCGTTGTTTGTGAGTTCTCTTCCGAATCTCACAATTCTCTCTACATCCCAGGCAAATTCTCACCACAGTGAGCGATTTCTGAACTCCCCCCCCACCCCCCGCCCCGTTAGCTTCCCCATCGCATGGCCACCCGGTATTTTATTGCACAAACACCAGGTCAGGAGATGGTTTTCCTCTCGGCTCTCCAGCTGCCGCCTGGCCAGCCACTGCGTGAGGCGGTCGCGGCTGTCACAGGCAGGGCTTCCTGTCCTTAGCAGAGAGGAAGCTGTGCTTTTGGATGAACCCTCATTGTCCAGGGCTGGAACAGCGATCACCGGGCAGCGATAAGGCCCTTTCCAATGCAGCAGCAATCTGCAGGAATCTCACTAACCTTCTTAGGGAGAAGAGGAAAGAAGGGGCGTTCCCAAAATGACAACCAGCCCCGCGTATCCCAGCAACCAGAAGAAACGAAAACACGCCCCGTAGTCAGAGTATTTATCTTGCTAGGATTTCTTCCCCTTTGCTTTGCAAAGGGAATATAAAATGATACCTTGCCATCAATTACAAACAAAAGGAGTGGATAGGCTTCATTTTCAGTTGACTGTTAGGCATGAGGATGTGTTCTGGACCGTGTGGTTCTCCTGTCTTAGTGACGCATCTCTGAGCACTGTCCACAGGGGCCGAGCAGTAGCCTCCTTTTATTTCACTGTTGGGGGCTTGCTGCCCTTTCTTTCGCATTCTCGCATTCTCATTTCCTTCAAGTGGCCTATTAGACAAATGGCGCCCTTTGAAGGTTTCTTAAATAGAAGCTGCTAAAGAGAAACACACATCATCAGTCTGTCTTCCAAAAATACACTTGGTATAACCACTCTCTCAATTATCTTAAACTGTATCATGTGTTCAATTAAAAGAAAAACGTTCCTGCTTTTCAAATGATCAAAGCTAAATCGATCAATTGCCTTACACCGTTGTGTGTGTGTGTGTGTGTGTGTGTGTGTGTATGTGTGTGTGCATATGCTTTTCAGGTAAAGAGATATACATCCTCTCCAGTGATAGATACAGCAGTGTTTGCCCAAAAGATGTGTATGTATAGTTGGGAAATTCCCAACTATATGTATGCACACATACATAGCCTGGCGTAACATGTGGCACAGACGTCAGCACGGTGAATTTCTTTAACATGCTCATCTCTATAATTCAGCTACAAGTCACGGTGATTTGAATGAGAAACATCTCCCACAGGCTCATCCACACAAACCCTTGGTACCCAGTTGGTGGTGCTATTCGGGAGCTCATGGAACCTTTATGAAGTAGAGCCTTGCTAGAAGACGTCACTGAGGGTTGGCTCTGAGAGTTTATAACCTCACCTGAACAAGTTCTAGCTGGCTTTCTCTGCCAACTGGCGTTGAAAACGTGATCCCTTGGAGGCAGCTTTGGCGGCCCGCTGCCGCATCTCCACTCATTACATGGACCCCTCTCTCTCCAACCATATGCCAAAATAAACTTTCTTCCTTGAGTTGCTTCTTGTCACGATGCTTTATTGGAGCAACAGACAGTAACTAAGATACACGTGGTAAGAGGAAAAGCATTTTCGGTAGAGTTTTCAGGATGCCCCTGACTGCATCTTCAATGTTTCCTAAGGTTTCCTTCTTCACTGGCATTCACTACAAATGAGCGTGGACTGAAGAAGTTAAGCACGTGCAATCGGAGACTTGGCTCAGAGGTTAAAAGTGCATAATGCTCTGGCAGAATGCCTGTGCTTGGTTCCCAGCACCCACACGAGGCAATTCACAACTGCCTAGAATTCCAGATCCAGGGGACCTGACACACTCTCCTGGTGTCAATGTGTACCCGTACTCATGGGCACACACACACACACACACACACACACACACACACACTACTGCTGCTGCTGCTGCTGCTGCTGCTGCTGCTACTACTACTACTACTGTTAAAAGGACAAAAATGGCAACCAACAAATTGGGAAAAGATCTTTACCAACCCTTCATCTGACAGAGGGCTAATATCCAAGATATACAAAGAACTCAAGAAGGTAGACTCCAGAGAGACAAATAACCCTATTAAAAATGGGGTACAGAGCTAAATAAAGAATTTTCACCTGAAGAATATCAAATGGCTGTGAAGCACCTAAAGAAATGTTCAAATTCCTTAGTCATCAGGGGAATGCAAGTCAAAACAACCCTGAGATTTCACCTCACACCAGTCAGAATGGCTAAGATCAAAAACTCAGGAGACAGCAGGTGTTGGCAAGGATGTGGAGAAAGAGGAACACTCCTCCACTGCTGGTGGGATTGCAAGCTGGTACAACCACTCTGGAAATCAGTCTGGCGGTTCCTCAGAAAACTGGGCATGACACTACCGGAGGATCCCGTTTTAGTGTTTTTTGTTTTTTTTTTTAATGATGGTAGTAGCAGAGTGGTATATGTGTTGACACAGAATATTGAACAGTAACTGGAGGTGTATAGTTGAAATTATGCTAGCTGTGTACACACACGCCTAAACCCTTACTGAGGCAGTGTAGACACCTGACATGAAGATTATGTGCTCAGGTCAGGGTTACGGGATTGTGTATCCTTCCTCATAAGCCGTCCTGTTCTCCCTAATAATCATTGTCCATTTCCTCCATTTTCCCCCACCCTGACAAATGGGGCTGTTATACTTAGCAACTCAGCACAATGACAATTGTATCATAGCCTGTGATCTCAGCAGCACCCCTATGGAGCTGCTGTTACTGGTTTCTTTCAGAATATGCAATCAACAAATAAGCATATTCCTTAATCTTGGAATAATTTTACAAGGTTGACTAAGGATACAATCATGTTGCGGTACAGAAGCCACAGGGTAGAGTTTCTCACTCTCTTATTGCTGTTAAATGAAGCTTAGCAGGAGGCTATTAACTCTCCCAGGTGGAAGCTGCCTATTTTTAACTATAAACTACTTGAGATTAAGGGAGCTGCTTGGCCTATCTCAGGTCCTAAGTGCCTAGCATGGTGTTTTAGTATGTAGTAAGTGTCAGAGGCACGTTTCCTGAAGTTTAATATCTTGTTCTGGGTCTATCCTATCTTTAAGTAGAGCAAAGAGGTTCACAAAGTGCTTCTGGTTTTAGATGTTCATTGTTAGGTTTCTAGAAGCACATAAATAGTTTTAGTTGTTAGAACAGTATGACAAGCTCACATTTTAATTGTCTTCAGCTACAAAAGTAAATTTGTCTAAAGTTGTAGTATGAGTACATATGGTATTCAAATTTCAAGAGGTTCATGTTGTAGTTCAAAATACATATTATTTGAAATAATGCCAGTGTATACAGGCTAAGAACTCAAGGGTGGTACTTATGGAGAATTGTGGTGGCTTCTGCATGGGCTTTGACAAGCTCGTGTCTACTCTTTCAATTTATTCCTTTTATCCAGACAACAAATCTGATGTTCCCTTTTATTTCCTCTGAGAACAAGAAGAAACTGAGTCACAGCTAAAAGTGCTTCATGGATTGGGATGTACATCTAACAAGGTTATCACTCAGAGCACTGGGATCCTAGTGTGGGGTAAGCAGTCTGTCTTTCTGAACCTTTCTTTTATGCATCTATAAAGCATAATCACAATCACCCATCTTTAAAGGGTTATTGTAAAAACTAACCTTATCAATGTTAAATGATTGGCATTAAGTAAACGATGGCTGGACTTTTAATTCAACTGTAAAGGGCCTACCTTGCTCAGTGGACAGTGACAAAGTCAGCGAGTTAGTTATATTTTCCACAGAAACAAATGAGACCGCCAAGAGAGCTGAAGGGAATAAGAGGGGAGACATAACATACAACTGGAGGAACACTGACTGAAACCACCGAGTTACCTGAGAAGGATAAACGGCGTGGAGTGCAGGTGATAGGGACCACGCTACCATCGCTTGAAGAGCTGGAAGACTAGGCCCGCCTTAGATGTCTCGGAGACTCTCCGAGAGAGATGACTCTTCATGATGTTGTGACACCCAATGTACTGCACTGGATGGGACTGAGTGAGTATTCCCTGCCCTCTGGCCCTTTGCAATACTGTCAGGTTGGCTCATGAGTCACTTTTATCTTTATAAATATGCTCTGTTCTTGCCTGTCTCTACAGGCCTTATGTGCAACTATCTACAGAATGTAGAGCTAAATCCCCTGGAGAGCTAGAGATGCTTCACATTGTCCGTGGTTCAGTCTGTCTTACAGGAGGTTCGGCGGTCTGACTGTGGAAAGTGGCCTTCGGCGAGTCAAGTTTCATTCAGTGTTGGGGGTTTCATCAGTGAACTTAGAAATGTATTGAACCTCCGTAAATGAATAACTCCTGTTGGTCTGATCTTTGAAAAATACAAATTCATTCATTATTTTACCCTTAGCACACTATGTTGTGAGAGATTGGCCAAAGGAAGGTCTGAGAATGACAGGAATGCAGAGACAGGGACTCAATTCTGGAAGGTTCAATGTGCTCCTCTATGTTCTGTGAAAGTAGACAAGGAAATGAGTTCCTGAGATTTGTTTTTTTCCTATTGGCCCCCATGATGGTTAATCATGAAGTTTGGGATCATCCCCTTTAATTTTAGTGACTAAGATTATGTGTCTGTGTATATGTGTTATGTTTGTGTGTGTTGTATGTGTGTCGGTGTATATATATATATATACATATATGAATATATATATATATATATGAATGTCGATGTGTGTGTGTGTGTATGTGTGTGTATGTGTGTCTGTGTATTTTTGGAGGCCTGGAGTTGATGTCAAATGCTCCCTGCTCTTACTTTCTGCCTTATTTTTGAGGCAAAGGCTCTCAGTGGACCCGAAGCTCACTGTTTTGACTTTATTCGCTGGCCAGCAATCTCCAAGAATCCACCGGTCTCCTCCTCTGCATTGTTCTTGGGTTATGGACACAATCCCTCCAATGCAGCCTTTCTCACATGGGATTTTGGTAGATCAAACTCAGGTTCTCAGACTTAAACAGCAATTTACGGACTACGCCATCTCCATCCCAAGAGATTAAGGCTTTCAAAAGAACAACTTTGAGTCTCTGATTCAGAGTTGCTGTCTAAATTCAGACAGTGCCCAATACAGAAGCACTGCCCCCATCAACAACATTTAAACAGATATCTCAGAAATGGGATGCATAAAAGAGATATGGGTTATTTCTAGATCATCAGTCAGAAGTTCTTTCCCCATGAGTCTAAGCATGATTTCTCCATGTTTCTATGAAAGAACTGGCCTAAAATCTTTATTTAGGATGTTATGAGAATTTGACCCCAAGAGAAAATCTCAAGAGAATTAGAATCCTGCTATTCACATCTTAAATAAAACCTTGTCAAGATTGGAATGAAGCTGCTTCCAGGCCAGAGCCAGGGTTGGCTCATTTCATTGGTTGAGTGGGTGGCGCTAATTCTCAGAACTTAGTGGCTAGGGCACTGAAGTGTTTTCAAAAGGCTTCTTGGAATGTCTTGCTTTTTCCACTATTGGTATTATTATTGGTAAAATAATAAAATTAAACACTTAACTTGTTGTTTGTATATGTGATGTCTATTCTATAGTATCCTAGTTGTTTATCCAAAGCCAATATGAGAACATTTGCAGCTGTTTGGAACCCTTGAGTCTGACCTTTAAAAAGCTCGCCTGTTCAGGTCAGGTTCACACAAAATTGCCTTCCTTAGAATTAGTTGCAATTCAATAGATTAGAAATCCTAAGAGCATTTTCAAACCCCATCTTTTGACAAGTAATCTTGCCTAATCATAGGAAAGTTAACATTGCAAATTTTACCTACATCAAGGGAATGGGATTACATGTGATGTGATACCAAGAGTCAGGGCTCCTGGGTACTGTTTCAGGATTTGGCCGACCATATCCCATCTTTACTGGAGGTGAATAACCATTCAAGGGTACTTGAAGTAGTTACTTTCTGTTGTGATAAAACACCATTACCAAAAAATGATTTATAGAAGAGATCATTTTGGCCTATAGTTCTGGAGAAAGAGAGAGAAAAAGAAATGGAAAGGAGGGAGAGAGGGAGAGGGAAAGGGGAAGGGGGAGGGGGAGAGGAAGAGGGAGAGGGAGAGGGAGAGGGAGAGAGAGAGGGACAGGGTGAGGGGAAGAGGGAGAGGGAGAGGGAGAGAGAGAGCGAGCGAGCATAATTGTGGGGAGGCTTGGCAGCAGGCAGCTAGAATGGGAAGCTGAGAGACGTTTTCAATTGCAAGCATGAAGCACAGATAATACTGATAGTGGGGTGAGACTACAAACCCTCACAGCCCACCCACAGTGATATATTTCCCTAGGCTAGACCTCCCATAGGTTCCATAACCTTCCCAAACAGCCCCACCAACTGCAGACCCAGTGTGCAAATGTGTGAGCCTCTGTAGGACATTTCTCATTCAAACCACCACTGCGGGGTATTGTAGATCTTAGGTCGAATAAAGTAGATGTCACTATTTTACACAGAAAAATCGAAAGTCAAACACTTTTACATGCTTCTGGAATGATCTCCCAGATAAGTAGCTTGCATCAACTTTTAAAATTGGTGATTGCATTTCAGACAGTTTGATTTACTCAGAGTCTTACATGGACATGTGTCCTAAATGCTGCATTTGTTTATGTATCAGGGAAGAGTTGAGAATCAAGAAAAATGAAGATAAATTAGACTTAAAGATGGACTTTCTTATAAACAAATACACAATCAAGTGAATGGGAAAAGTAAGAATACATGTAACAACTATAAGGCCGTGTAGAAATTCTAGACCATGCACTACGCCAATTCAGATCCACGCTGGGAATTAGAAATGTATTCAGTTATCATGGAAGAATTTCAGGCTACTGCAAAAGAGATCATTGCCTGTGTTTATCATAGGTGAATGTGGTTAGGGATAGAGAATTACCATGTGGTCATCCAGGGACGCTCTTATATAAGCAGGTGAGAGATCAAAACAGTGACGAGCTCTCAAGATGGTGAAGGGTGTCTATCAGTAGAATATCATGAAAACCATACGAAATGTGAAGCCATTAACCAGCAGGGCACAATGCCAATCACTGGGTGTGAGACGGAAAATTAATAAGCCAAAGGTATCAAGACCTAAGGAAGGAAAGCAGGAGAAATTCCTTTCTATTGTCTTCTAAAGTGCAAATCAGTGCAAATGGGCTGTGTACCCTGAACTGGAGTTTGGGGTGCACAAATATCCAAGCTCCTGTAGGCCCCCACTGATCACTAATGAGCTGGGAGGTGAGGGTCATGGAGTAGTGGATGTGCACTGCTGTAACTGACATGCCACAGTCCCGTGGGTCCCAGTGTGAGATCTGCCCTTGATGCCCCACCTCCCTCTGGCTTAATTTTTAACAGCTTGCCATATTTGATATCAACAGTTCAGTTTCAGAACTTTATTATTTCTCTTTTAGGGAGCTCAGAAAACTTTCTCGGACTTTGAGATATCCAAGCCCTGAAATCTGAGTGGCATAATGACTCTTTCTTCTCTCTCTCTCTCTCTCTCTCTCTCTCTCTCTCTCTCTCTCTCTCCCTCCCTCCCTCCCTCCCTCCCTCCCTCTCTCTCTCTCTCTCTCTCTCTCTCTCTCCCTCCCTCCCTCCCTCTCTCCCTCCCTCCCTCCCTCCTGTGGCTGCTACCCATGCCAAAGCAGAGGGCATCTCAATTGTCTGTTACCAATTCACCTTCTCTCCCCTCAGCTCCAAATGTTTCTGGCCAGATAATCTAAGCTCATTTAGTATCCCAAGTCCTTTTGTTCAGTTTAGGGGTACAGGAAATTTGAGCTCCTTCTTGGGGTTTGAAGTATCTGTTTCTACTTCCTGCAACCCCACCCCCCATCCCAATCTCAGGCAAGCATTAATTTGTTTGCAGGAGTCAGGTTATGTAGGTGATATATACTTATTTATTTTTGAGTTGTTTGTTAAATTACACAGACCTGATGATAGATACAGTCTTCTATAGATTTGCCCTCGGTGTTTTAATTTACTTATATCTTATGCATTTTTTTAGAACTTTGGTCCATGCTCATGAGGTTCGTGAAGCTGCTACGTGCAATATGGTAGTCATGCATTAAGGCTGTGGGTGCCACAAGGAACGGAGTGCTGAGTGGTAGCTCTGGAAGGGACAGGACAGGAGACAGTGCTGCTGATGGAGGAGCTTGGCGGTATGAGACGTGGTCTTTTTCCCTTGTCTCTTTTAATATCCTCTCTTTGTTCTGTACATTTAATACTTTGACTATTCTGTGTTGTGGGAGTTTCTTTTCTGGTCCTTTTAGTATTTTAGATGCTCCTCATACCTTAGTAGGCATATATCCTCCTTCAGATTAGGGTAATTTTCTTCTATGATTTTGTTAAAAATATTTTCTGATCTTTGACCTGGGTTTCTTCTCCTTCCTCTATCCCCATCATTTGTCTTTTATAATGTCCCAGATTTCTTGGATGTTTTGAGCTGAGATTATTATTATTATTATTATTATTATTATTATTATACTGGCTAGTTTTGTGTGTCAACTTGACACAGGCTGGAGTTATCATAGGAAAAGGAGCTTCAGTTGGGGAAGTGCCTCCATGAGATCCAGCTGTGGGGCATTTTCTCAATTAGTGATCAAGTGAGGGAGGGCCCTTGTGGGTGGTGCCATCTCTGGGCTGGTATTCTTGGGTTTTATAAAAGAGCAGGCTGAGCAAGCCACGGGAAGCAAGCCAGTAAGTAACATCCCTCCATGGCCTCTGCATCAGCTCCTGCTTCCTGACCTGCTTGAGTTCCAGTCCTGACTTCCTTTGGTAATGAACAGCTGTGTGGAAGTGTAAGCTCAATAAACCCTTTCCTCCCCAACTTGCTTCTTGGTCATGATGTTTGTGCAGGAATAGAAACCCTGACTAAGACAAATTGGTACCAGAAGTGGGGTATTCCTGTGACAACCTGAGCATGTTTTGGGGAGGACGGTGGAAGAACTTTGGAACGTTGGGCTAGATGGTCCATTCAATGTTGAGACCTCTGTGAGATGTGTAAGAGCTTGGAAGATTATGTTGAGAACAAGGCAGAAGATGGAGGCCTGGCTTGTGAAATTTCAGAGGGAAGATTAAAGACTCTTATCAGGGCCATGAAGATGCTGTGGTTTTGGTTAGCTGGGGCTGAAGAATCAGCTGTGATTAACAAGATACCAGAACCACTAAAGAGAACTTTTGTGTTACTGGGACTATTGATGCTGGTTAGCTGGAGCTAAGAAATTAGTGGTGATGAAGAAGAATCCAGCATCACTGAGGTGATATCTTCTGGGAAGTGTTTTCTGAGAGCACAAAGGGTGTGTTCCAGATAGCCAAGGTTGTACCTTGTGCTGTAGCAGGACTTAGTACTGTGTAAGAGTCACCCAGGTGGTACTGCTTTTGAAGGCATGAAGGCATCATGAAGAACAGCTGAGGCTTGGTACTGTGAGAGGCCATGGAAGGCCATTGGTGAAAGTGTACCCTCAGTTGTAATTGATGGCCCAGGACTGAAGGGGTCATGCAAAAGATTTGAGGCTTGGACATGCCAGTACTATGCGATGACCACCAAGGACAGCAGCAGCAGTGGAGTACAGGCAGCTAGAGCCTAGAAGACAAGTTGTGTGCTACAAAGGGCAGAGCTGGAGAAGTGACCCAAGCCCTTGGAGGAGCCCAGAAGATCATGAGTTGGATCCCAGACATTGAACCATTGGAGTTTGAGTTTTGCTTTTTTGATTGTTACTGTGCCCTGATATTTTTCCCTCTTGAAAGAAAGTATTTTAGTGGAGCCCACAGTTAAGAGACTTTGAATTTTTAAAAGACTTGGAATTTTAAGATATTGGACATTTTAGAGGGGTTGAACTTTTAATATGTAAAGACTGTGGGACTTTTTACGTTATTTACATCTTGGGGATGAATAAGAAAGTAAGGGTTGAGGCTTAATAGTGATATGTTGGTGTGTCAAGTTGACAAGGGGTCAATTGTACTGGCTAGTTTTGTGTGTCAACTTGACACAGGCTGGAGTTATCATAGGAAAAGGAGCTTCAGTTGGGGAAGTGCCTCCATGAGATCCAGCTGTAGGGCATTTTCTCAATTAGTGATCAAGTGGAGAAGGGCCCCTTGTGGGTGGTGCCATCTCTGGGCTGGTATTCTTGGGTTCTATAAGAGAGCAGGCTGAGCAAGCCACGGGAAGCAAGCCAGTAAGGAACATCCCTCCATGGCCTCTGCATCAGCTCCTGCTTCCTGACCTGCTTGAGTTCCAGTCCTGACTTCCTTTGGTAATGAACAGCTGTGTGGAAGTGTAAGCTCAATAAACCCTTTCCTCCCCAACTTGCTTCTTGGTCATGATGTTTGTGCAGGAATAGAAACCCTGACTAAGACAATTATTATTATTATTATTATTATTACTATAACTTAATATTTAACAGTTGCTTTGACTGATCTATTCGTTTGGATTCAAGACCTAATCTCCATTCCACTTCATTGATTTTGCTGATGAGGCTTTTCTTTGAGCTTTAAGCTTGGCTTCCTGAGTTTCTCACTTTAGGCTTTACTTTGGTTTGCCTTTTCTGTAGTGATTTTATTTCTGTGTTAAATTCCATTTTCATAAAATGAGTTTTTAAATGTTTTATACAACTGTTTGTGTTGTCAGTCTTTGTTAAAGCATTTATTCATATCTCCTTTAAAGTTCTAGAATATGTTCATAATTGCTATTTTTAGCTTTAGTTAAATTTTTTTCTCAGAGTCTATTGCAATAGGGTAACTGGCTTCTGGAAGAGTACATTATCATGGTTGTTTGTGTTTGCATTTTTGCTGTGGGTGTTTCTTGTTTGAGGTGTTTCTTGGTGTGGATATCTGGTTTTGCCTTCATTGTGTGGGTGTTGTGGTTGTTTTCCAGTGTGCCAGATGATAGGTTAGCTGAATGATAATTGGTTTTACGTCTTGGAGCCAATCTGGGTTTCAGGGTATAGACTGCAACTGATCTCAGATCAGCATGATAGGCAGGGTAAGTGGTAGGCAAGCGGATGATGGGGAGGTGTCTTTAGTTGTCTCTGGCTAAAGTTCTGGGTTGGGCACTATAAAAATCCCAGGAACCTGCAAAGCCAGAGGTATTGAAGAGTCAGGCTGGCTGGTGGGCTGGCTCTGGGAGTTTCTACCTAGAGTTACCATCTGGGAGCTGAAGTTCTGGTTGGGACTCTGGGTTCAGATCCAAGCAGAACCAGACTAACACAAAGGAAGGGGTGGGTACAGGCATGGGAGGGGACTGACTGTGGAGGTCTCTTAAGTTGAGTTTGGGTCAGGCACCACATTGTCCCAGTTTTGCATCCCAAGGGACGCAGGTGATGTGCTTGAAAGTAGAGAGAAGGGCAGGAGGAGTGAAAGAATGAATCTGGGAGTCTTTATTTGAAGTTTTGGTTGGAATTTGGGTTTCAGACTCCAAGGAGTCCAAGGCACACTTAATTAGGTTTATGCCTAATATTCTAATCCATTAACACATCTGTGTGAGAGGAAATCGGAGCTTATGCTTGCCTTTAAGAAAGCCATCCCTTTTCCTCTCTTATGAAGAGCCCTATAAAGGGCCTAGATATTCCTAATCTATAGAAGATTAGTTCCTGAAAAGTGTCAATGCAATTGTTTGTAGAGGAGACATAAGAAAGACAGAAGGGAAACTTATTTTGTTCCAATACATCTGCAAATTTTAATTTTATTCCTAGATTATTTTTTGTTTGTTTGTCTATGTAGTTAGTTGGTTAGTGTCTTAGTTAGGGTTTTACTGCTGTGAACAGACAACATGACCAATGCAAGTTTTGTAAAAGACAACATTTAATTGGGGTTGGCTTACAGGCTCAGAGGTTCAGTCCATTGTCATCAAGGCAGAAACATGGCAGCATCCAGGCAAGCATGGTGCAGGAGGATCTGAGAGTTCTACATCATCTTCATCTGAAGGCTGCTGCTGTCCATGGTGGTCATCTCATGGTACTGGCATCTCCAAAACACTGTTATCTTCTGCTGTAACTAGGTTTCACCAATAGCCTCTCATAGGCTTTCTTCATGGTGCCACGCCTCAACTCTTTTGCATGACCCCTTCAGTCCTGGGCTGTCAATTACAACTAAGAGTACACTTTCACCAATGGCCTTCCATGGCCTCTCACAGTACCAAGCCTCAGCTGTACTTCCTGATGTCTTCAGGCCTTCAAAACCAGTACCTCCTGGGTGACTCTTACACAGTACTAAGTCCTGCTACAGCACGGAGGTACAACCTTGGCTATCTGGAACACACCCTTTGTGCTCTCAGAAAACACTTCCCAGATTTCACCTCAGTGATGCTGGTTTCTTCTTAATCATCGCTAATTTCTTAGCTCCAGCTAACCAGCATCAATAGTCCCAGTAACACAAAAGTTCTCTTTAGTGGTTCTGTGTATCTTGTTAATCACAGCTGATTCTTCAGCCCCAGCTAACCAAAACCACAGAATCTTCAGGGCCCTGATAAGAGTCTTTAATCTTCCCTCTGAAATTTCACAAGCCAGGCCTCCATCTTCTGCACTGTTCTCAACACCATCTTCCAAGCTCCTCCACAACATCTCACAGAGGTCTCAGCACTGAAAGGACCATCTAGCCCAAAGTTCCAAAGTCCTTCCACAGTCCTCCCCAAAACATGGTCAGGTTGTCACAGGAATACCCCACTACCCTGGTACCAATTTGTCTTAGTCAGGGTTTCTATTCCTGCACAAACATGACCAAGAAGCAAGTTGGGGAGGAAAGGGTTTATTGAGCTTACACTTCTACACAGCTGTTCATCACCAAAGGAAGTCAGGACTGGAACTCAAGCAGGTCAGGAAGCAGGAGCTGATGCAGAGGCCATGGAGGGATGTTTCTTACTGGCTTGCTTCCCCTGGCTTGCTCAGCCTGCTCTCTTATAGAACCCAAGAATACCAGCTCAGAGATGGCACCACCCACAAGGGGCCCTTCTCCACTTGATCACTAATTGAGAAAATGCCCCACAGCTGGATCTCATGGAGGCACTTCCCCAACTGAAGCTCCTTTTCCTATGATAACTCCAGCCTGTGTCAAGTTGACACACAAAACTAAGCCAGTACAGTTAGTTTAATTAGTTAGTTACTTAGTTAGTTGGTTAGTAAAGACATGTCCTTAAAGAAGTAGTATAATGATCATAGGCATAGATCTAGGGACAGATACTGTGACTCTTCACTTATTAAATGGTGAACTTTGCCATATACTTAGCATTTCTGTGCTTTATCTTACCTAACTGTGAAACTTTATCTTACCTAACTGTGAAAGGGGGATATAGTGCAAAGTTAAGATTATCATGGATTATTGTGCTCATATATAACATGAATATATACTTATATTTATATATAAGGCTTTATATATCAATATACATATATGTAATAACTAGAAAAAGACACTATGAATTTTAGATGCAATCTTTAAAATATACAAGAACCTTACAAACAAAACCCAAGACAAAATAAAAAGTCATCAACAACAACCAAGGCATTTAGCTAGGAGAAAATTTGCAAGATGACAAAACACTGATTTCAAAGGAGGTTAGCCTCATTGTACAGGGGTTGCTTTGTAACCAGTTACCTATTGCATAGTAATGCAGTATAATTAATAAAAGGGATTCATTTATTTAGTAGTGGTGACTCAGGGCCAAATAAACATGCAATGGCATAACATATAAGCATAATTACAATTTGAAATGTTGTTCTCAAGCCCATTTATGCAGTTAATAGTTGGTGGAATAAAGCCAGTTTGCATGATTGTCTCTTCTAGTTCCATGTCATTTGGATTTAACACATTCTCTCCTAGGTTGTTGGTGACATTTTAATTTTGTCTTGGTTTTTTGTATTTACTTTTTTTGTGTGTGTGTGTATTTCCCAATGATAAAGTGACATTTTACTTCATGGGGAAAATTTGAATCTGTATTCTATGTTAGTAAAGACCTCTTATCTGCTCTGTTGTAGGATAATAAATCTACCTGTCAAATTATCCAGAAAACGTTTGATATATTATACAATATATTTTAATCATCTCTCTTTCTCCTTCTTCATTCTCCTCTTCTTCTTCTTCCTCTTCTTCTTCCTCTTCTTCTTCCTCTTCTTCTCCCTTTCTTCTTCTTCTTCTTCTTCTTCTTCTTCTTCTTCTTCTTCTTCTTCTTCTTCTTCTTCTTCTTCCTCCTCCTCCTCCTCCTCCTCCTCCTCCTCCTCCTCCTCCTCCTCCTCCTCTTCTTCTTCCCATCAACCAACCTCTTTTCTATATTTAAATGTCTTTCTGTTATTTGATGACAAAATGAGTTTAGTTATGGATGGTTACAGGAAGGTGGGTGAGGATTTGTCCACAGGGATATAAGCACCTTGTCAGTGGCCACACCATTGGATAAAATATTTCGCCTTCCCCCATCAACTAGAGTGTATAATCTCCAGGGAGCCTGGGAGTTCTGACAACTCCTTTCTTCCCCATAACAGGATTCCCACTGATCCAGTCTTGTATAGTTTCCTTGGCTGGTGACTACAGTTGCTGTGGGTTCAAAAGTACAATAGCCATGTCACAGCCGGAAGTCAGTGATGCACAGAATTCCCATTTGCTACCACTGGTTCTTATATGCTTTATGTCTACTTTATGAGATACTCCACTTTGTGAGGGCATGATAGAGTTGTTCCTTTTATACCTGAGCATTCAACAGTCTCTTATTCTCCCCTTTTGACCTATTAGGAGTCTCTGCTCCAGTGACCCCAACAAATAGAAACCTCTCTGAGCAAAGCTGACATCAGCACCAGTCGGGGGCATAACATAGTTACTGAGAAGGAGCTTTGTTGGGCACATCATGTCCATTTAGCAAAACAACTATGACCTATGACCTCTCCATCTGTAGACTTCCAACTGAGTTTATAATACTAGATGTGAATCTTCTCCTGTAGAACAGTCCTCAAATCCAATCTGAAAGTAGGTCGCTAGCCCCAACAGACTTGCCCCTAATGAGACACTAACTAGTTGGCACTAAGGTGAATTTTGCCTGGCCAAGCAGTAGTAATGCACCCAGGGCTTACTTCACAGCTGAGTGAGATTGTTAATAACAAGTGCTTCACCCTCCCCAGCCTACATAGCATCTTCTGGCACCCGCAAGGCTAGTGAGAAAGATGGAACCTTTCATGCCAGTCCAGCTAATTACTCTATGTCTTGTGACCACGGCATGTAGTGTCTTCAGCAATCCAGTTCTTATGAACAAGTAATAGCAGTGTATTTTAGCATTTTAAAAACAAACAATAAACCACATTAAAATAGAAGTTGAAGAAGTGCCACTAGTGTGTATTCATAGGCTTTTTCATCACAAAGACTGGGTTTTAAGTCACCATTCTGATTAAAAAATAGGTCAAAGTGTCTTTCTCCTGGCCTTTCAGTCACCAAAATGTAATAGGACATTGGAGATATTATGTTTATAAAAAGAGAAAGAGGTTTTAGATGGTATATGGTGGTGTGGGGGAAGGGGGTGCCTAGTCGGGCCTATGCCCAGACAACCCTTTCCCCGAGGGACCAAACACACCCAGATATGGTATAGAGTAGAGTTTATTCAGGGCAAAGGATGGAAGTTAATGGGGTAGTGGAGGCAGAGAAAGGCAGAGAGAGGGAGAGAGTAGAGAAGTAGAGGCCGGCCATGCCCACGTGGAGAAAGGGAAGAGGGGAGGAGAGCCCAAGAGGGCAGAGAGATAAGAGAAAGCAAGAGGTAAGAGAGAGAGAGAGAGAGAGAGAGAGAGAGAGAGAGAGAGAGAGAGAGAGGAGGGGCCTAGCACTCTCTTTTATAGGCCAGGCCTACCTGGCTATTGCCAGGCAACTGTGGGGCGGGGCATACCTGGCTGTTGCCAGGTAATTGTGTGGTGGATCTTAGATAGAATCCTAATGGGAGATGTCCACATTCACCACAGATTCTGAATTAGGAAAGTGAACACACAAACTTTTGAAGGCAGGCCTCTCATGTGAATGGTATAAAATTTAATCCAAATAAGGCTAAGTAAGATTGGTCCTTTATAACGATTCAGCCCAGAGGGAGGAAAAATGTAGCTGGGTTGGTAAATGTGTAACAGCTGGCAAATTTCTGCTGCCAGCTCTTATTTTAGACTGCTCACGCTCCTGGATCTCCGACATCCAGCTCGGAGTCTCAAAGAACCCTCACAGGGGATTTCTGAGACTTCATTTCTTTTCGATTTTCATAGGCTCATTGAGTTAGTGAATGTGAAGGGAAGTGTGATTTAAAAGAATCCGGGGTAGAAATAATGATGAATAGCAAGTAAGAATGGCCATCAGAGAGGCAGGCTGCTGTAACTCGTGGTGCAGTGAGTCTTACGCCCATATCCTCACATTGCCAGTTAAACTATTGTGAAAACATGCCATTGACTAATTGTATGCTGGCTTATTTAGAAGGAAAGTCCGACAGCCAATTAAATCAATTCAAAATGGTTTTAGTCTCCAAGCTGTCTCTAAGTACCTATTTATAAGTATGTTGGGTCCCTGGGATGCATTTTTTAATCCTTAGTAACAACTTTCAAAATCCTAAGATTTCGTTTTTCCACTGATGGATATAAAGTGCACTACAGATTTTGCTATGATATAAAATAAAAAATTATCAATAAAAACAGATTGTGTAATGCAAAAACTTCTTTTCATCACAAATGCAAAGTCTCCCAGACTCTGCGTCACCTTGTCTCTGTTCCAACCTATACTGAAATTCCTTCTTAGAATACCAGAGGGCTGGAGCAGTGGTGCCTGTCTAATGTTGCCGACTTGATTGTCAATGGGAAAGTTATTATCATGTTTAGTACAAGGCACTTCATCTTTATGTTTAGTGCTCTTGAACATTGTGTAGATTATGAGACCTCACTTTATCAACTTAGTTACACAATTAACACAATCAGCAAAAACTATGCCCAAATGTATAATTACAGAGCAAAAAGTTACTGTGGCTCTTTTACAACACCCACGGGAGTTATGCTTGCTTCTGTTAATGAGCTATGAAGCTTTCTGCCTGTTTGATAAGTAGAGCTACCAGGTTTATTTTTTCTGAAGATGCCACATAATAAAATAGAGAAAGTTCCAGTCCATACATTTTTAAAGCTCATAAAGCTGATAAATACACACACACACACACACACACACACACACACACATACACACACACACACATACACACACACTTTCTAATTTAAGGGCAGATATTACAGATATCTCTTAAGCTAAGTTATAGTAATGTATAAAATAAAATAAATTCACTATATTTTTGCTTTCCCACTTTGAAAAACTCCATTCTCTTTCCTTAATTCTTTTCCTTCCATCATCTATTGAGTAAAGGATTTATGTTTTAATGCCTAGGTATAAGATCACATGATTGTTTTTCAAACTCTCATGAAAAAAGTGAGTGGATAAACATATATCTTTCTACCTATCTATATCATCATCTTCCATCAATCAATCAATCTATCTATCTATCTATCTATCTATCTATCTATCTATCGTCCTACCTACCTAGCTGTTTATTTACATTTCTTGTACACATCACTTGGAAGACTTATGTCACGCATTGTAACCCTTACTCTCCTTTCTTCTGTCCCTTTGCCCTTTCCAGGAGTCTCAGACAAGGGAGTTTATCTAACCATTTATGATTAGGTATTTCCCCACCAATGCAGATTCCACATATTTACCTAACCAATAAAAAAAATTTCTCTTCCTAGTTTCCTCTCTGTGTTGGCTAATTTTATGTAATAACTCAGTTGTACTGAGGGATTCCTAGGCAGTTTTTTGGACATTAGCTCCACCAACTTGTCAAAGCACCTCACAGAATGAGACTGAAGTTCAGTCAATGATGGCTTAGTGGTACACAGTTCAACACCTTGACCCAGATTGTGTAGATGTATCTATCTTTGGTCATTTACTTATTTATTTATATTTAAAATTTTTCATACAGTATATTTTGATTATATTCTTTCCCCTTCTCTAACTCCTCCCATATCCTCCTCTTTGACCCTCTGTTTAAACACTAGCCTAACTCCAAGAGACTGAAAGACAAACTTGGGGGGACCTTGACTGAAGCTCTTTGTCCCTCTTCTCAGTGTAATAACATTGAATAAATCTCCTTTTCATGATTTTTCACTGTGAATTGGGCTCATTTAGTTCATTGAGGATCGATGGCTGAACCCCGCTTGGGGTGCCAGCTATGAACCCTCCTCCTGAGTTCACTTGGCAGATTTCCACTCTGCCATGACTGCTCTGAAAGGTGGTCAACAGTGAAGACATCATTTTTTTTTGAGGGTATCATAGCTTATTTATTATAGAAAATATATGGAGAAAATACAAGAGATTAAATTTATTTCGACTGGAAAATAGAGTTTTTCAAAATCAAGTTTGTTTCCTAGGGAAGCAGATGAATTATAGATCATAGTGATAAGTGTGTTCTTACCCCGTTCATATGCCAGTCCATGTTATTTGCATGAACACTTTGTTTGCCGCTAATCTCTTTACATTTCTAATGTGCTTTTGGAAACTAATTGATCCTGCGCCAATTCTAGTTGGGACCTCTTCCTTTTATTGTTGTCATGCCTGTTCATTTGCCAAGCACAGAAAGTAAGACTGTTTTAAAAGTAGAATTAAAGTTTGACTTTACTGTGTTATATTAAAAATATTAGCTTTAGTATTAATCACTGGTAATAGTCTTATTAATTAACACTGATGGTAATATAAAACAGAAATTGATGGAATGCCTATACATTATAACTCTGTGGCACTACTCCTTGTTCACGTCATAAACACTAGAATGTAGAATAAAAGCAAAACCAGAGATAATGAAGCCCATCAGGGAGGGCGGAGAGATGACTCTGCGGTTAGGAGCAAGCATTGCTGCTGCAGAGGTCCTGGGTGTGGATCCCAGCACCCACAGTGGGCAGCTCAGCTCGCACTGCCCCCGCTGGCCTCATTTAATCGGATTTTGAGACAGAATAACCTCTGAGACTTTTAAGTAAATACAGATTTCAACCTGAGTCCAAGCTCATTATTCTTACTAGAACTGGAAACAGATAGGAATGAATAGGCTGTCATTGCCTGAAGCCCTGAGAAGTCACTTGGGCTCCATTATGAGAGAGCAAGCACACTGGGAGTACTTTGTCTGAGCCTGAAGACAGCAGCACTAGGAAATGACGATAAACAAACAGGCTGGACTCCTTTCATCGCAGGCTAGCCACCATCCTCTGATAATCAGGAAGATACATCTTTATTCGATATTGTGTCATGCTTGAAAGATACCTTACATACTGAAATATCTGAGACAGCACTAATATTATAAAAGGGGAGATCTGTCTTTATTGAATGTCACTTTTGCAGTATTCTAACAGTGAACACAATATTAAAGGGCAAAGTGCTGTGGGTATCTGTAAAAATGAGTTATTAAAGAGCAAACGAATCATCTTCCCAAGATGAATGAGGATACATTGGTTGTAAAATAGTTGCTGAATTGGATGTGGCTACACATGCTTGTAATCCCAAGATATGGGAGCTAGAGGCAGCAGGAGGAGCTCAAGGTTGTGACTGCTCCACAGAGAGTTGGAGGCCGTGTGGGCTACATGGTACCCTGAGTCCAAACAAATGTCTCTAATATAGTTGAAATATTGCCTCATAGAAAAATCTTCATTTGGTAAATACATTGAAAATCACTCAGTCTCTCTATTTCTTTTTCTTCATATGTCTGCAGTGTGCTATGTGGATGTATATATTCATGTTCTCTGGTATGTGTGTCTCTACCTCCCCTTTCTGTCTCTCTTTATATCTCTGTCTCTCAGTCCCTCTCTGTGTCTGTGTGTGTGTGTGTGTGTGTGTGTGTGTGTGTGTGTTTGTATAGGTCCAAGGCAGACATCAGGATACATCAGAATCCTTCCTCCATTCCTCTCCATCTTATTTATTGAGGGAGGATCTGTGAATTGAATCCAGAAGACACACTAGACAGCTTGGTGATCCTCTGTCTCTGCCTCCTGAGCAGAATTACAAATAGTGGCTACACCCATCTGATATTTACACGAATCCTGTCCTCAGGTTTTGCCTTGCAAGCACTCTACTGTCTGAGCAACCTCACCAGCCTAGAATCCTCTCTTATAATGATTTGTGACATATATCACATCATTATTAAGTACGTTCATTCTTGTGCCACAGAGTGCCAGAGGTTACTCCTGACTCCTAATGATTGTACTGTTCGCAGAGTGTAAAGCAGGACACTATTCCATAGAAATATGTACCTTTGCTTCAATCAAAATATAAAAGTGGGGGCTGGAGAGATGGCTTAGGAGTTAGGAGTGCCTGCTGCTCTTCTAGAGGAGCCTGGTTCTTTTGATTCCCACCACCACATTAGCCAGCTCACCTGAAATCCCAGCTCCAGTGGATCCAGTGCCTTCCTCTGGTCTCCATGCCCACCATCCCACATATATACACATGATTACTTATAAAATAACTCCAATGAATTAATTGAAAGGAATTTTTATTTGGACGGTTATATATGGCAAGTCCCTGAATTTCCAGGATGATTATAGGAAGCTATCACTATTGCAGGTTTTGCAACAGTCTTGGAGACAGAAGTAACAGCAGTCTTGTATGTTAGTCTTCACATGTAAACTAATGCAGACCTCAGCAGCCAATGAGAGCTCATCAGGCTTGCGCTGGGTCACAGTCAATCCATGGGGTTGCTCAGGGATGGACAGGACACTAGCCATGCTCTGGAGAGGTTTTGGAACCACTTATAGAAATTTGGCAAGTACTTATCACTGTGCTCAAGGAAGTAGGCTCAGTAAGAAAATTCACATTTGGGCTAATGCAATTGTGATCAGGGTGAACACAGCGAAGGAATGTGTGACCTCCCTTTTGTCTTGGTAATCCTGATAAGCCCCCAGACCCAGTGACTTGGGGACTGTTGTTTACTGCTTTGTTTGATTACTACCTGCTGTGATCTCTTTCTTCATTGCCTTGTTTAACCACTTTGTCTTTGATCTAAGAACCAGCCCTATTCTCAGCAAGTATCTAGAATGGTTTAAAAGTTGGCTGGATACCCATGGTATACAGTCACTGATAAGTGGATATTAGCCTAGAAGCTTGGAACACCAAAGACACAAATCACATATCAAGTGATGTCTCACAAGAAGAAAGGAGTGGACACTGGTGCTAGAATGGACCAAAACATCATTGTGGGAGAGTACAAGAACAGTAAAGTGGGAGGGGGTGGATGCGGGAGCAGGGGGAGGGAAAAGGACATGTGGGACCTTTGGGGGGGGGAACCAGAAAAAGGGAAATGAATTGTAAATATAGAATATATACAATAAAAAAAAAAGAAAAAGGAAAAAAAAAGTTGGCTGGAAAAATTAAAGCCCCTTCAGCCTCAGCACTGGCTGGAGTCATGTTATGTTACAATATTTGTTTAATTGTTTTTTTTTTCTTTTCAATCCTTACTCCTGCCCTTGGGACCCTGTTGAGTGACTGGGCTGGCTTGGTCAGCATCCTAACATTGATGGGCTCAACCCTGGATTCTCGCAATTCCCTGTCGCTCAACAGGCCTTCTCTTGGCAGCTGTTGGTGACAGGTTGTCTTTCTTGTAGGAACCATTTCCTGTCTTCACCCACTTGAATATTTATACTTCAAATATCACACTATCTTTAAAAACTTTCTTAAGCATGGGTATTGAAAAGAGAAATGAAATTAATCATGTGATCTGTTAATTGATGTTTTTAAAATATTTATTTCTATTTTTAATAAGTATGTCTATATGTAAGTACACGCATGAGTGCAGTTGACCTCAGAAGCAAGAAGAGGATCCTGTATTGTTGAGATCTGGAGTTAGAGGCATTTGTGAGCAATCGTATGGGGGCATTATGATCTGAACTCAAGTCTACTTTAAGAACAGTACGTGCTCTACTGATGAGCCATCTCTCCAGCCTTTAATCTTACAGATTATCTGGTATTTTCTAAGTTCCATTTAGGATAGTTAAGATAATCCCCTTGTTCACTGTGTAAGTGTGGTCTTCATATTATTCAAATAGTGATTTCTGTATGAGTAGAGAGTTGTGTACAGGCCTGACTGAGGTATTTTTCTTTTTATGAAGCATCAGCTGTCTCAGTGTTTCGTAAACATTTTTTCTCCATCACCTTCTGAATGGTTAATAAGAGGTGATCAATCGATTAGCTGGGCAGAAGAGAATAAGTCAGAACTTCTGATCCGATACTGGAGGTCACAAGAAAAGAGAGGAGAGAAGGAAGAGAGGAAGGTGGAGAGAGCCGATGTGGATGGATGGGCCTGCGGGCTGCACGCCGAGGTCACATGGGAGAGTAGCCTTGAGGGCACACATGAACCAGAGTGAGTGCAGCAAGGCCAGATGGCAAGGAGCAGGACATTTTACTGGGTAGTAGGTAGCCTAGTAGGGCTAGAATAGCTTGGAACCTGCCCAGCATAGGCTTGGAGGTTTTCAATAAAAATACCAAGTCTCTGTGTCATTTATTTGGGAGATATAAAAAGTCAGAGCAAGTTTATAAAGCCCTGGAGTTATTTGGGAGCAAAAGGAGCATAGGATTCTCTCCCCGAAGAATGTTGTTTATAGATAATGTTCTCTTATCCAACTTTTGCTTTGCTTTGAGATGGGGTCTTGAAGTCCTGTAGCCAAGGCTAGCTTTTAACTTCTCATCCTTTTACCTCTACCACCATGCTGGGGTTATAGTAGATATCACTTTGCCTGTTTGCATGGTGCTGTGGACCTAACCCAGGGCACTGGATGTGCTAGGTAATCATTCTACCAACTAAGTCATGTATATACTTAGCTCATCTCCCAAGTTCCAATGACTTTATGTTTTGGTTGGTTATTATCCTTCCAACTAATAAAACTCATTAAGAAGGTTAAAAAAAAGCAAGCCATATATGATATATGATCATATATATTACATATATGTAACATATTAATGTGATAATTTATGTGATATATCATATATATGATTGGTTTGCTTTTATATGTAGATATAGATATATAGACATATGAACAGAGAGCTTGGTAATAGAGCTATATTCAAACAATTGATATAATGATGATGGTTTTAAGCAAGATAGATTAGTACCTTCTCCCAAATCCATCATATTTAAAGATGGGAGCTCAGTGAAAAACCAGAATTTGCTGTACATGTGGGTACTTTCCATATTCACAATTCTAAAATTAAAAACAACTATAAACAGCAAATAATTTTCACAAGTTTGTGACAAGCACAAAAAGTGGCAAAATCTAACTTGAGCTCATGAGGCCATTACATCTTTACTTACTTGTACTGAGGATGAACATCTATAATGGTATAAAAATATGAACAAATTTGATTTGAGGGAACTGATATAGTCCATGTGGGAATGTTTACTAATGAATTGATTACCAAGGATCACATTATGAAATTCATTTAAAACTCTGAATTTTACTTCAGAATTTTATTTCTGTGTGTGGAGAGGGATGTGGTTGTCAGAGTGGGTGTGTGCATGTACATGTGTATACACACATATACACACATATGTGTGGAGGCCATAGGCCGATTGATTCTGGCTGCCATCTTATTCTTCAAGACAGTGCTTCTTCCTGAACCTGGAGCTTACCAATGTAACTAGACTGATCCACCAGTGGGTTTTGGGGATGCCCTTACTTCTGCCTCCCTGTGATGGAATTACAAGCAAATGACTCCATCCCAGGATTTTATTATCACTTTGAGGAATTCAGGCAATTCAAGTCAGGTTCTGTGCTTGTGTGTTACGCGTTTTATCGTAGGAGGTTGGTCTGATGATGCTATGTATTCCAATGCTAATCTTGCTCCTCAAATTAAGTGGTCAACAATGGGCTAAAGCCTGTGATTGAGCAGAAGATAGAGGTAGGCAGGTTTTCAGTTACCTGGCTGGGGGTCACAGGTAGAGACTGGAGGAAAGAAAGAAGAAAGGACACAAAGAAAGGTGGAAGCCACCATGAGAGGAGACAGTTCATGAGCATGTAGCCAGGAGAAACAGCAAGTAACAAGAGACATGTGGCTGAAATATAAGTAAAATGCCTCCAGAACCCGCCCAATCTAGGTTTACAGCTTGTAAATAAAATACCTGGATTGTGTGTCTTTTATACAGGCTGGCTAGAATATGTAATTTTGTTTCTATCTTACCTACTAAGGCATCTCTTCAACCCATACATTAGAGTGTTAGATTGTGCAATGGGAATGGTGAGTTTGTATATATGTTTCTGAGATACAGACAAATAAGTAAGACCCAATTATTGTACTCCAGTGGAATCTAGAAAAGATAAACAATGAAAGAAATAATGTTGACCCAGGGTGGCAAACGGTCTTCACACGGTCTTCACTGTATTTTTGAACCATAGGGAAGGGGTTTACTGATTGCCTGAGGAAAGGTAGAAAAGGCTTGAGAGAGAAGGAACTTTTGAGAAAAGAAGTTTACCAGGTAGTGTGATGGGAAAAGACAGTAGTCTTAGTCCTACTCGATCTTGAGGCTAAAAGGAAGGATTTAATGATGGGGTAATTAAGTAGCTTGATGCACTGTTCCTCTTGCCAGCATCTAAAGTCTTCTCATTAGTAAAAATCGGTAAGAGACGTGTTTGCTCTTCAGCATTAATACAGGTTCCCTAGGAAAGCAGCCTGGCCTCTTGTGTTGAATATGTCATTGTGTTGAAGCAGAGGACAGCGCCATTCGCAGATTAAATCAATACCTGTGAGCCTGGACTACCTTTCTGTAATGGTCCTCAAACACCAATTATTCTATCTTGAAATCCTCAGATCCTTGGATAAGAAGACAGTGATACAATATGTACATCTTGCTCATAAACCCTTTTAGGAACATAGAAGCAGAAGCACTTTCTCTCCAGCAGGCATGGCTCTCATCCCTGGACCCGTGTGCTTGCTATTTAGAGATCTGTTTAGGACTGACAGGGCTCATGGTCAACCTGGTGCTTTCAAGTACTCTTCTCTAAGTAGTGTCAACAGTAGAGATATTGTCTGGTCTCCTGCAAGGAAGGTTGATGATAGTAAGAGTTGATGTAATAATGTAATGATACAAGGTAAAGATGACAGGCAAAAAAAAAAAAATCCTCCCATTTTTTGTCATGTTAAGAATTGTGGGGAAAATTTTAATGTTCTTAGCAATGATTTCTTTTATTTTGCATCTGAATCCTGCCTCACTTTGCATCCTGGCTGACACAAATTGTGAATATCTGTACAATAAATCATTTGAAATGTACACAAAAGATAAAGAGCCAGAACAGGTACTTTATGTTGTATCAGAGATGACCTAATGTCACCTACCTTGTATAAATGAATCATCATTTGATTTAATCACCAAGGGAGGTTTTTGCAAGAAAGACGTGACATGGAAGAATGAAAACTATTGGACAGGAAGCTTAGGGGCGTGGCTTCATGTAGGAATTCTCTTTTTTATCATTCTCTAGGTAGTTCACATTCACTTATTGGAAATCCCTGATGATTCAAGTGTAAATCTATGGAGTTTAGAGTGCAAGGATTCTAAGATTTCTTTCATATTTTAAAAGTGTAGGATACAACATTTTAATCTTTAAAATAGTATAATCTTACTTTTACTTAGGTAATTCAAACTGACTTACTTTGCCTGAGAGTTTTATTATTTGTATATTTTTTTTAATAAAGCAGTACTAGCCAATGCTAAATAAATAATACACAAACTGTGGATAACACTCATGATTATTCCAACTGTATGCTTTCTGCAGTTTTATGCCAGACTTACTTACCTAATAATAACTAAAGAAGGTATTATATATAAAAAGAAGCCATTATAGTGGATAAGCATTTATGATTTTAAGTCAAATAAACCCATTAGTTTTGTACATTACTAAGAAATTATTATAATGCTTTAAAACTTTTTTTATTGAATATCATCTTCATTTACATTGCCAATGGTAAAACCTTTCCCGATATCCCCCCTTCCCTAAGACCCCCAACCCCTCCTCCTCCTCCTTTCCCCTGCCTCCACATATATGCCTCTCCATATCCAGGGGAAAAAAGACAACATTTTTAACAAATGGTGCTGGATCAACTGGAGATCTGCATGTAGAAAAATGCAAATCGACCCATTCTTATCTCCTTGTACAAAGCTCAAGTCCAAGTGGATCAAGGATCTACACATAAAACTGGACACACTGAAGCTTATAGAGGAGAAAGTGGGGACGAATCTTGTACACGTGGGCACAGGGGAAAAGTTCCTGAACAGAACACCAATAGCTTATGCTCTAAGAACAAGAATCGACCAATGGGACCTCATAAAACTGCAAAGCTTCTGTAAGGCAAAGGCTTTAAAACTTTGACAATAGTTCACTTGCTGTGCAGCTTTCATTCTTGACAGAGTCTGGAATTAGTTATGTGTAAAATAAACGGGCATTGAAATTTATGTCCAAGTAATTATTGGTCAGACAAGGCAAGTCTAACTGGGAACTGTCAACACTCCCTCCTACTTAAATCATGTCCATGCCTAATGAACAATCTTATTGCTCTGTTACTCATTCACATTCCTATGTATACCTGGAGTTCACCAAACCCTCTGATTCCATACTTTCTTCCAAATTTTTAAGATGTTTATTATGTGCTTGGACTTGCTTTCTGTGCCCGCTCACTGGATTCTCACACCACTTTCGGAGACAGGTACAGGGACTGCCTTCCTTTCCTGTGCAAAGCACAGACAGTTGAAGTGTATCCTGGAACATGTACCTAGGAAGCTGGTGAACTGGGAATCAAGTGGAAAATAACATCATGAACTTCCCCTGCAGCCTGTGCTTGGCAAAGCAGAGCCATTACGATGTAGAGCTGTGGGGATTATAGGGTTATCATTTGTAGAAACTGGAAAATTAATAAAAAGAAAATATCCTTCTAAATGAACTCCGAGGACACATTTTCATGTTGTTAGGTTATGGAAATGATTTACTGAGGCGATAGTAGGCTAATTTGCAATGTCAATCCTCCTTTCTCTACCCACCTCAAAGCTGTAGTTGACTAAACATGTTGAGTCATATCAGTGGGTCTGTAAATAAGGAAAATACTAGAAATATGTGCATATGGAAACATGGTGAGTTAAATTTTTATTATGTATTCGAAACCACCTCTAAGTATTTTTCCTCTGCCAAGTGCAGTCACAACAAGGTTTCTGGATTATTCTTGAAGACACATGTTGATGCTTTCTTAACTGCTTCCTGAATATTTTGCAAAGTTTAAGGATTAGGTTGTGATATTCATTCAATGTCACAAAAATATAAAACTGCACTTCAGAGAAAAGCACCAAGTTTCACATTATCTTTCTAGCCCATAGGCGGCTGACATGCTTGAGGTGTGAATGAAATCCTATATTTGGATCTGGAAATACCTGTCTCATGTATTACTGATAATCTTATAAACAATGAGAACAATTAGAGCATCAGTGGTGTGTCTATGTTGTGAGCTGGCTTGAGTTATTTTCCTTCCCCCCCCCTGTTTTTTACGTTCATGATGCCTTTTATTTAAAGTTCTTTCTTAAATATCTCTGTTAAAAAGTATTGATTGCAAACACTGGAACTGGAACTAAAATAAAAATTTCAGTAATAATTAAAGAGTACGGTTAAACGTTATCCCAAGAAAATGTTGGACAAGAGCTGTTTTTCCAGTTAGACATAATAGCTTAAGCTTTCTTAGTGATAACAATCAACAATTTGATGTTTCCTTTTAAGGCTATCTTATTTGGAGAACTCTTAATGGGTTAGGCATTTGGTGTTCTACATTAAAAATAAATGAACACTTTTCATGTTATAGCTGTGTATATCTACAAAGAAGCCACACCTCTAAGACTGTGAAACAATCAGAAACAAAACCCAATTATAGTTGAACACAGCAATCGCTCATCAGGCTCCTATCAACCTTCCCACGTCCAGGCAGACATTACTCATTGATCATGGCCAGAGACAGCCTGGGATCTTTCTTCTATAGTGTTTTAGGAAGGTGCACTCAGGCAGCCAGGGACAGCAAACCAACTTGTTCTGAATGGATTGAGAAAAATAGAATACGCCACCATATCATCCACAAGTCTCTCCGAGTATGTGTGTGTCTGGAGATCCTAAACAGATCTGCTCTTAACAAATTAAAGATAAGGAGCCTTTCATTTGTAACAAAAAGATATAAAGTACCACCCAAAAGTTGTTTATCTGTTTGTTTGTTTTTTCCTAAGTTCTTTTGGGTGTTCGGAACAGAGAAAGCATTTCTGTCTATGAAGCAATCGGTTTTGGAAAGGGAAGTTAACAACAATCAAAGCCTCAGGAATTCCCTTCCACAGGAACCTTGGCCTTGCAGCTGAAGGGCTGGGCGATTCAAAGGAAATCTGCTGCAGAGTTTCCTAGGCAGGGGAAGCACACCCTGACCCAGAGGCTGCTCTTGTGTGGAAGGCCAGCGCCGGTTAAGAATAGAAACAAGCTGTGTGGCCAGCAGGCTGAGAATGCTTTCCTCGTGTCTGTGTCACTGTCCTCTTGCAGTTTTCTCCGCATCTCCTCTCTGCCATTTCCTTATCCCTGACCGTAAGCTTCGGTGATGGCCGCAATAGCAACAGCATGCGAAAACAGTAAGCCAAATCAGAATCTCTTCTGTGAAGGCACGTGAGAGGAACAGGGTAAACCCTACCAAAAGAATGCGAAGAGTGTGACCTCTGTGAGATTCTAACAGAACAAGCCAACTGCAGATTTTGATCTTCTTTTCAGGGTGAGGGCCAGCAGCATTCCCTGTGTGACGCAAGTCTTACAGAGTGTCCACTGTGTTTCTGGTGTCTAGAAACTTCGGAGATGGAGTTCAGCTAAAATCTCCCCCCCCAAACTGATTTAAAAATAATATAAATCTTTGTTCAACGGAGAAAATAATAAGAGTGAAAATGATTAGAGGTTAAGGGGAGGCTTTCTCAATAAATGAAGGTGACTAGCTATGGAAGTCAACTGAAAAGCATGCCTTTCTTCACATTGTCAATAATCAGTAGAAAGCATGATAACAAGAGAACCATACACAAGAGCGTGGAATGTAATCATAGCCAGGAACGAACAGAAAACCTGCTAGACTTTAATGGAAGGGCATTTAAAAACCACTTAAAAGTTCTATTCTTGGGCTGGAGAAATGGCTCAGCAGTTAAGAGCACTGACTGCTCTCCTGAAGGTCCTGAGTTCAAATCCAAGCAACCACATGGTGGCTCACAACCATCTGTAATGAGATCTGATGCCCTCTTCTGGTATGTCTGAAGACAGCTACAGTGTACTTAGATATAACAATAAGTAAAATCTTTTAAAAAAATTTAAAATGTTCTATTCTTTCACAGTAAAAAATCATTCATGTAGTAAACAAACAAAAATAAATAAATAAATATATAAATAAATTTAAAAAAAAGATGAGCATTCAGCACTGTGTTGCCCAGAAGCACCACAGACAGAGCCACCCAGGAGGACATGAGAGTCACAAGCTAGCTGCTGACTTCGTTTGAATCTAAACATCGGCTCTTGATCTTAGGCTATGCTACCATTTTGTCTTTTCTAAAAGGAAATTCTTTAAAACTATCCAGCTTCTCATCACACAGGAACTGAATCTTAGATATGACGTAATGTGACTCTCATTCCTTGTGTGGAATGCCTGATCTCCAAGATGCCAGGAAACCTTAATGGGAACTTGGTATTTCTCATGCCTGAGTCATGTCCTCTCACCCAGAACCCTGGAAAAACATTAACCCTGGAAACCCAAATAAAGTAGTACTTACTATGCACCCATTTATGAAGGCAATAATCTAACAAGAAAAGGCAATTTTATTTAAAAATCAAATTAATAAATAATTGACATTTCCCCAGAATACAATGCTGCTTCCATCTGTTTACCCAGAATAATGATTTCCAGTTTCCAGTGGTAAATCAACTCTATTTTTAATATTAAATTTGTATTTATTTAAAAATGTTAAGTATGCATTCATGCACATATGTACATGTGTGTTAAATGTATGTCAGTACCTACATAGACCAGGATAAAGCTTCAAGGTATCCCAGAGTTGGGGTTCCTGGGAGATGCAAGCCATTCAATGTGCACACTAGAAACAACTCAGATTCTCTGGAAAGGCAAGCATTCTTAAGGACTGTGACATCATCTCCCCAGGCCTGATACCTCAGTTCTCTATATCAGAACTTTTAAACCCATGGGTTCGTTTGTATTGTTTTTATTGACTCTACCCAGTCCTGTGATGGTATACTCTGTTTATCAACTTGTTAAATTACTGTATTTTGGACAGCATTGGTAATGTTAGTGTGCTTAAGTCTTGGAATATCTGTTCGTGGGCCCTTCAATGAACTCAACGGTTTTCCTGGATATTGGGATAGGAAAATCAGAAATCTTCTGTCTCAAATTATCAATAGTAAATCTAAAACAAATCTCCCTGACCACACTATATTAAATTCCTTTGCTCAGATCCATTAGAGTTAGCATTCAGACAAACTACCTTTGTCTATTCATACGTGTAACCTTGTAAGTAGACTATTTCCCCCCTTTAGAACCCAACTGTCCCATATCCCATTCTGGAAGGGACTGTAGCTCTATCAATTTAAAGGGGTTGCAGGAGGTCCCCTTTGGCTTAGAGCTTCTCATGTAGTCTGCTGATGATAAAGGCACATGGTATAAAGGCTACAGGTATGTGAGTTGTGACTTCTCTGTGTGGCTTTGGGGCACTTTGTTTGGGGCCCATATTCTACTGTTTTTCCTGGGCTTAGCAAAATGTCAGTCACCATTCGAAGTCTAACCCCTAAGACACAAGAAAAATAGCTGTCTACAGGTAGCCTCCTGGGTAACTCCCAGCTTTTCCTGAGAGTGAATAGGACGTTTCTCTCCTGGCCCCAGCAAAGGGGATTCTGTTCCCTGTGTTTCTTGTAGACAAAGTGAAACTACTTGAAGGTTCCCTTAGCGGGACCAGGCCAAGGTCACTTGATATGGCCGAGAGAAGTTAAAACAGGCCAGTTGAATGGGCCACAGGACGACTGAGGCTGTGCCTGTTTTATTGAGAGCAATCAGACTTTTATATTTTTATCAGAAACAGAATATAATGGCAGTGGCCAGAACTCAAAAAGTTGTTGATGCAAGTTGGGAGATGCAAGCCACTCAATTAGTTGCCAGGACACAGTGACATTTGCAAACTATACAGGGTACACAAGATGGATGTGTAAGACCAACCATCTTGTCAAGCTTCTGTGCTTTCTTGACTATTAAGGGGACAAGCAGAGAAACACAAAGCAGCCTGAACCCTTCACTGCCTGAGGAAGTGAGTGCATTAGTCTCTCAGGAACCGGAAGGCACATTGTGCCCAGGAGCATGGACTCTAACCTGAAAAAACTATGCTAGGCCAGGCCAACTTCATGGTTCCCTGCAGTGTGTCGCATGTGCAAAGTGCCTTCAGAGACCAGAAGATGTTAGATTGCCTGAAACTAGAGTTACAGACAGTTGTAAACCAAGCCACGTGAGTGCGGAGAGCTGAGCCTAGGTCCTGTGAAAGAGCAGCTAGCTCTCTTAGCCACCGACCCATCTCTCTAGCTCCCATTTTTTTTTAATTTTACGTGACAATAGAAAAGTCATTCACTCCCTTTGCTTCAAGAAGTTGCTGCATAGATATTCTTTTTGTTTGTTTGTTTGTTGTGTTTTGTTTTTTGAGACAGGGTTTCTCTGTGTAGCCCTGGCTGTCCTGGAACTCACTCTGTAGACCAGGTTCAAACTCAGAAATCTGCTTGTCTCTGCCTCCCAAGTGCTGGGATTAAAGGTGTGGACCACCACTGCCCAACATTCATACATATTCTTGAAGCAATATGTATATGTATACATATAAGTATACACACACACACATGCGCACACACATATATGCATACATGCATGTACATATATGTATATGTACATGCATATATGTATATGTGTATGTATATCTATATGTGTGTATATGTGTGTGTATGTATATATACATATACATGTATATATACGTACACACACACACACACCCCTATATATATTTGCTTTATATTCTACTCAAAGCACCACTGAGGCTGGACAAGACTCCCCAGTTAGGGGAGCAGGCAGACAGCAGAGTCAGGGGAAGCCCCTGCTCCAGTTACTGGGGAACCCTCATAAAGACCAAGCTGCACATGTGCTACATATGTGTGGGGCAGGGGACTAGGTCCAAGCCATGTATGCCCTTTGGTTGGTGGTTCAGTCTCTGGAAGCCCACGAGAGCTTGTGTAGGTTGACTCCGTTGGTCTTTTTATGGAGTCTCTATCCCTTCTGGGTTCCCAAATCCAAGAAATTTGTTCTTTAGTGTTGAACCATCTTTATTTTTTTTTTTTTTTGATTTTTTTTTTTTTAGTTATTTTTATTTTCTATATTCTATGTTTACATTTCAAAGGCTTTCCCCTTTCCCAGTTCCCACCCCCCATAGTTCCCATAGTTCTTCTCCCCCCCAACTATTCCCCAATCATTCCCCCTCCCCCCTCGGTTTCTTTACTAAACTGGATGCAATCTTTACATGCCCAGGGTCCTCTCCTTTCTTCTTCTTGGGAATCATTTGACTTGCTATTTGTGTCTTGAGTATTTAGTGCTTCTGGGCTCATTAATATCCACTTATCAGTGATTGCATTTCATGTGCATTCTTTTGTGATTGGGTTAGCTCACTCAGGATGATATTTTCCAGGTCTAACCATTTACCTACAAATTGCATGAATTCATTATTTTTAATTGCTGAGTAGTATTCCATTGTATAAATATACCACATTTTCTGTATCCATTCCTCCTTTGAGGGATATTTGGGCTCCTTCCAATTTCTGGCTATTATAAACAAGGCTGCTATAAACATAGTGGAGCATGTGTCTTTATTGCATGTAGGGGAATCCTCTGGGTATATGCCCAGGAGTGGTATGGCAGGGTCCTCTGGAAGTGACATGCCCAATTTTCTGAGGAACCGCCAAACTGATTTCCAGAGTGGTTTTACCATTTTGCAATCCCACCAACAGTGGAGGAGTGTTCCTCTTTCTCCACATCCTCGCCAGCACTTGTTGTCTCTTGAGTTTTTAATCTTAGCCATTCTGACTGGTGTGAGGTGGAATCTCAGGGTTGTTTTGATTTGCATTTCCCTGATGACTAATGATGTTGAACATCTCTTAAGGTGTTTCTCGGCCATCCGAATTTCTTCTGGTGAAAATTCTTTGTTTAGCTCTGTGCCCCATTTTTTGATAGGGTTATTTGTTTCTTTGCGGTCTAACTTCTTGAGTTCTTTGTATATATTGGATATTAGCCCTCTGTCGGATGTGGGGTTGGTAAAGATCTTTTCCCACTTTGTTGGTTGCCGTTTTGTCCTTCGGACAGTGTCCTTTGCTTTGCAGAAACTTTGTAATTTTATGAGGTCCCATTTGTCGATTCTTGATCTTAGTGTGTACGCTATTGGTGTTCTGTTCAGGAACTTTTCCCCTGTGCCCAAGTCCTCCAGGGTCTTCCCAAGTTTCTTTTCTAATAGTTTCAGTGTGTCTGGTTTTATGTGGAGGTCCTTGAACTTCAGGCCAATTTCTCTGATGAATATAGATGCAAAAATACTAAATAAAATTCTTGCTAACCGAATCCAAGAGCACATCAAAATGATCATCCACCATGATCAAGTAGGCTTCATCCCAGGGATGCAGGGATGGTTCAATATACGGAAATCCATCAATGTAATCCACTACATAAACAAACTGAAAGAAAAAAACCACATGGTCATCTCATTAGATGCTGAAAAAGCATTCGACAAAATTCAGCATCCTTTCATGCTAAAAGTCTTGGAAAGAGCAGGAATTCAAGGCCCATACCTAAACATAGTAAAAGCAATCTACAGCAAACCAGTAGCCAACATCAAAATAAATGGAGAGAAACTTGAAGCATTCCCACTAAAATCAGGGACTAGACAAGGCTGCCCTCTCTCTCCATATCTTTTCAATATAGTACTTGAAGTTCTAGCAAGAGCAATTAGACAACATAAGGAAGTCAAAGGGATACAAATTGGAAAGGAAGAAGTGAAACTATCATTATTTGCAGACGATATGATAGTTTACCTAAGCGACCCAAAAAACTCCACCAGAGAACTTCTACAGCTGATAAACAACTTCAGCAAAGTGGCAGGTTATAAAATTAACTCAAGCAAGTCAGTGGCCTTCTTGTACTCAAAGGACAAGCAGGCAGAGAAAGAAATTAGGGAAATAACACCCTTCACAATAGCCACAAACAACATAAAGTATCTTGGCGTAACTCTAACCAAACAAGCGAAAGATCTGCACAACAGGAACTTCAAGTCACTGAAGAAAGAAATCGAAGAAGACCTCAGAAGATGGAAAAATATTTCTTGCTCCTGGATTGGCAGGATCAATATAGTAAAAATGGCCATCTTGCCAAAAGCAATATACAGATTCAATGCAATCCCCATCAAAATCCCAACTCAATTCTTCATAGATCTAGAAAGAGCAATTCTCAAATTCATCTGGAGCAACAAAAAACCCAGGATAGCTAAAACTATTCTCAACAATAAAAGGACTTCTGGGGGAATCAATATCCCTGACTTCAAGCAGTACTACAGAGCAATTGTGTTAAAAACTGCATGGTATTGGTATAGCAACAGGCAAACAGATCAATGGAACAGGATTGAAGACCCTGAAATTAACCCACAGACTTATGGTCACTTGATCTTTGATAAAGGAGCCACAACCATCCGATGGAATAAAGATAGCCTTTTCAACAAATGGTGCTGGTTCAACTGGAGGTCAACATGCAGAAGAATGCGAATTGACCCACTCTTATCTCTTTGCTCTAAGATCAACTCCAAGTGTTGAACCATCTTTATGTTTACGATAGAAGGAAATCATCCTGGTGGTTGTCAGAGAATGAGGCAGCAGAGAATAAGCCAGAGCCTGACTGAGCATCAGACTCTATAGTGTCGTTTATTTCTTATGCTGGCTGCTGGGCCTGGGGGAATACACCTTCTGCTTACGCTTGCAAACCTTGCTTTTATCTCTAGATAAAAGTGTAGAGGGGAAGTTGCCAGAATTAGTCTACCTTTTGGGTCCAGGCCATGGTTTAAACTTAGATATAAAAGACATCAAAGAGTTTCCATTCTAATTCAGAGAGAAGCCTCACGGCAGTGCAGCTGGGGGCAGCATAGACCCTCTGAAGCTGTTCTCGGGATAAACACCTCACAGATGCTTCTAGGCTGCGAGGCACAGAAAGAGGCAGCCTTGTGTCCTATTTCGAAATGACTGTCTGCCTTCCTGCACCTGACAGAGACATGTGTGTTTGGGTGTCTGTAGGTAGCCTCCTGGGTAACTCCCAGCTTTTCCTGAGAGTGAATAGGAAGTTTCTCTCCTGGCCCCAGCAAAGGGGATTCTGTTCCCTGTGTTTCTTGTAGACAAAGTGAAATTATATGAAGGTTCCCTTAGCGGGATCAGAGGACGATCACTCTTGTTCATTTTATTATTGTATTTCAGTTGCGTGTGTGTACACATGTGAACGTATGCGTGTGTAGAGGGCAAAGGTTAACACCAGATTCTCTCTTTGCTCAATTTCTAACTTACCTTTTTGGACAAGTCTCCAGTGGACCTGGGGCTAAGCCATTTGGCGAGACTGGCGGAACACAGAGCCCCAGGGAGCCTCCTGTCTCCACACCCCCAGTGCTGTGTCTGCAGACTTGAACTACCGCACGTGAGTTTTACACGGGAACCTGGGAATCCAAACTCAGGGCCTCATGTTTGCAGAGCAAATGCTTTAGTGACCACTCCTTATTTAGTGCCATTCCCCTATTCCTTTTAGGTTTATATCTTATACCTGTAATCGTATTCGGGTTCCGAGCTTTGAAGAACTTCAGAATAATGTTTCTGGGGAATGAAGTAGGAGTAGTTAGCGGACCCTTGGTCTCTGAATGAATAGGGCCATCGGTTATTTATTATCCCAAACAGGGCACTTCTGTTAGCAATGAGCCAAGTTTGTAATTGAACCTGAGTCACTGGACTAAGCGGAGACTGTCTTAGCAAATCTGGTTATGCAGCCAACCCTGCACAGGGGACTGGGCAATTTCTGGCACTTAGACACTACCCTATTACATCTCTCTTGCATGTGGCTGGGCATGTTCTAGTCACTCCCTTGCGTTATTACAGATGACTATTCTCTGCCCGTGACAGCAACCTAACAGAAAGAGAAAAAAAATGGCTAAAAAATTTCCGGATGAGTCAGAACACAGACCCTTTGTTAAATCATACAGCTCCAGAATAGAATCAGCAGCAAAGAAGCCGATCTGTACAAAGTCTTTAAAGAAGTCTTTCAACTGATTTTTTTTTTCCTTAAAGGATGCCACTTCCCATTATTTACAAAGACAGACTTGAAGGGGCATCAGTAATCCCGCAGGCTGTTTCTAGCAAAGAGATGGACATTCAGTACCCGGGACACAAACCCCCTGTTGTAGCTCTCCTGCACTCTTGATGCCTGTGTGTGACTTATTTTTCGCCTTCAATCCGCAGTCACATGGCTGTGCTCCCTTTCTGTTTGTTTTCCCACTTCCCTTCTAAATATTTTGCATCCTCCGGGAGGCTTTGCCAGGCCGAGGTCTGCTCACTGGAGGACCGCATTCCTCCGATCTGTGGCATCAGGTTGTTACCATGGCAAAGGCCGCTTACCAAAAGGAACGCTTCTCGCTTCTCGGTCGGGCAATTCCAACCTCGCTCCTTCCTCTCGGTCACATACTTGGATATTCCTCCAACACCCACAACGGCCCGGAGAGGGCTTTCTGTAATCATAAACTACGTTCCTGGGACAAGAACTCTATTTTGTTTGCCTTTCAAGATCCAGAACTATTTGGCTCTGTTTCGTTTGTTCCAACTGGGCAGTCCCCTCTTGCCTGTTATGACTAATCCACTTGTCAGGGCTGGAATCTCCTAACAGTTCCTTCCTCCAGGTAAGTCACATCAATCAAACCTGTGAGGCAAAAATGCCACAGAGGCCAAAGAATGACCCCGCAGTTGACAAAGGCAAGCCACTTGACAGAGGCCCCTGTTGACCAGAAGGATGGTTTGAGAGTTTGCTTTATTTTATTTTTTCCAAGAAAAGCTTAGTCCTAACAGGACTGGTCTTCCTTCTCACATTCCTGTAGGGGAACTCCGCCTGGGGAGAGATAAGGACTCAGGGTTGACACCCTGATTATGCCTACCTTTTTATTTGTTATATGTGGACATCGACTCCATCTAATTAATAAGAGCAGGAAACAGTTTTTGTTTTCTCTTCGGAGGAAAAACATGAAGTAACGGTTTTATCTTAATTTGTCAGGCCTCGCCCTAGAGACCACAGCCGTGCGGGCAGATGGCCAAAAAGCTGTTCTACGGGCCCAAGCACCAACACCTAAATATAAAAAAGAATGCTAATTGGTTTTCCAGCTGAAAAAAAAGAATGAGGATCACAGTGCCAAAAAAGGCCGGGCGCGATGGAAACCCCGAGTTTACACAATAGAACCTGATTGCAATCTGCGGCCTCCGTTTGTTCGCCTATGGAGAGCACAAACAAAGGGAGGGAGCTTGCCCATCCGCCCTGGTCGAGAGCCCCAGCGCTAGTGCAGCTTGGTGCTGCAGCAGACTTCCCGCCCCGTTCCTGCCAAATCTTCAAGATTTTTCCTGGCTGCCGTTCAGGAAAGTACAGATCTGTCCGTAGCACGGAAAGTTAAAAAGGCCCTGCTTGGATACGCTGAGGATATACAAACACTGCCTGACGTATGGAGCGCGTTGCTCCTGCCCCGGCGGCTGCCGGCCTCCTCCTAAGCCACCAGCGGGAGCTCGGAGAAACCATTTTGAGATTTTTTTTTTAGCAAGAGAAGACTAATAGACACATTTTCAAAAATTCAGCACGCCTTCCATTTGAAGGTCTATTCACCTTACTTGTCGCATTAAAAGTACACGGACTCACTTTCCAAACGCAAATCGTGGGGTGACTGAACTGGGTCACGTTGAGCCATCTCCGACATGAGGGCTGGAGTTCCGTCAACTCTAGATACAGGGAACTAATTGCTGTCAACCTGAAGGGCGCTGACTATGAGCCACTGTCCCTGCAAGGGGTCTGAGCTGAGACTCTGACATAGATTTACTAGTTGGCAGTCCGGTCTGTCACGCCATCCCGTGAGCCTGGGCGAACCGCACCAATGAGAGCGTGACTAATTAAAAAGGATTTTTGGGAAGAGTCAGTCAGCTGTCTGTGAATTCTAGGCTTCCTTGGTCTTAGTAACCAGGCAGGGCTACATAGTAGACCAGGTCTCTCCTCTACTGAAAAAAAAAAAAAGTCTGAAATCAGAGCATTGCTCCATTTCATTGACGTCACTGGAGAACTCAGTTATTAATTAGTGTGCGTTGTAGTGAATTTTTGTATGTATGGTGTGTTTATGTTTGCATGGGTGCTTATGTGGGCAGAGGTTGGGATTAGGGATCCCAACCCTAACGTAGGGATCCCAACGTTCATTCTTTTCTGGAACGAGATTACTCACTGAGCATGTCAGACTGTCTAGCGGGATACTCCAGGCATCCTCTTGTGGGCCCCTCACCGTTGTGATTATAGGGGCATCTCACTCTATTTGACTCTTTTCCTGGATGCTGGGAAGCTGAATGCAGGGTCTCCTGCTTGTATTGGAAACCCCGCACTGAGTGAACCATCCCTCCAGCCTCTTAAAGTGATTTTTAATTATGATTTTGTTGTTGTTGGTTGGTTGGTTAGTTGGTTTTTAATTGGATATTTTCATTATTTACATTTCAAATGTTTTCCCCTTTCTAGGTCTCCCCTTCAGAAACCCCCTATCCCAACCTCCCTCCCTCTGCCTCTGTGAGGGTGCTCCCCCCCACCCCCCACCCATTCCTGTCTTCCCTCCCTGGCATTCCCTTACACTGGGGCATTGAACACCGTCAGGCCCAAGGGCCTCTCCTCCCACTGACGTCCAACAAGGCCATTGTCTGCCACATATGTAGCTGGAGCCATGGTCCCTCCATATGTACTCTTTGGTTGGTGGCCCAGTTCCAGGAGCTCCAGGAAGCCTGGCTGGTTGACACTGTCGTTTTGTGGCTTCTTCAGTGCTTCTTAGAAGGGGGAACAAATACTCACAGGAGGAAATATGGAGACAAAGTGTGGAGCAGAGACTGAAGGAAAGGCCATCCAGAGACTACCCCACGTGGGGATCCATCCCATATACAGTCACCAAACCCAGATGCTATCGTGGATGCGGGGAAGTGATTGCTGACTGGAGCCTGATATAGTTGTCTCAGAGGCAGATGCTCTCAGCCAACCATTGGACTGAGTGTGGGGTCCCCAATGGAGGAGTTGGAGAAGGGACTAAAGATGCTGAGGGGTGATTTTTAGTTATGAACAAAATTATATATATATAATTTTGTGTGTGTGTGTGTGTGTGTGAGATCAGGGCTGAAAAGATCTTTATAAATACATCTAAGAAAGGTGTGGAACAGCTATAGTAACTATTCCAACATCCATGATGCTTATAAGGTTAATCATATGTTTAGTGATACAGCTAAGTTTAACCCTTTTGAATACAGAGATATTTGACAAGTGTGAAAACATATTCTCAAGGCAACCATTTATCCCTAAGTGACTGATTTAGACTTAGGATCCTAATCCCACATTTCAAGGTTTTACCCATCTCACTGTGTTGTACAAACAGCTTCTCCCCCATACAATCAATGTGGTTGGCAGGCCAGAAGTACTATATTACAAGTGGCTACCTAGCTCCCTGCTGACAACAGTCTGTGGGCAGAGAATTTTGGAGAAGGTAAATAGGAACAGGTAAGCATTACTACCATTCTACCCAAAATATACCCACTAACTGTAGTGTTATGTTACTTTTATGGAAACTTCATGGAGGGCAAGAAGTGGATTTTACTTGACTTTCTTCCATCACTGTGCGTACACACACACACACACACACACACACACACACACACAGTGTCCCTGAACACAAGAAGATCCCAGAGTTAAATTTTTAAACTTTAAATGCAGATTTAAAAAAAAAACAGTTCCCTGTCTAATCTTTCTTCACCATCACTAAACATTCTGTTTCCCCTGGTGTGATTTGGTCCCAGACACAAGACCCCCAGACCTGATGGGCTTTCTGGGTAGTCTTCTCATTCTGACTGGGGACAGAGACACTGAGAACATTTCTTTTTTGTTTGTTTTGTTTTGTTTTGTTTTGTTTTTCGAGACAGGGTTTCTCTGTGTAGTCCTGGCTGTCCTGGAACTCACTCTGTAGACCAGGCCGGCCTTGAACTCAGAAATCTGCCTGCCTCTACCTCCCAAGTTCTGGGATTAAAGGCATGCACCACCGCTGCTGGGCTGTTAGAACATTTCTGATATTGGTGAAGAAGTAGGTTTCTTGTATCTGAAAATATGTCAGGAGCCTGACAGCTGTAAATTAGCTTCTTCCTTGGACTTTGTAACTGCACAACTGTAGAATACATTTTTGTTGTCTTTAGTAGATCAACACCATTAATGTTGGTAACTTTTGAAAAAGGTACTGAAAAATTTAATTCATACCACTTGTTTTTTTCCAATTCCTATAATTGATGTTATAATCAAATGCATTAGTGAATATTTATTTATGTAAGACCTTTTTAAAAAAAATCACATAATTAACCAATACCTCTTTAAAATACTGTCTTGTTCTTGGATTCTGAATGATTATTGTGCTTGTCTAAGAGCATTTAAGAATGAGCATCATGTCTCCATTGATTTCAATTCAAAGTGCCATGATAATTCTGTTTCCCATGGACATTCTAAATCCAGCATTGGATAAAGCTGAACTGAGTCAGGCTGACCTTTGTGTGGGAGAAAGACAATCCCTTGCCACAATGTAAAGATGCCTCTTTGATGTATCCTTTATCTAGTAACCAAGGCTCACATTAGGCCTTAGACCAAAAATATATATTCACGAGTGCATTATTTGGGGGTTTCCAGTCTTGAGTACGTCAGTATAATAAACGAAACTGAAGGGATAGTTGAAGTTTTGTTTACATACATCATCTTACATGCTGGTCTCCAAAAGAAAACTCCGGCCTCCCTCACCTGTGCAGTAAGCTTCCTTGAGGCACTTAGTAGCATCCTTTGTAAGGCAGTCGCTGTAACCTGGGAGCACGTTCAACACTGATTTCTATGTAGAACAAATCATGAACTTTTGCAGCTCCTGTCTACTGTACTTCTCTGAGAAGGAGCTAATTGCTAATTCTTCCTGCAGTGCCGCGAGGGGAGTATTAATAGCACTTGACCTTTGGGAAAGGATCACAAGAAAGAATATTGTGGGAGACATCTGATACAACATGACCAGGCACAATGCCCTTCTATCAGAGCACAGGCAAGTTGCTGCACTGGCTCTTTGTTCTCCCATCATCCCATCATATGACTATTTTCTTCTCACCCTTCCACATCCACACCCAAGAAAATATGCATTCTGAAATCCATTCTCCTCCACCTCCTCATCTTCTACCTCTTCCTCTGCCTGCTCACTCTAAATTTCTCCCTCCTTTCGCCCTGTTCTAACTCTTCCTCTCCTTTCTTCTCTTCTTCCTTCTACTTCTGAATCAGGATCTCCTTGTATAGTCCTTGCTGATCTTGAACTAGCTATACCTGCCTCAGCCTGCCTAGGGTGAGATTACAGGTGTGTACCACCATGCAGAGTTACGATGTTAGAGCTTGAGCTTCCTTTGGGAATGACAAGAATTCTTATTCCCTTCTCTAGCGAGACTTCAGGCTGTCCTGAGGAGAAGGAGTAGAAATATCACCCTTACAGGCCGAAATGGAGTGGACAGATTGGCAGTGACTGGGATGTATTCTAGAGTGTGCCATGGTTGTGTGGCAAAGCATGGTGGGAGTTTTGGTAAAACAAACAATTAAACAACAACAAACTGTACCTATTTATAGGCCCATCAGTCAAGAAAGAAGCTACGTCCTACTTTGTTCAACAAGACTGATTTTTATGGCCTTTGTGTGCCTGTGACTGAATCCCAAATTATATACCCAGCAATAGGAGCGGCATACAACTACTTAGCAAATTAAGCTACTTATCTTCAAAGTCTGTGGAGTTACAAAGCCACAGATGGGTATACAACTCCAAACTAGAAATATTTATTTTAAAAAAATCACACCATCATGTTTAGGAACGATATTGCTCCAAGTTTAGTATATATGCTACCGAATTGAGCACAGGTAGGTAATATTTATCCTATTGCATAGGGCTTTGGAGAGTTAGAAAGTAGGAACAAAGTAGATGAGAGAAAGATGCATCATTGAGGACCCCATAAAACTTTAAAACAACATTTTCTTTTAAATACATTTAGTCTTGTTGACTCAAGCTTGGAAATAACATCACTGTGTGAATCTGAGAGAGGAAACTTCTTAAATAACTTGGGACTGTGTTGCGCAAAGAAGGCAGTTGGTCTTGCAGGGCAAAAATAGGAAGATACATACTGGGTATGTAGTCTGGAGAAGGCAAGGTATGGGGGATGTAGAGAAGAGGTCTGTGCTGGCTGAGTATAAAGCACAGAATGTGAGAGAAGAGAAGAAGCGAATGGTCAAGAGTTGATTTACATGGCAAGGACCTGGGAGGATTAATAAGGGTAAAGACATTAAAGAATTTTACTACTCAGATTATCACATGACATATGTTATTCCTGTGTGACATGTAGATAGGAACACAAGTTTGAAGGCAAAGAGACCTATTAAAAGTCTATTGAAGGTAAGACAGATAGAGGGACTAAGTGTTTTTAAGTATTGTTGAGAATATTAGTTTAGCTTTTTGTTAACTATCCCTTAATTTTCTTTTATAAGCATAGATTGGCATGTTTCTGTCAGGAATGCATCTCTCATTCGAGCCCTGACTCAGGCCTGACAACCTTGAGGGATGATTCCCTTAAAGAGAGTTGTGCTCCAGCTGCAAGGGACACTGCCACCATGTTTGCTGGACATGACTCTTTCAGGAGGACTTGCTCAAATAACAGCTCATAACAATGCCAGCAACCTCCATGCCAGGCAGGGCAAGCCTTGAAGAACTGTAAAGGTCTCATCCTAAAACTACTCCAGACCTTTCAAAGAATATGTTCCATCATGTTGAAAGAAGGATGAATACCTCCCTAGCAACTCAATAAAAATCTTGGATAATATATGGGGTATAGACCTATACTTAGCTCTTACTTATTTTGATAAGTCTGGAAGTTGGCCTATGATTGATGCAAGTTGCAATCATATTATCCTTCTACTATATGTCCACATGTGTGGGTTATTCAACTTTTCTTTGCAGTTCTAATGCAGACACTTCTGTGCACTCCAACGCATCTCTTGAATGCTCTTCTCTTTGCTTACCTGTGACTTTTACCATTGGTGCAATGGCTGAGGCAGTAACACAGACATACAAACACATACACGTAGACACACACGATGGCAGAGTAGCCATGATAAAGAGGTGACGGTAGCAGCCACCTTGGCAAGCAGAAGCATCGACAGTTGCCATAGCACTCAAAACCGTAGAAGCAGGAGAGGAAATGAAGAGTTCCAGAAGGTAGGCAAATATAGTGGGGAAATGGAGTGGAGGTAAGCAAAGGTTGGGAGTTTACAGAAAGTGAAAGAAGACAGAATACCATGACTGTAGAAGGCAGAGGTCTGTGAGTTGCCGAAGAGGAAAGACTGCAGACCTTATCCCTGGAGGAGGTCCAGGAGTTGACAAGCCTTAAAGGCCCAGTGTCCAGACACCCGGGGCTTAGGAGCCATGAATAGAACTAGCTGTTGCCAGCTGCCACTGAAAGCTAAGGATTTCATTAGCTGTTATGCGCTGGGTCACTGGCAAAGCCCAAAGTAAGAACCATCCACCAGGAATACCTCACACTATAAGCTGCTGGCTTCTAAAGCCTGGATTCATGAATTTCTCGTTCCAGAGTTTGATACTATAGCCCTGTGAGTCTCTAAGTCCAGGAAGCCTTGGCAACCAATGGCCACAGTAGAAGAGCTGCTTTCTATACACTTATGATTTTCATTAGTTATGTCTGAGGACCCCAACTGGCTCAAGAATAACACAGGAATTGGAGAATGTAGATCAATATTAGGATATTTATATGAAGCTTTTGTTTCTATCTTCAGCATATGCAAAGAAAGAAAAAGAGGGGGAGGGAGAGAGGGAATGAAAGTAGAAAGCTACTCTACTCTAATTAACCATGGCTGATGTGAGTCTGCTATCCAGCCATGGTGATTTGATAGAGGTTATAGCCTAGAGGTGTGAGAAGATACAAGATGGACAGTACTTGTGCTTAAGCAAATGGAGGAGGAATGAAAAGCTCAGACAGACCTTTGGAACAAAGCCTTCACTGCTGCAAATGCTATCTATCCCAACCACATGTGATTCACTGAAGGCCCAAATGGTGGGGATAAAAGGGTTCAAAAAAAAGGTGACCACTTAGTTCAAACGTGTGAACCTGCAGCGTGGCTCTGCAGTGGTGCCTCCGTCTTCTCTCTGCCCAGAGTCATTACCTAACACCCATTAGAGATTTCTGTGCTTCTCTATAAGCCTTCTGCCTGTTCATTAAGGGTTGTGGAAACTGCTGAATTCTGAGGCAGCCTCCATATGTTTTGTAGCATCACCACCAACCCGCACGCGAGTGCACACACACACACACACACACACACACACAGAGAGAGAGAGAGAGAGAGAGAGAGAGAGAGAGAGAGAGAGACAGAGAGACAGAGAGACAGAGAGACAGAGAGACAGAGAGACAGAGAGAGACAGAGACAGAGACAGAGAGAGACAGAGATGGAGAGAATGATGTACCATGGTAATTTAATACCAATATTTGAGACCAAAATAAATCATGTTTGCTAATAGCCAGCATATAGGAAATTGGGGCTAATTGGCAAATTGCAACCCATGACACGGACATGTCTGTTACTCAGTAAGTTACACCACTGAAGAAAAACTGCATGTTTCTGTCCATTTCTGACTGTGTGCACAGGACAGACTGCCTGTGACAAGGCTAATCGGATTGCAAGTCTTAAATCTCACAGACTGACTGAATGACAACAGCCACGCTTACCCCCAGGGTAAAACTCTGCTGTCGCAGGTGTGAGGATCCAAGAGCCTGAGGAAAGCTGACACTTCTTTCTCATTTACCGAGAAGAAATTAGACAGAAAGTTGCTGTAACCCTGACCACACATGTTGAGGGACGTTGTTGTGTAGCAGAAATCATGTAGGGGAATACTGAGATTATGCTTGGACCCTTAATTTAAATTTCACTGCTCTGAGTGTATCTAAGGTATCCTACATTTATTCTTAGACAGCTCAGTTATCTCTTTCCCAAGTACAGGAAAGATTAGAAGTGAATAAGAGGCAGGCATTTGGGGAATTACAAACAGATTTGAGAACTGATAACTTGGTGGCAATGAAAAAGCATAAAAATAGAAAGTCGATGCAGAATTGTGCTCTGTGTTACAGTGTATGGAAGAAGAAATAGATGAAATCATGGATGGACTGCTCTTGTCAAAGGGAGATTAATTCGTGACTTTCAAAAACTGGAGCATAGTTATTTTTTTCTTCTAGGAAGATTATCATCAGAATTTGTTAAGATAAATATGGTCTAGGTATTCAAAGAGTTTCACTGCTTGGACAATATTAAACATACACAAGTTTCCTTCTCCCACAGCTTCCGACACTAAGCCTGGCAGAGAAGTCGTAAAAGAGACTGTGGAAGTGGGCATCGCCCAGATGTGCACTCTCAGAACTGCTCTCTCGTTTGCTTACTACTATCCCTACTATCAGCCGTGTCATTTTATACAATTATTCTTGCTTTTCCTTAACTTCTGTAGTGAGGAGGAGACCTACAAATGGTCAAGTTTGATAAACAAAAAAGCATGGAATGGCAAAAACAAAAACAAAAACAAAAACAAAACACCAAAAGAGTTTGAAGGAGGGGGGAAGGAAGAACCAGGAAGTAAACACAAAGGTAATAGTTAGCCTACATCTTGATGAACCAGAACCTTTGTATTTTACTTTCCGGGCTCATGAACTATATACAGTTCTTTGTAAAACCTTAATGTATGAGAAATTGACATTGGTTTCAAAAGGATATCTGCAGACATTTTGCTTCCCTTCTGCCTGTAACTATAACAGCATTACCGCCTGTCACAGTGACGTACTGAGCATGCTCATGACACTAGATTGTTTCACATAGCCTATGTTCGTAATAGGTCTATTGCCTAGATTTATGTATGATGTTCAAAGAAAGACAAAACTTTTTGCTGTCATAGTTCTAGGAATTTATCTCTTGTTTAAAAAAGAAACTCAGCAAAGGATAATTTTGTCACATGAGACAGGGTTAGGCTAGAAATGAATGAAGAAGAGAGGTTTTGTATGCCATTGAATTTAACTTGGAATTACTTGGTATTACAGTTTCAAGATAGTGTGGAGAATCCTACAGTAACCACAAAGAAGTGGCTGTCATGTTTGTATAAGAGCAATGAGAGAGACAGTTAACTGTTTCCTTAGATAAAAACAACCAAGTATTAAGGAGGTCAGAGAAGCATGGTATAGTGACCAAGGACAGGGGAGGCAAGCAGGACAGGTGTGAGGTAGAATGGAGCATATTGACACATATGCATGAAACATCCTGATAAAACCATTATTGTGCACACTACTAAAAATATAATAAAATCTAATTGAATGAAAATAAAATTCAAAACAAAAGTGAGCTCTTTCTTATTATTAATTAATTTGAATATAAATAGATTAAACTCTCTGATCGTAGCAAAGAGATTATCGGGATGAATAATGGACTATTGACTCTGGTCTTTTTGATCCAGAGCCACAAATAGACTGACAATAATAGGATGGAAAAAGATGTTCTATGCAGATATAGCAAATGAAAGAAATCAGCGGGCAAAGAAGGTCATTATATATTAATAACATGTGGTATGTATTTTAATATGATAATGAATATTTGCATCATGTTTACATTGCATTTGCATACATATTTATATCAATATACTGGTAAAGTGTCAAAATATAGGAACAAAAAGTGCTAAGATGAAGTAGGTGTTTCAGTACCTTAGTCTCACTAATGGAGAGAATGGCCAGACAGGAGAGAGAAACAGAACTTCTCAGAACCGTAAACTAGTTCTGGCTTTAAACAGCTCACTACCAAACAACAGAAGGTATAGTCCACTGTGTTGCTAACAAAGCAAAACAAGGTTGTAACTTTCTGTCTCCATGCTGAGTATAACAGTCTCTAAGATTCTAACTCAGTGTCTTAGGCTTTTACTGCTGTGAACAGACACCATGACCAAGACAACTCTTATGAGGACAACTTTTAATTGGGGCTGGCTAACAGGTTCAGAGGTTCAATCCATTATCACCAAAGTAAGAACATGGCAGCATCCAGGCAGGCATGGTACAGGAGGAGCAGAGGTTTCTAAATCTTGCTCCAAAGGCAAACAGGAGTAGACTGGCTTTGAGGCAGTTAGGGCAAGGGTCTTAAAGACCTATGCCCACAGTGACAAACCTACTCTAAGAAGGCCATACCTCCTAATAGTACCGCTCCTGGAGCCAAGCATATCCAGACCATCACACTTAGTAACAGGTTTTAAACTACAGTTTTTATTGTGTGGAGGGCATTTACTTTTCCCAGTTTGTTGAGTGGTTTTACAATGAAAGGGTGTTGTAATTCATCAAATGCTTTATCTGTAGGAATCAAAATAATTATTGTCGGTGTTTTCCTTCCCATCAATATGGTATAAAATATTGATTGGTTTGTCTTGTTTTTAGCATCAGTACATTCCAGAAATAAAGAGTGCTTTGTCCTCGTGTGGACTGTAATGTGCTGCTTGCTTCCACTAGCTCAAATTTTGTTGCAAAACTCGACTGGTATGCAGAAGAGCTTCCTCTCTCGCCTCTGTTTTACCTTCATATCAGGATAATGCAGACCTAATACATTCAATTAAAAAGTGCCATTTTCTCTTTAACTTACTGGGGGATTTTAAGAAGAGCTGTTTTCTAATCTTCTTTAAATGTTTGATAGAATTAGCCTGTGAGGAGATGGGGAGGTGGCTCAGTGGTTAAGAGCACTGGCTGCTGTTCTGGAGGACAGGAGTTTGGTTCCCAGGGCCCACATTGTCTTGTCACGGCTCCTGTAACTCTGTATCCGGGAGATTTAATGACCTCTTCTGCTTTCTGTGGACACCTGCACACACATGGCACACACTCAGAGATACATGTAAATAAAAATAGATTTTTGTTGGGAGGGAAAAAAAGAAGAGAATTATTTAGGGACAACCATCAGGTCCAGTGTTTTTCTTTGCCAATGGATATTTTAACACTGAAACACTTGTAACACCTTGAGCTGCTCAGATTCTCTGCCTCATGAATTAATATGGGTAGGTTTTATATTTCTAGGATATTTTTATTTTTCTAGATTACCTAATCTTATAGCATAACTGTACCTACTACCTATTTAATTCTTCTTTCTGCAAAAATCAGTGTTAATGTAAATGTCTCATTTATGATGTAGATGATTTGTGGTCATTTCCTTTTCGCTTCTTCATTTAGCTAAATAATTGCCAGTTTCATTACTCTTCTCAAAGAAACAGCTTTCTCTTTTACTGCCTTTTCCTCTACTGTTTACTTGTTTTTATATAATTTATCGCTACTCTTCATAATTTCCTGTCTTTGTTACTTCCAGCATCAATTTACTTTTGGTCTTCTGTTTTTTTCATGACAGATTTTGTTGGTCTAAACTATTCTTTTGTTTTGTTTTTGTGTATGCATATGTAACTGCAAATTCCTTTCTAAACACTACTTCCATACTGGCTTATAATTGCTTTTGAAGTCACCTCTAAGTAGTTGTTTCAATTTCTGTTTAATTACTTCTCTGAACAATTTATTAAGACTATTAATTTCTACAGCTTTACATATTTTCTAGTTTGTGGATTTTCTTTTTTACTTTGTCCGTAGGGATCACTAGGAATTTACCTTCCATTTGAATTTAAAATATATTGAGAATCTTTATTCAACTTGCTTATAGTATTCAGTATAACTATCACAATTTCGCAGGGCAGACTAGAAATTCTTTTCTCAAGGTCACAAAGAATGATGTAAAACTATCAAAGGGCATGTACCACCATATTCTGGCTAAAAGTTCCACTGGAATTTTTCTTTAATGGTAGAAATTAAACCTGGAGTCTCACAGACTACAGGCAAGTGATCTGGCATGAGCTATATCCACAATTCCAAAACTATTTGTTCCAAATAGGAAGAAGGCAGGATCTTGGTACTACTTTTCCAGTTTAGTATACTTCTAAAAGTTATATCTGGATCTTTGGTCAATAAAGGGAAATAGAAAACATAGAAATTCAATAGGCAAAAAATGTTTGTAGATGATATCATATATGTAAACAACTTTAATCTACACACACACACACACACACACACACACACACACACAAACACGTTGGTTAGCCCTAATGAATCCATTAAAGCTTCAGGTTAAAATATCGACATAAGATATGGTGCATTTTTATGTGCTCATAGTGATCAAGCTAAAAGAGAAATTATAATGACAACTTCACTTAAAATATCACAAAACCCTAGAATGTTTCACCATTAACTTACCTGAGGAGATGAAAGCCTAGTAAAAACTGTAAAACTGGGAGATGGAGAGAATGCATAGACAATTGAATGCACATTTGCTGTTCATGTAAAAGAAAGCTTAATATTGTTAAAATGTCAATACTACCCCCAAACTATACAGATTTAATGCATTCACTACCAAAACTGTTACACATGATAAAATGATTGCTCACAGAAAAATACTAATCAATGAGCAAAACTGTACTTTTAATAAATGATACTGGGAAAACTACATATCCATGGCAAAATTACCTAACACCACATAAAAGCAAACCCAAAATAAAAATCCTAAGTGTAAGGTTCAAACTTTTAAAACCTAGAGAAACATAGAAAAAGCTTTGTGAGGTTGAATTGGTCAGTGATTTTTGGATATTACACTAAATACCACATCACAAATAAAACCAAAACTGGGCAGATTATCTTCATGGGAATGTCATTTAGAAGTGCATCTAAAATGCACTTTCAACCAAGCAAAATGTCAGTGTTCATAATGGAAAGAAATAGCTGCAAACCACGAACCTTACAGAAGACTAGTTTCAGGCACAAAGGGAATATATAAATGTCACCTTCATTTGCTCAGATGAAGTGATAAGATGAGAGAGGAACCCAAGCTGTGTGAATGCATAGCTTGGGCTGAGCCAGGCATTTCCTTCTCTGTTCTAACCATCCCTAGGCCTAGGCCGAAAAGCTTCTAGCTCTGTACTATCCCATCTTCCAAACTGACTGATTCAATCTGGCTTCTCTCAGTTTCTGACTGAATTGCTCTACCTGAATTCATACTAATTTGGGTAATCTGTTTTAATCTTCTGGCTCCTTCTCATTCTCTGGCTCTTTCCACCTTCACCTATGTTTAGCTTATTCTCTCTGCAACCAGTCTCTGTAAAACTGTCCCAGTAAAACTTCCAGACACTGTGCATGCATTGGTCACTCTTAGAAAAGGGAACAAAATATTCACAGGAGCAAATATGGAGACATCAAAGACTGAAGGAAAGGCCATCCAAAGACTGCCCCACCTGGAGATCCATCCCATATACAGTCACCAAACCCAGATACTATTGTGGAGACCAAGAAGTACATGCTGACAGGAGCCTAATATAGTTGTCTCCTGAGAAACTCTGCCAGAGACTGACAAACACAGAGGAGGATGCTCACAGCTAACCATTGGACTGAGAACGGAATCCTCAATGGGGTCCCCAAGGGAGAAGTTAGAGAAAGGACTAAAGGAGCAGAAGGGGTTTGTAACCCCATTAGAAAAACAATAATATCAACTAACCAGCTCTCCCCCACCCTGAGCTCCCAGGGAGTAAACCACCAACTAAGGAGTACCCATGGCTCCAGTGGCATATGTGGCAGAGGATGGCCTTGTTAAGCATAATGGGAGTGGAGGCCCTTGGACCTGTGAAGGCTCAATGCCTCAGTATAGGGGAGTTTGGGGGCAGTGAGGTGGGGGAGAACCCTCACAGAATCAGGGAGGGGGGCAAAGAATAGGGGATTTCCAGGGGGAACTTGAAAATGGATAACATTTGAAATATAAATAAAGAAAATAGCTAATAAAAAAGGTGCCATAATATCTCTCTCTCTCTCTCTCTCTCTCTCTCTCTCTCTCTCTCTCTCCACCTTAAGTAACCACTCTTTCTTGGACTGTTCTCATGTGAGTTGGGCATATTCTTTCTCTGACTCAGTCTGTCAAATCTTTCTCTGATTCATCACTTTGTCTGCCCTTCATTTAGATATCACTTTCAAATAATTTGGCTGTTCCCTCCTGCAAACTAACCTTACCTTTATTGTTAGGCATTAAAGGTGTGTAGCACAATTTTTCCCAATCCAATCACTTTAAATATTAATACAACAAGAAGCCTGTGGTTGGACAGGGAAAAGGGAGGCAGAGCAAAGAGTTTCAGAGCTGAGGACAGAGGAGACGGACAAGAAGAGAAGGAAGAAAGATGGACGAGGAACAGGAAGAGCCAGATTCCAGTGGCTTTAAATAGCCACAGGTAGTTATGAGTATCTTATAAGGGATGGATAATTACAGGACAATTTGTCTTACCTAAGTGGGCAAGAGCACTGGCCAGAGAGTAGATGGTTGAAAAGTGGGATGGTGCTTGTTTTATATTTCCCACAACAAAGGTGTGTACTAAGGGTGTATCTATATCCCAGGCAGATCATACTGTAATCCTGGGATGTCTGCATTCTGGCCAAATTATACAGCCCTAGAAGGTCTTTGGATCTGATCCCTTACCAGAGCAGCCATGTTGCTAGATTAAAATTCCTCTAGAGGAATGCTAAAAACTCAACAGCAAAACTGATTTGAAAACAAGTAAAGCACTTGAAAACACACTCTCCAAGCTCTCTGAGTAGATATACATACAAATGGCTATTTGACACATGAACAGGTACTCAGTAGCCCTAAGCATTTGATAAATAAAAATCAAATCTATTGAGATAGCATTTAGCACCCAATTGAATAGTAAGCAATAAACAGCAATGAACACAAATCAGAAAATAAACGTCCTCAAGGATGTGGAATGCTAAATTGGACAGTCACTGGAAAAACAAAACAAGAAAACTGTGACATATAATCAAAAATAATTAAAGGTAGGACTTCCATACAATCTTCATACTTCTTTATATAAGCGAAAAATCTCTTACAACAGTAAAACATGGAGTCAGATCAGGTGTTTGTTAGTAAGTGAGAGGATTAATGAGATGTGGTCTGGACAATTGGACATTTATTTAGCTTAAAAAATAGTTGGATGTTAAAACAGAAATGAATCTTGAACACATTGTACTAATTAAAACAATCTAGTCGTGATAAGACACCAATTTTTAATGCTTATTTGAAGTGCTAGACTGTTTAAAATCATAAAGGCAGAAAATAAAATAGTGACACCAGGCACCAGGTATTTGGGGGAGGGGAGCTGGAGTCATATGTACCTAGAGTTTCAGTTTTACAAGGTAAAAGAGCTAGAGAGAAAGATGGTTGGAAAACATTATGAATATATACATATTCCTGAATTATGAACATAAAATACTTCATGTGGCATATATTCATCATTATAGCAACAATATTAGGAAGAGTAAAAGAAGTTCTAGAAAGCATGAACCTAGGAACTAGAAAGATAAAAAATCAAAGATCTAACATAAGAAAATCATCCAGAGTTGAATGAAGACCCAGCCTATCATTTAGGAAAGCCTACATGGTACTGAATGAGATCAGTGAGAACTAACCCTAGGTAGATTGACTCAAGTGATATTTTGGATACTTAAAGACCACAACAGTATGGCAAGAATGACACATATTTATGTAGCAGATAAAAATCGTTGAAACAAAGACAGTGTCAACCTTTATTTTCCAGCATCAACAAATCATGTTCAGAAGAGGTTTGAAAGATTATAGATACACACTAACTTGTAAATAGGATCCAGTTCCTAAAATTAACTCTAGAGTAAGCATTGCTCTCCCAGAGGCACTGTTTTTAAAGGATGAAGCAGTTCTGTGCCCTGATTAGTAAAAATAGACTTGTGGAAATTAAGGTTTCTACAGAGAAGGGTCCATGGGGTAAAGGTGGAGGCTGCATTGAGACAGTGTGTAGGGCCTGATGTTGAGACAAGGAAAAAATCCTTCATCTATTACAGAGCAAAGAAGAACAAAAAACTACAGAAGAGTCAAAGGGTGCAGATGCGTAACCAGTGTATGCACACAGAGCAAACCTCAGACCAGTAAGAGATATGGGGCACTATATGCATCCATGGGTGCCTGGAAGTGGAAATGAACAACACTACTTAAACTTGACAGAAAATGTAAGAGTAAGTATGCCAGTCAGCATGTAAATAAAAGAAAAATGGACATTAATACCTCAAACCAGGGAAAGGGCAACTAGCAGTGGGAGGAGCATGAAGTAACTTCTAATATCCTTCCTTTTTAAAATAATAATACTTTGTAATGATACTAAAAGTAACGTGTTCTAGGTTTTGCCCACCACATCTTCATTATAGGGCTCTGCTATCTAGTGACATTCTAGAGGGAACATAAGCATACCACTCACAAAGAAAACAATCTAAATTGCTTCAGGACTGATGATGTCTTCTGATATTTCTTGTCTTGATAGGTGCTATGATGTTGGTAGCTATTTTATCACGCTTTGGTAGGACCCTTTGTCAATGGACTGCAACCTGGGGCCTGTATAGTTCTTTTTTTTTCCTCTTTGGTTATTGGCAAATCTATTTGTCTGAGAATTTATTCTTAACATTTAAAGATATTTATGAATTTTTGTTTTTTAACCACAAAGCATCCATATTTTTCTTAAGTTTCCCAAGAATTATACGACAGTTTGGAACAGGTCCATTCGTGGAATTCCTTCTCCAGTCCCACACTGTGTGTGTGTGTGTGTGTGTGTGTGTGTGTGTGTGTGTGTGATTGAATGGCATTTAAACACACAGGCAGATTTGGAAAATGGAAAAAACACATGACTAAGAGGAAAAGGGAGATATTACAAACAGGAAATGCTTGTGAATGCTTCAGCCCTAACCTTCTGGCCCCAACCTCTTGTTCAAACTGAACAATATGTCATCTAAAACACATACCTCAGGAGAGACTGTCAAAGGAATAACTGCACAAGCTAAAACAAGGTAGAAGAGAAGCAAAATGGCTTCCCTAAACAGAGAGAATTAATATTCCTGATGTGAGCGGTTGTGTTTTATGAAGTACCCAGTGGTCTGAGACCTGGGCCCTTGTCTTTATCTGTGCTATAAAAAGTGTCTGCTGACTTGGGGCTAAGATAGTTTGGATTGGAGACTTTTAAGTGAATATCCCCATCCCATCACGCTCCTGAGGCCTATTAACCTTATGTTCCTGTATTGACTCTGCGTTTAGACATTACAATGCAGCAGAGTGAGATGGACACAGGACAATAGATAGGAAACGTAGCTTATTAAAATTATATGAATTTGTTTCCTATATGAATATCCTATAGAGGATATTGACCAGTCCTGATCAATAACCTTTTCCATCATGCTATCTGATTCCTCTCTGTTAAAGTTTTGAGCCAGGTGTGATCAGACAGACCTGGCATCACAGCCCTTGGAGGCTGGGGCAGAATTGTAACTTTGAGACCATCTTGGCCTGCAGAGTGAACATCTTTCCAAAAACAGAAAGATATCAAAAGCAACGCAAAGGTGGGTAGGAGTGGGGCCATAGATGTTACCATAGGAGCTCTTCCATTAACCGGTATTTTAGAGAATAGTTTCTTTCCCTACTAGAATTGAGGTTCTACAATCACAAGAACACTCATGACTTCATTTGAACACATTTCATGTTTCTTTGCCAGCAACTCCAGTTACAGACTATTTCCTTCCTCCTGGATCACCTGATGTAGGTGTGAACATCTGAAGAGACGTGGACACACGTGGCTCTCCCCAGACAGGCATTTGTTCACTAGAACAAGGTGACCTGCCAAGTCCGAGGACACACAATGTGGTGACTCACTCACGGCATTTTTTTCCACATTTAGTTCTAAACAAGTTAAGTGCAAAGGCATTTGATAACTGTGGTATTAGCAACCGTGTTATCAGGCCATAGAGGGGCAGTCCCTCTTCCTTCCTCCCCTCCCTGCCCTCTCCCCCAAATCATGCAATCTTGGCCCAAGAGAAACAATCCAGTCTTTTCAAAGATAAACTTTCAGTTTGAATGTCGCCATTTAGTTTTGAAAAGTTTGGGATCTGGGGGTGTCTAGCCAAACTGTTACTATAATTCTTTCTTGACAATCACTCAGGAATATTTCTTCCCATTGCTGCAGGAACGGGAATGTTCTGAGGGTACCCAGCATAGGTAATTCGAATGTAGCTTAACTTAAAGCCTGAAATGATTGTTTTGATCTCAGTGACAAGGAGGGGTGTGTTGGGATCTGGAATCAGCCTAACATTCAGTTGTCGTGGTAAAATACATACCATCAAAGAAAGTGAGAAATCAAGGCTTATTTCTTCCATAGGAGCCTTGAGAAAAACTGGGCTAACAATAACTATTGTAACAGAACAGCACAGTATTATTATTTGTTATTTTCAAATTGCATGAACAATATGAATGATACTATCTTTGCAATTCTGAATGTGACTGTATTAAAAACCAGAATATAAGTTGAAAGAAAAAGGGGGAGAAAATAGTGCATATTTTTCTATATTTAAAATTTATTATTTTTATTGAAAAAAATCATACAATATTGTCTCATCATGGTTTCCCTCTCCCCTTACTCCTCCCCATATCCTCCACTCAACTCCACGAAGTATTTTTCTCTCTTTAAAAAACCAAACAAGAAAACAAAACAAAACAAAGAAGAAACACACATACATGCAAACAAACAAAAACAAAAATGAAAATAAGAAAGCAAAACATACAAGTAAAAAAACAAAACAATTAGACAAAAAAATGCCCAGACAAAGCAATTTGAGACAAAGAGTCTGCAAATCTACCACTGAGTTCACTTTTGTGTTGGCCATCCACTGCTGGGCATTGGCCCCACCCTGAAGTGTAGTTCATGTGCAGTGGAAATATGAAGGCAATGTGAGGAGCAGAGACTGAAGGAAAGGCCATCCAGAGACTGCCCCACTTGGGGATCCATCCTATATACAGTTAGCAAACCCGGACAACACTATTGTGGATGCCGGATATTGCTAGCTGACAGGAACCTGATATGGCTGTCTCCTGACAAATACAGAGGCTTGCAGCCAACATTGGACTGAGTGTGGGGTCTCCGATGGAGGAGTTGGAAATGTGACTGAAGGAGCTGAGGGGTTTACAGCCCCATGTAGAGAGCAACAGTGTCTACAGGCCAGACACCCTGGATCTCCCAGGGACTAGACCACCAACCAAAGAACACGCATGGAGGGACCAATGGTTCTGGCCAAATATGTGGCAGAGGGCCTTGTTGCCATCAGTGGGAGGAGAGGCCCTTGGGCCTGAGGGTTTTCTGATGCCCCAGTGTAGGGGAATGCCAGGACTGTAAGACCGGAGTAGGTGGGTGGATTGGGGAGCAGCCTCATAGAGGCACGGGGAGGGGAGATGAGATAGGGGGTTTCTGAAGGCGAGACCTGGAAAGGGAAAACTTTTTAAATGCAAATAAAGAAAAATATCCAATAAAAACATAAAATAAAATAAAATAAAATAATGAAATGAAATGAAATAAAAAAGACCATTGAAGAAGGCAAATTTTTCCTTTGCAAGTGGGTACCAATTGCAATAGCTTTGTAGTGAGTGTGTATCACCCTCTCTTAGTACTGGGATCCTGTCGGGCTTGAAGCAGCGCAGGCCTTGTACATGCTACCCCTGTCTTTGAATTCAGAGGTGCATCGGGCTGCGTCTGGAAGACACTGTTTCCTTGAAGTTAGTTATCCCCTCTGGTTCTTATAGTATTTATACCTTTTTGTCTGCATAACTCCCTGAGCCTTGAAGGGAAGAGTTATTTATGTATTTGTGTGTGTGTGTGTGTGTGTGTGTGTGTGTGTGTGTGTGTGTATTGTGGTACTTGTAGAATCCAGGAGAGGGTTGTTAGATAATTGTGACAGACAATAATGAGCCACCCGATGTAGGTCCTGGGAATCAAACTCAGTCTTCCGGAAGAGCACCAGTGTGTTCTAAAGCAATGAGCCATTTCATTAGCCACAGACTAGTTTTCTGATGGAAATTCCTTTGAGACATGTTTATGGCTGAAATGGCTAACAATATCCAATTGATGTAAATTTTATGGGCTTACCTTGTACCTGTGCAACTGTCTTAGTAACTCATTTCTGGGTTAGATAACCTAGGTTCAATGGAATTGACCTGGTCTTGTGAAGATGACTGGTACCTGGGTTGGGGATACGAATGCAGCTAGCATACAGGAAACCTACTATATCTTTTAGCACCTGTAAGCATGACCTATTTCCAGTGTTTTACTCTTGAAACTCTAATTAAAATGTAGTGTTATGTGTAGATTTAATACATTAGAGATTCTTCACGTGAAGCACCAAAATGCAGTGGTTTCAATGAATTAATAATAAACTTTGAGTCACCAATAAAGACAGAAAGCAGAGGACTTCTGCTTCATGTCATTTGACCAGGAGCAAGTTCAGACTTTAGTTCTATGAGACTTCCCTCTTCGTGTGTCTGTGTCTTCTACTGAACTTCTCTGTTGTATGTATGACTGAGTCTGTGCCACCAGAAGACTGTCCTCTGGATCTCTGTCTCTGTCTCTGCCTCTGCCTCTGTGAGACTGTCCCTGTGTTTCTATCTAACAAATGGCTTTATTTCTTGAATGACACAGAAAATATCACCTAGCGAGGGAAATTGGGATACATTATAGAAAGCTTTAATAGTATTTTTAAATGGATTAAGTCACTGGCTCCAAATGACCCCAGACGATCAAGCAATACCCAAACACTGTTTCCAGAGTTTATGGTAAATATCTCTTTTGTAAACCTGCTTTTAGCCTATTTTCAGTTTTCAGCAAATGATTGTCATAATTCACATACAAACATGCATTAATCTGGGTTTGGAGCATGGTGCTGCACATAACAAGGCTACAGCTATACACTAGCTTAGGTTATAGGTATTGATTTCGTGGAAAAGCCAAGGCAAGTAAGTTTAGTTGTTACATTGGTGGTTGGTTCATTCTTAAATACAGCTTAAAGCAGCAGTTTGAATACTCAATAGAATACTATATATTAACTCTGTCTGGAAAACCTTGCCAAAGTTCCCATCTCTTATAATGTGACATATTTTTCTCACAATGCATTCCCATAGTTTAATCTTTGTCACATGTGAGCACAACATTCTCTTCCACACTCTGATGGGTGTGAATTAACTTCCATGTCAACAAAGTTCTTCACAACTGCTTGTTTGCATACATTCAAGAGAACAAACGTATGGCCTCACAGTGAAGACTTGCCAATGCGGTCCATGTGTTTACCTCCATAAACACATCCTGAAAATAGATGCAGGCTTCTGCATCGTCCCTGTCTCATCAATTTTATCTCAAGTAAGTTGATAAGTTGAGCTTCAAATATGATGTGGCTGCTGTTCTAGGCAATCATTTTTAAAAGACTTATTTTATGCATGTATGCCTTTTGCCTTGGTGCTGGCTGGCTTTTCTGTCAAGTTGACACAAACTGGCAGTCTTTATCGGCAATGTCCCAGGGATCCTCTCAGGTTTTGATTTGCTTTCTAAGCTTAAATGGCAACAACTCAAAGACAAAACTACGAAGCATAAACGTGTGAGGAGTATACAATCAACTCCGCCCAATTTGCTCACAGACACACTTTTACAGGAGTATACGATCTGCTCTTTTGGCATGGGAGATGGTGACCCACTCCTCTGCCTCTTGCTTTTAGGAACTGCAGTGACTGCTGTCTCCCACCAGGATAGGGGTCTAGGCAGAAGCAGGCTGTGAACTGAACACAGCAGATTTGACTGACCTGTTGGCAGACTTGACCACGTAAGGCTGGGTATAGTTGACGTACACCCATTGTGGCACTTACGCATAAGACAAGATGAGATGGTAGCAGAGGCTGTTAACATGGCAGCACTTGGAGCATTAAGAGGCACTGGGCTCCACATCTAAATCTCCCTCCACTTTTCCACATGCCGTACAAAGGTCACAGTTTTGAGAAAGCTAATGGAAAGTAACAGCTGAATGCTAGGTGGAATCTGGCTCACATGCTGTGGTGTAGTAGGGGTATGCTTCTTCCAAGAGATGGTTGACTGCGGCTGATAATTTATGTGCTTTGAAGCTTTCTGGAGAAACAAAATAAATTTCCTTTATCTTTGGCTCTAAGAGATAAAGAGCCATCTGCAAGCTTTCTAGCCCCATGTGAGGCATGCCATGGTATGCATCTTTCTAGGTTTTGTTTTCATAATTACCTGACAAATGCTATTTGCTATCTTCCTCTGCTGTCATAGTAACGCCTCACTTCTGATTCTATAGGAGCATCAAATGCAAGCTGGGTGAAGAAATATGACCATATATTAGTTTAAGCCAATCTCACCAAGTTACTTTTTCAATTATTTTAACTCAATTGTTACCAAAATTTCACTTAGGAGAATATATTCCAAATGTACCCGATCCCATTTATAACTGTAGAAGACTTCTTCATGGGTTACCTCTTCATAACCTCAATTACAACACAGGCAGACTGTGGTTGACACCAAAAGCTAATTCTCACTGGATCTCAACTCCTGCTTGGTACTCTTTCCTTAAATGTAGGCAGATTCTGTGGCATGCTAAGAACCAATAAAATATAGAAAAGATGATAGTGCCTCAGACGTTCACATGAATTAGTGTTGTATCTGTATATGTGTGTACAAGTGCACACCCTCTGTGAGTATGCATGTACTATGCATGTAGAGGCCAGGGTTCAAGTTCTGGCATTTTCCTTTGAGTCTTCTACCTTATTTTTGGGAGTCAAAGATGTCTCATCAAATTTCTATCTCACTCTTTTGGCTAGACTGGTTGACCAGTTGGTTGCCCTGTATCTGCCTCCCCAGCACAGAGGCTATAGGATCATGCTACTACACCTGGATTTCTTTATGTCAGGTCTGCGGAGCTCAATTCCAGTCTCATACTTGTGCAGCAAGCAAGCACCTAACTCACTGAGTCATCTTCCTAGTGTCACTGTCTTAAGTGTCCAAGACTTTATGTTAGCACACCATAACTAGCGACTTTCCTACCAGTCTTGGCAAAGAAAATCACCACATAGTGTATGAATTCCAGTGACTAGGGTTAAGCGTCAAGTAACTACACCAAAGACCTAAGGGTTTTTCCTTCAGTCAGCCATGAGTGAGAAATCAAGACCTTTGGTCATCCTTCCACAAGGAAATTAATTCTTGCAAAAGTAGGAGCCATTATCTTCCCCGGTCAGTCTTCCAGATGAGACTGCAACCCAGGTCGACAGTTTGTTTGCAGTCTGTGCTCCCACAGAGACCACAGTTGTCCTGTCCCAGATATACATTTACAGACATAAATCTATAGTGCAAGACCGAAAAGGTACTGCATTTTAAAAGGCTGCATTTGTGGCAAAATGGGACCCCACACATAAAATAAAGGTACAAACCTGAAGAGCATGATTTCTTTGCCATGCACACATCCTTTATACTACACAGATCATGTCTAGAGAAAGTCATTATTATTTCCCAAAGCCAAGCAGTCACCAAATCCTTCTGTTTTGCATCTTAGGCATTTCCTGTGTGATTTCATTCTTCCTCGTCTTATTCCGTATTTTTTTTTCTGCTTAATTCTGTCACAATTTCTTAGACTGCCACAAATCTTTTCCTTCCTGCTCAAATCCCCTCTACAAGTAAAGAACTATGAAGTATCTGCCACAGGAGCTTCCCACAAGGAAGGCAGTTTGCTCTTGGCAGGCATACATGGTCAGTGTGTACTAAGTGTGTGCCTTATGAATTTCTAAAAATACAGATTAGAATGTTGCGTATTGAATTAAGAGTAATAAAAGCCTGATCATGTTTGCGTCAGATGATGAAATAGATATAACAAATATTTCTTTCATTAAAAGACTTTTCACAATTCATCTAAGAATGGAAAGTGATTGTAGTTCTCATTCAAGGTTCCTCTTTAACCTAAAAACCATCCTAGCTGAGAATCTAAATTAAGATGCATGTGGAATGAAGTACCGATTTATACAGGAGACCAAAAACACTAGATCAGGTAACCAGGCATGTTTCCTATCTGAGTCCCTGCCACATCTCTCCCCTTTAAGTTGTATTATCCTTACTAACTGAGGGTCACCTGAGAGGAATCTTCATTGAGGAATTGACTGGATCAGATTGGCTTGCAGGAAGATCTATGGAGAATTGCCTCGATTATTCATTGATGTAGGATGGCCCAGTCCACTGTGGATGATACCAGTCTTAGGTTCCTAGTCCTGGGCTGAAGAAAGAAACCTAAACCTGTAGCAAACCAGAGAGTGAAGCAACAAGGAGTGGTCCTCCATGGTTCCTGTTAGCTGGTTCCTGCCCTGTCTTCCCTCGATGATGGATTGTGACCTGCAGAAAGTGTACACACCAATTAAATCATTTCGTCTCCAAGTGGCTTCTGGTCGGAGTGTTTTGTCTCAGCAACAGAATGAAAGTAGAACAATAATGAATTGGGGGGAAATTTGTTGCTGTTGTAAAACCATTGCAGTTCCCTTGCCCTTTCACCCCGACCATAAATCTTAAACAGAGGTCAACCCCATGTGTTTCCAGTTAGCTTGCACTTGAAATATCCAAAAGTTTTGCAAGAACTATTAAAATCTAAAATCTTGTGTGAAGCCCTTCCTCCTCCTCTTCCTCCTCCTCTCCACCGCCCACATTTTTCTCTCATTTTTATGTTAGAAAAGGGAATTAGTGAGATAAGAAGTGAGAACAGAGAATTTTGAGTTTGAATCAGGACCACAGGGAAACCTATCGGAAATGAATATGTTTATAAAATAATCTAAGTTGTGTGAAATCTGTTTTGCCTAAATATTTTGCGAACAGTACAGCATAAGGCCTCTTGTTGAAACTAATCTCTATGGTAAATAGCCACATGCTTCATAAACACAACATCATTGTAACACTACATTTTAAATGGCTTTGGCTTTATTTCTAGATTGTAGTATAAGTTAGGTGTCTGACTACATGCTATTAAATAGTATAGAATATTTCCCTCTCACATGTTCAAATGAACCAATGTTGTTTTAACAAATATTATTACAAATATGAAGTAATATTTTCTACTGGATGATGTTGAAAGTTAAAGAGTGTATATGAAAATTAAAATTTACAGTATTATTTGATACAGTATTATTGGATACCTATTGCAAGTAAACCATTTTATGTAGATACACATACAAACTAATGCTGGTGGACGGTGATCACAAATTATTTTGTCCTATTCCTTGACTGAGTTCAGCATCTCAAATCACATACTAAGAGTGACAGTGCACCTAGAGTTCAGGAAGCGGTCTCCCATGCCCCGCTGACACTATCAGAGGTTGGACCAAACTTATCCCATTACATGGCATGTCTGAGCATGATAGATTGCATGTATGTAAAAGTATGTACCTAACATTGTGAAATGGAGTTGTCTCACAAAACTGAATGTTGGGTTACAAACAGCCTCTGTTCACAGGCTGGAGCCTCGCCAACCAACATATTAATTGCCTTTTATCATGGAGCAAAGCGCCTCACCACTATCGAGGCATAATTGGCTTGAAGAGGAATTCATGACCAACAGCATCCTAGGAATGGCTAGTGTGTTGCAGGCTATTCTTGCTCCCTCTGAGAAGCGTGTTTATTTTGGGGTTTGAGCAGATGCATTTCTGCTGTTGAAAAGCACCTTGCCAAGAAGCTAGATTCTGAAATCCAGCCATCTTAATAAGAAAATCCAACTAGCAGTGCAAGTTATCGACCATCTGTCAGTGCTTTTATGGAGAACATTATTGCCTGGAGGAGGAGGAAAGAGAATAATGAAATTAAGGGTGTCACCCAGTACTGAGATTCTGTGATACAAGTATCCCCGGATTTATTTATTCTGTGAAATGTACTGTAGTCTATTTTGGGGACTCACTGCGTGTTGGTATGCATATATTTGTGTCACTTGGGCTGCACAATAGGCTTCTCAAGGGTACCCCTCTGACACCTTCTCTAACACTCATCTCCAGTGCCCGCGATGTAAGTAGAGGAAGTGGGAGGGGCAGTGGACTGAACGTGTTCCCCGAGAAGGCTGTACACGAAGATTAAAATAAAAGGCTGCACAGAGGGAAGACATGGCAGTTTTAATTCTCACTAAGCTGAAAATGATGGATGTCAGGGTTGATGGAGTGAGAAAATCAGAGAGCAGACACCAGACACCCCCAAGTTAGGTGTGTGCACAGTTTCGAGGGAAAAGGTAACCTACAAAAGAGAAGGTGGATGATGTTACTGTAATGCCAGAAGTTAACCAGTAAGTGCCAGGAAGGAGGTGAATTCCTGGAATGCTGGGAATTATAGTTCTTAGAAAATAAGAAAGCCATGTGGGAAAGTACGGAGGCCTGCTGGCTTGTCCTTATAAACTCCTGCAACATGTGAATGGGATCATTCCATCTGGGAGATCCTTAGAGAATGGGTCCTCACCAAAGTCCATCTCTTGGTAAGTATTTAATATTTAATATTTGGTCCTTAAATTTGGCCCAAAATGGTAGAGTTGATTTTTCTGGTGAATCGCAGGATTGACAGTTATTATTTGCTTAAAGACAGTCCATCTACTCTTGTACCTATTACAGGTAGAAAGCTATTTCATTTGCTTCATAGGTTTGGACTTGGTAATTCCACATTCCCAACTGTAAGATTACTGCAAACAGTTTGGCTGTTTGTGTCTCATTATAGGTCCTGTAATTATTTCTATTACGTAAAAAAGAGCAATAGTTAAGGTTAGCTCTTAATTCACTCGCTCCTCCAGGGAACATAAAGATGTGTGAAAGTTAAGCGTCAGTTTCAAATAACACAGAAGAAAATGCCATCCTTCGTGATAAACTGTAATCCTAAGAGTTAAGGTTAAAGGTGTAATTCATTTTCCTTCTTTTCATTTTCATGTGCACTGGCGTGTGTGTGTGTGTGTGTGTGTGTGTGTGTGTGTGTGTGTGTGTGTTTTCCTGGGACTCAGGAAGCTGCAGGGATTTCCCTCTTCCCATTTACCAGAGCTGGAATTGTAGGCATGTGCTCCAGCCTCTAAGTTTTCACATGGGGGCTGGGGATCCCAACCCAGGTCCTCTCACTTGCATGGCAAGCTCTTCACGGACTGAGCCATCTCACAAGTCCCCATTTTGATTATTGAAGCAGAGTTTTATTAGGACAAGGCTCCTTGATTCAGAGAGTGAACCCCAGGGAGCTCTCGCCTCCACGTCCCAGCAGCGGGGTGATAAGCCCACAAGATCCCGAGCATATATGTGCAACTAAGGTCCTCAGGGCTTATGTGAAGCCTGTTACCAACTAAGCTGTCTCCTCAGCTTCGTAAAAGTATAATCTTTCCCAAGTAAGTTTTGTAATATTTCTATCCATTGATATAAGATAGGCTACTGTTTACTCAGAGAAAAGTTAAGAGTGTGTCCACCAGTTTCTCATGTACCCTAACTCTATCAGGTATAGGAGCAAACTGACTTCTGTGGTTTTTTTTTTCAATAAGCCATGTATGACCCTATTAGGAGATGTTTCAAAAGCGTTTCTTAGCATTTTGAACAAAATATTTGCTCCCTACTGAAAATAGTTTAATATCAAGTCCCAAAGGAATTCTGTCGGCCTCGTAAAGTTGCTTTTAGAATCTTCAGCTTTTGGCCCTTCCTGTTAACAAATACTGGGTTCATAGTCTGTCTCCAGATTCAAATTGGAGTATGTTGTATTTATCTTCTTAAATGGAGACTTTTACTTAAATCTTCCCATTGGAGAATCTGGTACTACATCAAAGCAAACTTCCAATCCAACACTCTAGTACCCGTTCATTACTCCGGGTTTTCTGTGCAGCTTGGTTTATCTTTCTGTGTGACTGGTCCTTCACGTGGCTTCTTCTTTCTTCACCAGCTTGCTAGTCCGGGAGGTGTTGCGCGCTGACTATTGAAAGCACAGCTTCCGATTTCAGTTGTATAGCTCACCAGCTGTTCAGCAAATCACTAACTCACTGCAGTGGAACCGACTGCTTTATGATACAGGATGACCACAATAGCAGCCCTCAAACAGAACCACTGCGGTAAATGCATGAGACGGGAGGCTGTATTCTGCATTCCAGGAGCACGAGCATGTGGCCTGGGTACTGGAGCTGCCAGCAACTCTATCTTATCAATGAACTTTTTGGATCAATGAATTATTCCCACTCAGGCAATCATGTTACTCTTTTTTTTTCCTGTAACGTCATCACTTTTTAAAGTCTATAAACTTTATCATATAAAGCTGGTAAATAAATTTTAAAAAAATCACACACCAAAATCAACCAGACCCAAAGTCTGTACAGCTCAGTCAACTTCCATAGAGTCTGAGTGGGTACTTGGAATGGAAGTCATGAAGCTCCTCTCTAACTTTTATACTTCCTGATTTTAACTTTGCCTTGGATTTGGCTTTTGGTGGAGGATACGTGTATACTGAATACTGGATACATATTTTTCTTAAAACAATACCCTGTTTATACTTAATCAGACGACTTTTGTGCAAGTAGTGATAGGAGCCCAAATATCAATTTGTGAGGAAGCTCCAGACACAGGGAGGTCATTATCTGGTAAGAGGCATTTGTGTTGATGGTGTGTTAGATTCATAGATTCTAATCTATGTGTGTTAGATTCTAAAGCAGATACAAGAGAGTGTAGCCAGAGCTGGCTGTTATGTGTAATCTCAAGTGTGACCCCTAAAATCCACTGGATAAATGCAATATTATGGTATGTGATGAACTTGGGCACTTCTTTCCATGTATTAGTAATTTATTAAGGTAAGTAAATATAAATAAAATGTATATTACAGTTAAGCATGTTTGACTTTTTTGACCCTATAATTCAGAGATTTCATTCATCATCCGTCAAATGATGTACATGGAAGACAGGAACAGGTGGCGCAGGAACCCTCAGATGTCCTGTCTTTCCTGGGCCACTTCTGGCGTCATGTAGCACATAGCATCATCTCCCACGTCACACCAGCCAGGCTTTCCTCCCTTCGTCTTCATCAGCCGCTTCATTCTTTTGTCCTCTGTTACGTCTAGACTCCTTCTTGCCTAGGCTGTCCTCTCCTGACAAGTGTGTGGAGAATTTTCATGTCGAGGTTACTCAGTAAACTGCCAAATTCCAAGTCCTTCTTCACCCTCGGCTCAAGTACTGTGGGACCCTGCTGTAGAGACCGGGTTGTCATTTTTACCACCAAGCACTGGACTGCAATTAGGTGCTCTCTCTCTCTCTCTCTCTCTCTATATATATATATATATATATATATATATATATATATATATATATGTGTGTATATATATACACATATATACATATATACATATGTACATAAATATATATATATATATATCATCTCTCTCATCTTTTTCTTCCTTCTGTTTCTCGCTGTCAATCCCTGTGTCCCTCTCTGTCTCTGTCTCTCTCTGTGTCTCTGTCTCTGACTCTCTCTGTGTATGTGTCTCTGTGTTTGTCTCTGTCTCTCTGTCTCTCTTTCTCTCTCTCCTCCTTTCTTCTCTTCTCTTCACTTTTGTTCAGGCCTTTGGTCTTGAATATCTTTGTATACAGATGACCCTAAGTCTCCAACACTGACTTTTCCATAAACTTTAGATATGTATACAAAACTGCTAATGTCTATGTCTTCCTAAATTTAAAAGAAATAGAAAGTAATATCAAACTTACCTTATCTGTAATAGGACTCTCACCTTTAGGAGTGGAATATTTCTTCCTAAAATATTCCCTCTCTAAGAAAATTGAATATATCCAGATCTCCTAGTCAACAGACAAATATGAGGTTAATTTAGGATTAACCTCATATTCACTTCTCTTTTCTGTTCTATTTTTTTAATCAATAATTATCATCCTTGTTTTTCAGTGCTGGGTATAAAACATAGGACTTCAAAACTACTGAATATTCCATACTCTCCCACCATTGAACAGTATCCACAGGTGTGGGATGCAGGTGTGTGTGCACCTGTGTGCATGTGGAGGTCAGGCGTTAATCTTGGGTGTAGTTCCTTAGGAAACACCCACCCTAGTTCTTCAGAGAAAGTATCCCACTAGTTGGCTGGGAGTCCACCACTAAGCCCCGAGGATCTGAATGTCTCCATCTCCCCAGGGCTGAGATCAGGAGTGTGGAATTATGTCTGTCTTCTTAATGTGAGTTCTGGAATAACGGTCAAGCCTTTGTGCTTATGTGAGAAGAATTTTACAGCCTAAGCCATTCCCTCAAGGCAGTTTTTTTTATTGCACATTATCTTCCATTTCTACAAATGTTTTACATGCATATTTTGTTGACTTCATCCCTCTTTATTATTTTTTATTTTCTATTTTCTCATACATTCATTTTGTGTTAGCTTAAAGAAATCATACGGTTAGGTTATGTAAATCTAATTTGAGCTATTTTAAACATCTGATTTTTCATCACCTAGCATCAGAATTTAAAACTAGGGCTGGCATGCACACAATGAAAGTTTGCCTAAGTCATTTGGTAGCTCTTAGGATGCTTCTGGATCCTGAGAGATCCTTTTGTATGTTCCTTACTTAGAGAGTATACTTGTTTGGTGTTTGTTTACTTGCTTGTTTCTTTTTTACTCCCTGCCCAACCCACAACGGTGCTCCAGATATCCTTGTTGAGTTCCTGATCTCAGGGCATAGCATTTCACTAAGTAGGGTGACCAACGGACTTCTCTACTGTTGTAAACAGAATCCTTGACCAGATTAAGGAAGTTTACATCTGTCCTAGATTGCCAGAATGAGTGCTTTATACCATAAAGGGATGCAGAATTTGGTCAATGTTTTTTTTTAATGTGCCCCTATGATTGTGTTTTAAAAATATGAGTGATTGCATTGATTTTTATATTTCAAATTCATTTATTTGTATTGTTTTTCTTAAAACCATACTTAAATTGATTTTTGTAGATTTTCTGCACTTAGATAGAGTGCACTTATTCATGATGTGTTTGTTATTCTTTCTCTTCACTGATAGATTCTATTTGCTAAAGTTTTCACAGTAGCTCATCAGGCCCATCAATGGGGGTGGGGCTGTCCTAGGTATCAGGTTTACTCTGTCTGAGATTCCTAACTCTCACGCCTCCAACTCTCTTTCTCTGACACAAAACTTGGCTGCTCTGAGCCCTGGAATCAGCATATTTCTCACTTGCTCAAATCTCTCCCTGCAGGTTTTCCTCTTTCCTCCTTCCAAGATGTCCTCCCTGGAATCCCTCAGATTCCATCATTGACTGCGCTGCCCTGTCCTAGAATTTTCCCTTTGTGTGTTGCCTTTTACACCAGACAACATAATTTATGGAAAGAACAGTGCTTTTCTTGCTGGACAGAGTGGCACACATCTGTACTCTCAGCACATGGAAGACTTGAGAAGACAGTCTCAAGCAGTAAGAGACCTTGTCTCAGAACAATGATAGAACCACGTGTTTCTTACTAATAAAACTTTGTAATGATACAAAGAAAGCATAGATTTTTAAATAAGTGTGCCCATTGCATATACATTTTAATTATTTAGACATGCATGTACATATTTATGTATATACATATTTACATTTGTGTTCTATATAGTCATATATTTGCATAAACACATATGTTTTATACACATAAACATTAGTCTTTTTTATCAGTCTGTGTGTTCATGTCAGCTTTTAACATTCTGAGATTTAGGAAACATTTGGAAAATCTTTTCCGAGCTCACGAACTTAACTGCTGTGAAGAAAGCCATGCTGATATCCATGCCAGTCTCACATTTTCTAAGACTTGATTGCCTACTGCAGAGCAAGAGACTTCCTCAGTTTGTTGGAATGATTGTGCCATATGCACATTCGTGCACAAGTGTCATGTTCTCTTTCTTGTTTCTCTGGGTCTCCTTTAGAATTTCCCTTTATAAAAACCAGGCAATATTCCTGGGCACATTTTAACACCACAATTAGTCATGGATGTGGTGATTCATCAGGCTGGCTTATAAAGCAAAGGCAGCCTTGCCCTTCCTAAGCATTGACTGTTGGCAACTCTTTTTCCTCCTCTGAATCAGACGTGTATTTGTTTGAGTAATCAAGAAAGAACTGTCTGTCTTGTGACCTTAGAGGTTGGTGAAAGGGAGCAAGTGAGTGCTTTTGGCAGGGGAAAGTTAGCAGAACAATGCAAATCTGTAAAGCAGCAAGCCTCTCTGCTTGGCTGCTTCCTCTGGGTAGACTTGAATGTCACACAGGCCTGTGATTGCCAGCAGGCTTTTTCATCCTCGAAGAAAACTATTTTAATATAGGCAAAATGGATTTCAGATCTTCTTTTAAAAGCCACTCTCAAATGCTCTCTGTGCTCATTTGTTAAATGCCCTGTCTTCCATCAAGAACAACAGGCCCTTACCAAACGAGCGTTTTGAATCCTACTGAGATAATAGTGGGTGAGAGGCAGCTTAACAGCATGGGTACCACAGGGGGAAAGCAGACCCTGTAACCCAGCTAGGGAATGAATGAATCAGACCAATGCAAATTAGGGGAGGCAATGGGATGGCGTAGAGAAGGTTGCTGAAGCCATTTCAAAGACACATGTGAAGCCTGACAACCAGGGAGTCCGAGGACTTTGAATAAGATGACAGCTCCGAGGACAATAGAGCAAAGAGAATCTGCCCAAAGCAAAGGGTTCATTTTATAATGGATTCCCTCCTTCTGCTTGTCAGTTAACCAATGGGTATAAAAGAGATGTCATTTGAGGAAGTTCAAATGTTGAATTTTAAGTATGTTTTGCTAGATTAGTTATAAGATAGTCTCTCTTATTTTTACATACGCACGGAGAGACACGAGTGCACATGTGCACACACACACACACGTAAAATATTTTATCATTAGAGATATGTACAATGCCATGAGAAGATCAAATAGAGGTACAACCCACAATAAAGAAACATGTAAGGAGACTCCTGCCACCCCTTGGGTTGATATCTTTTGAATAGGTGCCTTTTATTTTGAAATCTCTAGGACAAGTTCTCAACATTTTTCTCCCTCCTGGGGGATTCAGTGCCATGGATGGAGCTGAACTGATTATACATCTTCTTCAAACCCTCTCTTCCCAAGTGGATCCACCCTAGATGTAACCTGTGGTCAATTGTGTGTGTGGCATTTAGGAAGATGACTTCCCAAAAGAAATTTACTTTGAAAGTAAAGTCTCTCATAAAAAGAAACAGAAAAATACATTGTTTAAATATGGGCAATGCTGAACAACACACTATCAAATCACCAATGACTACTCTTACCATAGAGAGATACTGGATAACGTGTATGGGTGACCACTGATTTGGATTAAGTTCCTACACTAGACCAAGAAGATTAGACTATACTGTAAGACATTTACTCCTAATAGATTATCAAAGTGAAGTTAAAAGGAAACCATTTTTTAAAAAGCAAACAAGCAAGCCCAGGGTTTTCTAGCATCCTATGAGAAGATCCTCAACAACAGTGTAGGACACTCCCATCTTTTCCAACTCCTCCCCTCCCGCCCTCCCCCCCCCCCAAGGAAAGCAATGACTCCTGGTTGTTTCCTTCAGCCTTTTGTCTAAAAAGCTTCCTTCTTCTGCTGATGTCTCTGGAGCCACTCCTCATCTCCAGGAAGGGTGATGCTAACTCATGAATGACCCATAAGAGCAAAAGAGATCACTCAACTAGATTTGAGAAGTGGGAGATTAAGAATTTTAAATAATTAAATTCAGGAGTATTACTTGAGTGGGTAATTTAAAATTCCTCATGGAAAATAAAACACAAGTGGCTCATAAGAGGGAAATAGGAGTTAATGTTATAGAGAAGACAAATAAAAATCTTTTTACTTTTCAAGAGAACATCTCAACTCCAGCTCTCACCACCCTGCCTTCCTCTGCCTGGAGAGCTGAGTTTATCCAAGCAGCCTCTGTCTCTGTGCAAATTGCCTGGGGGAAAGGATAGGTACACATTGACTCTGTGGCTCTACCTTGACCTGATCACATCTTTCGGTGAGGGGAGGGATAGGGAGAGGTATATGTGGGAGGTCAATGTGGCTGCGACTTGAAGATCACATTCTTCCTTGTATAAGATGACTGGTTGAACTCGCCTTCTATAATTTTGAGTTCAGAGTGGAAAGAGGATATTCCAGTGGCTGACTTAAACATAAAATGGGAGTGCTGAAAGAAATATACCAAAACATCCATTAAAATGCATTAAATAGATCCATTATCTAAGAGCTGTCCTCTGGAGAAGATAAAACAGCACTTGTGAGATACATAGATTTGTTTGATGTGTGACCCAGATACAACAGAGGGAGTGTGAGTATTGCCCAACTAGCAAAGAACTTCTAGAAACCCCAAAGAAGAAAAGAGTTTTGAATTAGGCTCCTCCCACGCCTGCACACGATGGGTAGTATAAGACAGAGGTAGACTAGCTAGTTGTAGGAAAGCATCAAGCTGCACAAGGGTAGAGGCCTCTGCCACACTGAAATGTAGTACAGGAGGACCATTCCACGTCCAAACAGTAAACAAGTTCTAAGCTAACATGAACTGAGACCAGCGTGGCTCATGGAGACAATTTCTAACTGACCTCTGCTTAATGATAATGGCATCTCCACATCACTAGCCTTGTTGATTTTTGATTCCTGTCATGCACCTGATGCCATGAGATCCTGACAACCCCACGCAGAGACAAGGGAAATAAAGAATATTCTGAGTTGGGCAGTGGTGGCACATCCCTTTAATCCCAACACTTGGGAGGCAGAGACAGGTGGATTTCTTAGTTCGAGGCCAGCCTGGTCTACAGAGTGAGTTCAAGGACAGCCAGGGATACACAGAGAAACTCTGTCTTGAAAAATCATAAAAAAAGAATATTCTGGGGGAAATTCTGACCAATGCCTTGAATTCCTGGCCATTTTCCTGCTTTAATTCTATTAAGCTTATCCATGAAACATGCTGTACAAAATCCCAGTCTCCTCTCTCTGTGTCTCTCTCTGTCTCTCTGTCTCTCTGTCTCTCTGTCTCTCTTTCTCTCTCTCTCTCTCTCTCTCTCTCTCTCTCTCTCTCTCTCTCTCTCTCTCTCTTTCTCTCTCTGCAAGCCTGCACTCACACCATGAGTGAATCATCCCTCTGCAAAAACATCTAATTCTTAGGTGGCCTGATCTCTGAAATTTCTCCCATATGGTGACAAGAACCTAAGTAGAAATCTCAGTCTGCTCTATCTCTAAGACATTCTAAGTCATCACCATTAGCAATGAACCTAAACAGTGAAATAAGATTCCAGACTGTGAGTAACTTATTCTGATATGTAAATAAGGACCAATCCCTCCCTACAATGAGTTATGCTTGAAAAGTTCCCACCCAGTGACCCACAGAGGAAAGGTTCACTATGGGAATAAGAGTGTCTCTTTTCAGAGACCAGGAAGGAAGGAAGAGAGTAAATAAAAGATCTAGAGGATCCTGACACCAACAAATTCGTGTGCACCTGTACACGCAGGAACATACATACACACACACACACACACACACACACACACACACACACATGATGTGACTAGTTCAAATTTTTCCATAGGTTTTATAGTAAGTATGAATCCTTCTGCTCTAACCCATAGAACTCACTAGTTCCAACTTGGACCCTCTTTAAGGCTCTCTACAGCTCCCAAATTTCCCACTCCTCATTAGTCTTACATGTTCTGCTTTCAAATTTGGAGCTGGTCAGTATTTAATTCCTTTCATCTCTGCAGACAGAGTGTTTGAAAGCTGTCTCTACAATATAGTACTTTGTCTAATTTCTCCTAGCCTTAGATTTTTCATGGGCGATACCTTATAAACTATAGTATACAATCCATATGCTTGTTGAGAATAGGAGCTAGGTAAAATAGCATGCATAGTACCTTCGGCACATTAAAGGCACACAGCAGTGGGTGGTTATGATCAGTGAGCCAGTCCTTCTCATGCTCTAACATAGTCCCATCTCCTGCATTTCAAATGCATGTCTGGCTCTCTTTTAGTGCAGGCTGTGAATGGGAGGTTCAGGGTCTAATACCTTGTACACATCACGAAGCCCCAGTTATGTCTGGTGAATCGCCTCAAAGAGTCAGTTTACCCAGTTGCTTTATCACAGTGCACTCCTGTGGCTTCATTCTTGGACCTGACTTAGAACGAATGTTTTTCTTTAATCACAGGTTTGTTGCAAGCCTGCTTTCTTATCCTCGTGCAATCGGCCCATGGTATGTGAAGGTTACAGAGATCTATTTGTATTTCTATTTTACAGGGGGCTTGGGTTACCTGTACCAATTTAAAAGTTCTATAAAATTGTTATCAGAATGGTGGATCATTAGTTTGTCTATAAAACATTGCTGAATGAGAGTACACCTTCATATTGAGCTATAGGAAATTTGCCCAATAGCGTCGGCTGATGCTCGGGAGTCATTATGCTGTGTGATGGTGACAGGAAAGGCATATCAGCAGCAGGAAGCAATCCTGATGAAGTCTCTAGTGAGTGGTGTGCGTCTCAGAGCTTGCCCAGTTCAGGCTACGAATAAGGAAGGGTGCTCAACAGAAAGCTCTCTTGCATGTCTTGGCCTTTTCTAGATGACTTCTGACAACAATTATTTTATTTTGCCTCCGACCCCAATCACAGTGGAAACACATTTCTGAAGGCGATGGTCCTGTCATGGAGACGTGACAGGTGTCCTGACTAGACGCTCTTCAGGACTAGGAAGCTTCTCACATGGGATCTTTGACCCACACAGATCCTGGAAATCTCAGTATGCGTTTCTATATCCCAGTTCCGATGTGAAGTAGCATGAACTGATTCTGCTGTTTACTGCTTAGTCCTCAGATAAAAAATCTCAAAGGATATCAGAAGTAGCAAGCAATCAGACTCTGAAAGAAATAGAAATCCTCTATTATGTACTCAGCTTCTGTCTGGGAGTCTTGAGTATAAAACCATTACTAGATAATGCCATTTGCCCACCCAAGGGAAGAGCAGCTGAATGATGAGGTAAGATTCCAGCAGTGACAGGCAGGCTAAAAAACAAAGCAGGCAGCACTCTAATCAGTAGAGTGGGGTGGGGACTGGTTTTCAGTGTACCAGAGATGTTTAGAACGCTAATCAGAAGTCCTCTATTCAGGACCCTAACCCAAATATTTAGAAATGATGTTAATTATAAAGATAATTTGGGTCACCTAGTACCTACATCCTAAATTAATACCTTCTCTCCACACATACCGCCACCATGTCCATCCCCCTACTATTCCATGTGGGAAGGGTTGGCTGCAGGTAACCTTCATTCATAAATTATAATTCATAAGCTAAACTCAACCTAAATTCATGACTTAGAGAATAGCTAACCAGGAATGATATAAAACTCGAGCTGGAATCAGTATTGCTCAGGAATCTTCACTTAAAAGCAGCTATGATAACTGCCAAGATAGAAACCCTCTTACTCAAGAAAAAGATGCATTCCAGAGCTTTAAATCCCCGTGTAGCTGATAAATAGCTACACGGGGATTGACCAAAATAATACTACTTGGAAATCTAAATACAAAAGAGTTGATGTTGTGCACCAGAGAGTTAATGGCTCACTCCCATATTTATGCTCTTTAAGATTTCTTCTCCCCCCCTCTCTCTCTCTCTCTCTCTCTCTCTCTCTCTCTCTCTCTCTCTCTGTGTGTGTGTGTGTGGTGGTGGTGGTGGGGCGTGGTTTCTATCCTGTGTTTGTGGCTGACTTATATGTACAGAATACCTTTTCAATGCTTTGGGAACCCATAGCTGTGTTTTTTGAGTCTTCTTTCAGCTAGAACTTAGACAAGCTATTGGAGTCAATGTTTAGAAGTTGTTAGGTCAGGGGGATGGAGAGATGGCTCAGTGGTTAAGAGCCAGCTAGAGCCATCTGCTCTTTTAGAGGTCCAGAGTACAATTCCCAGCAACCACGTGGTGGCTCACAACCAACTGTAATGGAATCTGATGCCCTCTTCCGGTGTGTCTGTGGAGGGCTACTGTGTACTAATATAAAAATAAATAAATAATTCTTTAAAAAAAATGTCATCAGGTCAATTTAAAACATTACTTTGAGAAAAGATAGAGTTATCTAGAGTCTTTCCCTTACTAATGTATAGATTTGTTCTCATTTGAAAATGTGACTTGAATCGGTGAACTTTCTTCATAAATCAAAAGGTTAAAATGGAGCTAGCAGAAAAGAAAGCTATATCGTGTCGTCCCTTCCTAAATTGGAGCAGCTTTTGAAAAAATAATGGTGGATTAGAACCGTTTTGAAGCTGACAGGGTGAGAAATAGCCATCAGAATTACAACCTTCTCTATGCAGGCCTAATTTGGTTTTTTAAATTTTATTTCTATTGGCACTTCATTTCTTAGAATTTATTATAAAAAATATCAGTTTATCTTAGCATTTCTGTATGGAAGTAACAGAAAGGACTTTGTTTATTCTGTAGCCAGATGTAAAGGGTTGGGAGTTAGTGGTGTCAGTAGCAATCCGTAAACTAGCTGTCTGAGAGGGCGGGAGCCCCGTGTGGGAGATGGAAGCTTATGTAACCGAGTACCCTCTGGAGCTCACTTCTGCTCAGACCTTGGAAGAAATCACTTTGTTTTAATTAGAGAAGCCAACTCCTATAAAAGGAGATGACTTTAATTAATGTTTGTCAGAACGTATCCAGATACTGTGTATAAAAGGTAAGCCTAAATGTTGCTGGTGACTCATGGGCAGGCCGCAGAACCAGATCAAAGACACCGGGAGCCAGCCCGTCAGTGGGATGTCCAGACTCACTGAGCATGTGACTGCACCAAGTCAAGGTCCCGTTTAATCCGTGAGCAAACCTGGGAGGTTTTGCAAAGTGAAGATACAGGGAATGTCACCCAAAACAAAGACCAGTGCTCAGCGTGTTCCAGCCGCCTGCATGTCTCCTATCCCTACTAGCCACACCCACCCTCCTAACAGCGCCTTCCCCTCCATTCACAACCCCAACCCCAACACCCAGGTCACCAGGGTTGTAGTCACACAGTATGAAAAGTCATATGAATGTTGACTCTTGTGAGCTGTACGTGAAAGGAACAAAACGTGATACATTGTTACGGGTGTGCCTCCTTCAATGCACTATAATTTGTGAGATTTGTCTGTAATGTTGTTTGAGGTTGCAATCGTTTATTTTACTTTCTCTAACGCTTCAAAATGTTCAGTACTCGATAGTGCATCCTATTCATGATGCTTATTTGAGTTCTCTGCAGTTTGGCACATTCTGGAATGTGCTGCTACCAGAACTCCTATGTGTTTTGGGGAAGAGACAAACACATTTCTGTTAAGGGTGTGACTTGTTTGGTAGTTGGGTATATATAAGTTAAGCTTCAACAAGAATTTTGTTTTGAATTTCTAAATGTTATATTTCAAACCAGATATATGAACATGTACATTCTCTCATGCGAAGGGAAGGAAGTTGAGTAGTCCCCCCAAATGGCAGTATGATAGAATCTGTGCTTAAAATATCTCTTAATAAAGTTGGTTTTGTAGACCTCATTTGTTATGAGCAGTTTAAAATATTTTCCTTTGTCTTTTGATTTATGTAACCTTTGGTAGCTTTAATCACCATAAGGTGACATATGGGTGACTACATTCTTAATAGTCATAAAAAATGACATTAAAAATAAAGCCTTCTATAATCCTTTACTAATTCGGCATTCTCACTCATTAACTAGACCTGTGCTGCATAGGTAAGCTGTCTGAGAAGTTAGGAATATGGTTGTTTTACCCATTTTTATATAATAGTAAATGTGCATATTTGAATACTTCCAAAGTGGAAAGTTTCACTCTGGGTTTTGTGCTTGCCAGGGGGGACGGATTTTGTGTACTCTTTCTCAGTCAAGAGCCATTATGTAAGACATAAGCTTGTTTCCTCTTCTCCAAATTGGACGACTTTGGTATTGGTGTTACTTCTTCCCAGCATTTCTTCCGTATCCTCATTTGCTCACCATGGCTTTTACTAAGCTTTCCCAGCGGGTATGGGATACCATGTGATGACAGAGGATCACATGCTTTCAAAGAGCAGGTACAGTACTGAAGTGTGCTAACAGGTTTCAACCTAGACGTTAATGGCTTAGCTAGACCACTCCCCCCATCTTTCTCCTCCTTCACCACCTCCTCCTCCTCTTCCTTTTTATTCTCAGTATAATTCTATGTTCAGAAAATGTATCCTTCATCCACACCTTCCCTCTACAGACAGGTCGTGGTACTCTAACTTTTAAAGCATATGCCCTTCATTTTTCTTAGTATCTCCCTTCCCATGCAGTAGACGCTCACTGTGCAGTTCATCTGTTCCTGCTTTTGCTGGCCTCATTCCACTACCATGGTCAGTTGGCCCTGTGGACCCAGACTAACCCTACCTCCTAGACTTTTCCCCTGGGGACTTGTGCACCCGTCCACTGCTAGCACTCACTGGCTATGGCACTGACTTGCCACCAGACTCGTCCTACACTGTATTAGTAGTTCTTATCCATGCACCATTCCAAATGTATGACAGATGCAATTGGGGCAAAATATAGACCTTGTATATTTCTGTACTTATGAAGACTAATACAAGACCTAAATATACAACTGAAAAATAAGACAGGCTTTTTAAAGGAAGCATATGAAGCTCCCAAGGAAGAGTGTTCACCTTCACAATAAAACTTGGTGCTATGAAAAATTACAATCTCTTTTTGACTCTGAGTTACTGATGATCACAAGTCATTTCAAAGTCTGTAAACTTTATGTAAGATGGCATTTCTCTTAAAATTCAATTCTATGCCTAAATTAAATATTTGCAGCCCTCAGACTCTTAAAAGCGTGTAATCATTTCTTAGATTTTTAAAGAACATTATTTTCTTTCATTTAAGTGCAGAGAAGGAGAGCAGTGGTGGCTCTTAATGTTAAGAATAAAAGGTAAATTTACGTTAGTGAAAATTCAATCTTTAATGCTTGGACAGATACAGCTTTGGTTATGCTGGCTTCCCACCTTTTCATGAACTTCGAATAAGATTCATGAGCTAATAAAAAGATTCTGAGAAGAAAATCTTTACCTTTGTTTTGAACTTCTCACAAATTTAAAGGGCCTGTCTGTCTCATGGTTATAATGAAACAAATATTATGGAAAGGCCTTGTTCTGGACTGAGCTCCTGTAGTGAACCCCAACAAGCCAGACCAAAAAGAATCACTCATGATAAATGTCACATTAAACCAAAACTTTAAAGAAGCAGGTAGATGCCAGGACATGGTTTCCCAGAAAACTAGAAATTACAGTATAATAAGAAGTGTTCATTGATTTTACTCTTACAAAAAAAAGTCTCATGAGATACCTGACACCATTTGATATTGTCTTACTGTCCTTTTCATTGCTTACATCTTACACATATACTATTCATTTATTGGACAGTGTTCCTCTCATTCTATTGCGCAGAACAGAGATAGCCATAACTCATTAGTCTTCGATTAGCTTATGGTTGGGCTCAATTGACAAGGTGTTTCCTATGAATCCACCACCTGTGTAAAGCATCAAAATGAACAAACAATCGAGAGAACAATAACAGATGCAGTGCAGTGACCTGCACCTATACTCTCAAATGCTGCAGGGGTGGGGGTCCTGAATACAGCAAGACTCCGGGTCTAGCCAAATAACTGAGCTCCATGTGCTGTGAGAGACCTTATCTCAAGAAAATATAAGTTGGAGAGTGATCAAGTAAGAAATGCAGCATTGACCTCTGGCTTTCACATACACCCAACATACAAACGCGCACACAAAGATGAACACAGCTGCTGTTACTGTGTATTAGAAGCAAAACATCCTATAGAATGCATTTGAAAGGTTTCAAGAAACTTGGTGCATGTGAGTAAACACACACACACACAGACACACACACACAGAGACACACACAGACACACACACACAGACACACACACACACACACACACACACACACACATACATACACACACACCTTTCATTTCTCCCTTAAATACTGAGCACACTTCAGTACTGCACCTGCTCTTTCTTTAAATATCCCTGTATCCGAATACCAGTCAGAAACAACTTAAATGGGGAAGAACAGAACTTGGCCCAGCGCTTTAATCCACTATGGTGGAGAAAGCCTGGTTCAATAGAGCTGCTCATGTCAGGAAAGACAAACAAGCAGAGGGAAGGAGATGTCATCGCTCTCCGACCTTTCTCTGTTTCCCCCTTCAGTCACCTCCAGCCCAGGAGATTTACTACCCACATTCAGGGTGGGTTTCTTCCACTTGGTTAATTCTCATAGATTCACCCAGAGGTGAATTGGTGATTGGTGGTGCCTCACCAATCTCCTAGGATGCAGGTGATTGTAAATAGAATAGAATTTACAGTGATATTAGTTGATGTAACTTTCTACTTTGGCAATAATATCAGAGAAAAACCTACAAATATCCATTCATCCATGCATTGCATATTAACTGTCTTAGTTAGGGTTTTACTGCTGTAAGCAGAAATCACGACCAAGGCAGCTCTTATTAGGACAACATTTAATTTGGGCTGGTTTACAGGTTCAGAGGTTCAGTCCACTATCATCAAGATGGGAGCATGGCAGCATCCAGGCAGACATGGTGCAGGAGGAGCTGAGAGTTCTACATCCTCATCTGAAGGCTGCTCGTATAATAATCATTCCAAGGCAGCTAGGACAGGGGTCTTAAAGCCCCTGCCCACAGTGACACACTTATTCCAAAATGGCCACACCTCCTAATAGTGCCACTCCTTAGGCCAAGCATATTCAAACCATGACACTAACCAAAAGAAGCTTCTTGGATGCTCAGTGGTGAGTATAACAAGGGATGAGATTATAGACTAATTGTCTAAATGGGAAGAGTAGCCTGTGTTACTATTTGTGATACCTCCAGACCTTCAGAAAGATATAAAGTGATGCAGACTGTCTTAGTTAGGGTTTCACTGCTGTGAACAAACACCATGACCAATGCAAGTTTTATAAAAGACAGCATTTAATTGGGGCTGGCTTATAGGCTCAGGTTCAGTCCATTGTCATCAAAGCAGAAACATGGCAGCATCCAGGCAGATATGGTGCAGGATGAGCTGAGAGTTCTACATCTTCATCTGAAGGCTGCTAGTGGAAGACTGACTTCCAGGCAACTAGGGTGAAGGTCTTAAGCCCACACCCACAGTGACACACCTACTCCAACAAGGCCACACCTCCTAATAGTGCCACTCCCTGGGAAAAGCTTATAGAGACCATTACACAGACAATTCTGGGTTTTGAGTCATTGTTGGTAGCACTGGGAAGAAAACTATTTTCATCTATTAATTGTCAGTCTTTAGTCTGAAGCATAGGAGTCTATTTCCAGACTCAGTTGGCTATTAGTGCTGAAATATTAAAATCAGGTACTATTAGTTACTTTTCTCATTGCTAAGACAAATTACCTGACAGAATCAAGTTAAGGGAACAGAGAGTTGTTATCTTAGCTAACAGTTTCAGAGGTGACAGTGCATCACGATTGGGAAGTAAGGTACAGCCTTGGCTTAGTCTGTACTCATGGTAGCATCAGCCAGCTAGTCACATAATGGCGGCCCACCAAGAAGCACAGAGTTTAGATCACAACCAGAGGTAGATATAATCTGCAAATAGCATTTTCACTGCTCCACTTCAGCTCTGAAATCATCTGTTTCAAAGGCTCCACCATTTTATCTACTTGTACTATGAAGTAGGAACCAAGCAAACAAATGCATAGATTTTGTACGATTTTTCAGATTAAAGTCATAACACATGTTTATACTACATAATTTTTCTGGGTGATCTATCTCATTGTCTGCTTTGGTTACTTAATAACTTCTATCCTTAACCATCTCTCTTTGTTGGTAACTCAACACCTGGCTACCCAGGGTGGTCTGCTTGATGTCTGACTCATTCAAGTAATATTTACTGAACAACTGGAAAAAGCCAACCCCTAGCTGGTTGCTAAGGTTGTTGAGGTAAACAGCATTGCCTCTCCCCATTAAGTTATTCACAGCCTATTAGTTTGGAAATGGTAATAAATTCCTGTCTCTTGACAAAGTTCTTAGAACTTAAAAATGATACTTTTAGCAATAAAGTGGAGTCAGGAAGAGAAAAGGCAGAAGACTTAACCTAGAAGTGCCAAAGTCACAAGACAAATGTGATGACAAGTTGTACTCAAATTTGTCTGGAATTTGAAAGGCAGACTTTAGCTGTCATTAGATTTGGGCCAGCAGTTTCTAAGATACTGTGGGTTTCTCAGTCCCACCTTAAAAGTGGTACAAGTCCCATCACTTATCATGGATTTCTCACCTTTCACTCAGGGACACTACGTTTTTCTACTACTGCTTTGTCAGTATGAAGAAAGCATTTTGTCTTGTCTCCAAATACTTCTGCTTTGAGTGCGATGCTCTTTCAAATGACACCATGCGGATTTCTAATTCCTTCCCTCTGTCCCCTACAGCTCCTTTGGCTGTTGATATCATTTGTCTTATACGTTCTTACCATTCTCCAATGAAGTTTGGCTTTTCTAATGACTGATTCAAGGCTACAGTTGTTTTTTTTTAATATCAACCACTACTACTTTTTTTTTTTTTTGTATTTTTCTTCTGGGAAAAATGTTAATAGAAAGCCTGCAGAGGAGGCGGGTCCCTTACCTTGTAGACTATGACAAGTGAGTCATAGTCATTTTTGGAATGTTGACCTGAAGTCACACCTATATCTGGCAATCATTTGCCCATAGTATGGTCAGGCTGGAGTCAGAGCCACAGTCAACAAAAGCCATCAGCTTAGCATCACTACAAGGAAATACTTGGCACAAAGTACTCAAGAGCACTACTGTGCCTACTGTTTGGAAGGTTAAAGTATAAATGGCAGATAGCAGGCTCCACGGCAAGGCTAGACCTTTGCTGAATCACCCCATGGCTTGGATAGCAATGGTGGAGAAAGGTTGTAGAACAAATGAGTGTTTCTGTTTTGAACCAGGAGCAGATGGGCCAGGAAAGGTCAGGCTCTGTTCTTTGCCCACAATTTCCTCATGTGAACTCAAGGCATCAGCTGAGAATTATGTTCCATGGCCTTGATGACATAAGGGTTTCCCACTAGGCCCTATTGACTTTGTTGGTGGTGGCTGTTTACACGTGTATATACAGTTATATATGTGCATGTAGCATGTTCATTTGTGTGGGCATGTACATCTGGAGGCCAGAGGTCAACTTTGGGTGTCATTGCTCAGGAGACATCCACCTCACTTCTTTTTTTCTTTTTCTTTTTTAATGGACCAGGTCTTTCCCCGAGACCTGGACTCACTAATTAGGCTAGGGTGGCTGGCCAGAAAGCTCCAGGAATCTGTCTGTCTTGACTTCTGAGCATTGGGATTATAAGTTCTTTCTGCTACTCCCAGATTCTCACATTGTCTGGGCTTCAATCTCTAACTCTTGTAACAGCCTTTCACTGAGCTATCTGCCCAGCCCCCTAGCTCTACCTTTTAAATGCCCCTCCCATTACTTGCTAATGTCTCCACCCTGGGAAACATATCTCTCCTCACAATTGTCCTCGCAGAAAAAGCCAGACCTATCCATAGGATAACGGAAAGAACAAGGGATTATCTCTTTGAGGAAACTAAGTAAGAATTATGATGGCGATTTTTGAGTCTTAGGAAAATCAAAATAGGAAATGGGGAATAAAAAAGAGAAAGATTTTCTTATGAATTAGCAAGCACCAGTGAAGAGTTTGACTAGAAATCACGTGGTTTCAACTGTCATCTTTTCCTTAACTGCAGGATCATTCCCTTTATCCTCTAAGCCTTTTCCAGGGGACTTAGAAGGAAATAAAATGTAATCCGTGCAAACAGAACTGTAGATTTCTGTTTATACTTATCAGTGCTAAAATAAGTTCATATTTCATGAAATTAAATGGGGAAATGAATACAGGGATGATCCTAGAACTGCTAGGCTTATTCCAGATGGCTGTTTAAGGAAGCAGAAACCAGGGCGATGGTCAGCACCTCTCCTTTACTTACTCATGTGGGGAAAAGCATGCTTGCATTGTTAGTGTCTGTGGGTGGATTGTATGTGATTTCATATATCATCTGATTCTTTTTTTAATAATCCTTGACAGGAGATAAAGGAGTATATATTTATTGCTTATCACTGCCTGTTAAGCTATGATAAACATAGTTGTTTCAAACAAATACCAATTCTGTGAGTCCATAATGATCTGGACTTGGAGATCTTTCCTGTTTTCATTTTCCTTTTTTTAAATTTTCTATATTCTTTGTTTACATTCCAACTGATTTTCCCTTTCCCTGTTCCCCCCTCCCCCGCACCATACACCATATGTCCTAAAAGTCCTCTTCACTCCACCCATTCCCCTATCACCCTCCTCCCCTTTCTCTGTCCTGGTACTCCCCTAAATACTGGATCAAGCCTTTTCAGGGCTAGGGCCCTCTCCTTCCTTCTTCTTGGGAACCATTTGATATGCTAATCGTGTCTTGAGCATTCAGAGCTTCTAGGCTGATTAATATCCACTTATCAGTGATTGAAATTTCTGTGTATTCTGTGATTGGGTTACCTCACTTAGGATGATATTTTCCAGTTTCAACCATTTGCCTAAAAATTTCATGAATTCATTGTTTTTAATTGCTAAGTAGTATTCCATTGCATAAATATACCACATTTTCTGTATCCATTCCTCCATTGAGGGGCATCTGGGTTCTTTCCAGATTCTGGCTATTATAAATAAGGCTGCTATGAACATAGTGGAGCATGTGTCTTTATTGTATGACTGTTAGGTCTGGTGAGGTGGAGACGTCCTCTTGGAGATGGGGAAGCAGAATGGGAATAGGGAGCTGTCAGAGGACAGACCAAGAGGGGATGGTGACTGGACTATGACAAAAGATTAATGGATAATAATGATAATGATAATGATAATAATAGGCAAATGATTGATTTCTTGTGTTTCTGATACCTTCTTTCTTTTATATTTCACTTCATATTGACAGAGATAAGAGAGGCAAAGGAATGCTGACTCTAGTTTGCTTCTTTATTTTCTATTTGCATAGCACTTCGGGGGATGTTCTCTCTGTCTTCCCTAGTTTTACACAGAGGTCTTTCAAGTAGGTCAAGTGCAGATCTTTCACTCTGGGAGAGTTCATCTTTTCATCATAAAAAAAAAAAAAGTACTCTGCAAACAGTAATGTGTTCAGAAAAGAAGCTAGGTAAACACAGATTGCTTTCCAGCCCTCTGTCTCTTCAGCCAAACCAAGGAGAGGTGGTTCTAGGTTTGGAAACTTCCCATGAGCACTTGTTAGAACCCTGGAACAGCCTTTAAGCAGTTGTCAGGAGTTCTCCATCAACGCAGAGAACATCTGAGCAGGTTCCCAGGTATCTCCACCAAACTAGAGAACACCTCCGAACATATTTTGAGGGGTAAAAAGTCACACCAACAACAGGTATGTAGAGTGTGTGTACAAGAAGCTTTTAATACATTTTAGGTAGAAATTAAGTAGGTTCGAGTTTTTTTTCTCCTGTTTATCCTTCAAAAACTTATATTGTATTTACCACAGCCAAGAGTTATATTACAAGTGTCTTAGTTAGGGTTTTACTGCTGTGAGCAGACACCATGACCAATGCAAGTTTTATAAAAGAAAACATTTAATTGGGGCTGGCTTACAGGCTCAGAGGTTCAGTCCATTGTCATCAAGGCAGAAACATGGCAGCATCTAGGCAGGCATGGTACAGGAGGAGCTGAGAGTTCTACATCTTCATCTGAAGGCTGCTAGTGGAAAACTGCCTTCCAGGCAGCCAGGGTGAGGGCCTTAAGCCCACACCCACAGTGACACACCTACTCCAACAAGGCCACACCTCCTAATAGGTTCACTTCCTGGGCCAATCATATAGAAACCATCACAACAAGTAAGTATAAATACACTGGTCATTTTGGCCTTTTAATGTCTTATCCACTTTCTACTCATTCTCTATAGACAATTCATAATGCCACATGCTCCTTACTTCTGGCATAACAGTTAACCAGCAATGAACCATGTAAGTGAGTCAGATACAGTTCATTCTGCTAAGTTCAATTATATCCAATTTCAGACTCCAAATTCTTAGACATTTTCATGACTACAATTTAGAACTGTGTGTGTGTGTGTGTGTGTGTGTGTATGTGTGTGTGTGCATGAGAGAATATGTGTGCTGTGTGTGAGGTAGAGCATGTGTGTGTGTGTGTGTGTGTGTGTGTGTGTGTGTGGTGTGTGTGGTATGTGTATATGAGTATGAGAAGTATATGTATGTAGTTTTTCTGTGGTGTATATTTGTGGTGTGTGTTTATGTGTATGTATGTGTGTGAGAGAGAGTATGTTGTGCGTGTGGTGTGGTATATGTGTGTGTGTGTGTGTGTGTGTAAGAGAGAGAGAGAATGTTTTGTGTGTGTGGTATGTGGTATGTGTGTGTGTGTATGTGTGTATGTGTGTGTGAGAGAGAGAGAGAGAGACAGAGAGACAGAGAGACAGAGAGAGACAGAGACAGAGACAGAGAGACAGACAGAGAGAGTATGTGCATGCCCATGCAGATGTCCATGCAAGCAGAGGCCATAGGTTGACGTACCCTCCTATTGCTCTATACTTTACTATTTTAAGCAGAGTCCTCCGGGTTCTGCTGGGCCGTCCATTCAGCGAGCTAACTAGTGATCTCCAAGGATCCTCCATCTCCTCTTGCACCCACTCTCCTTACAGGCTTGTGCTAATGAGCCAAGTTTCAGAATTTTTTCCATTTTTTTCACAGAAACCAATACATTAGAAGTCTCCTAGTAAATTTTTACATATGATTATCCTTTTAGTCTCCAGGTATTCAAGAAACTTTGTGTCCATGCTCAGGAGCTAAGATAATTCAATGATTGTATTAGAGGCTTGAGCGCCTTCCCATAGAGTCAGGGCAACATTGTTTTGCAAATTTAGCAACATTTTTCTCATATGAAATAAAATGAGGATATGATATGTGATGATTTCATTATGACTTTTCATATGTTGCATGTATGTGCACATGGGTGCATGTTTGTGCATATGTGAAGGCGAGAAGACAGATGACCAGGCTTGGTGCTTTCCCCCCATCCCGTGGGCCCTGTGGAAACAGGAAACAAGACTGCCGCGTCATTGGCTTGGTGGCAAGCACCTTTGCCTGCTGAGTCATCTCACCAGCCTGGTCTTCCTTTTGTAAATCGTTAAACCAAATCTACAACTTTTTCCTACACTTGCTTCAAACTCCGTGAAAGGTTAGAGCTAATCAAAGAGCAATAGAGCTGTGGATCACGGTATTAGATCAAGAGAACTGTGAGACACTACAGGGCAGGTTCACACTGCCGGGACTCCGGAAGCCAAGGCTCTTGTGAACTGCACCTGAGCTAGGATGTCTCTACTTAGTGCTGCAGAACCACGGGACACGGATCCTCGGGACAAAGTCAGAAAGGTGAGTGTGAGTGAGGCCCTTGTGGGGAGCCACCAAAATGGGAGCACAGTGCATTACATCAGAGTCGCTGTCTGCTGTACGGCAGAGAAAGAAAGGGCGGTAGCTTGTGCAAATAGCTTTATTTCCGCCTAACACATAACTAAAGAGCAAACGGAGGAAGAAGCTCACTGGCAGCAACGGAACAAGAGGCGGAGACAAACCTCTGTCCATCAAGCTGAAAAGTGATGATGTAAGAGAGAATAAAGCTAAAATTGTCCCCTTTAAAACCAAACATCACGCCTCTATCTGCAGTACAGCCATAGAGGGGTTTTCATGGTTCTCCTCATTGGCCTTCCCGACCCGCTCACTCTGAACTCGCACACCATGGGTCACGTGACTCAGCACATGCTCTGCTCTTCACTCGTTGTAGCCTTGTCTCGCCCGGAGCTGACAGACATGGGTCCCATTCCTAGCCCGACATACACACAGCTCCGAAATATGCGCTGAATGAGTGAACTGATTCTGCCGGGGCACAGAGTTAGAGCCTTCACCCTTCAGACACAACGCTTAGTCAACAGAGCAGGTCCACAAGTGACAACGTTCACCAACGTTTCCCGGGGAGAGATGTGGACTGACAAGACGCTCTCGGGAGGTTTTGCTCAGGCTTCATGCCAACAGGTGAAGACCCAAAGAAGCCTGCAAGAGTTGGAAGTGCAACAGGCCCATTTCCCCAAAAGAGCTCCGTATTGAGAACCATGCAAACAAAACATGAAATGAAGAGCTCAGTCTAGAAGAAGATGAAATCATGACAGTGTTTTAGATGTTATCATTTGTAAAACACCATTTTAAAATACTATGGGATACAATAATAAGACGGCATCAGGAAGCCAAGGAAGCAAAGTTTTAAGCAAAACAGTATTGTATAAAAAAGTTTAAAAATGCAAATCCAAGAGAAATATATATATATATACACATATGTATATGTGTATGTATATGTATACAAATATGTATATGCATACGTATATGTATATGCATACATATATGTATATGCACACGTATATGTATATGCATATGTATATGTGTGTATATATATGTATATGTATATGCATATACATATATATGAAAAATCGAAACACAAATCTGATTCACTGGAGTAATTCTGGATAATCAGAATGCTTATCGAGTTTAAAACAACTAGAACAAAGATGGTAGGAATGAGGGATGACAGACATAGGTTAAATTAACATCTGATCTCTCTCTCTGCCCCCACACTGTCTCTCCTTTCTCTACCACTGAGACGGTAGCCCTGAGCTTGAATTTTATGGAGTCTCTGATAACTCTGACATACTTCTTTTTGAGGATGAACAAGTGTTTTCAGGAATGTCCTGCAGTCCACTGAAGAGACTGTTGACTCCGTGTAGCTCCTCCCCTTAAGCCCTATGAGGCACCACTCTATTGCTGGCTCTTTCTCTATAGTCTAACCTTCCTGATCATGCCCCTGGAGCCTTTATCTCCTATTATCATATATAAAAGTATAACAGATAAGTGGATACTAGCCTAGAATCTTGGGACACCAAAGACACAATTCACATACCAAATGATGTCTGACAAGAAGAAAGGAGTGGACACTGGTGCTGGAAAGGATCAAAGCATCAGTGTAGGAGAATACCAGAACAGGAAAGTGGGAAGGGGTGGATGAGGGAGCAGGGGGAGGGAAAAGGGCATGTGGGACCTTAGGGGGGTGGGGAACCAAAAAAGGGGAAATGAAATGTAAATATAGAATATATCCAATAAAAAATGAAAAAATATAAAAGTATAACAGTGTAAAAGCTAGGTTTGCATATTTTATTTGATGCAGAGAGATCACATCGGCCATCTAAGAGGATGGTCTTCCAAGACCATGCTGGGATAGCCTTAAGTTACCTTGTTTTCCGATGCCTGCTGCTTCTTAGGTAAACTCTATGCTGTTAAAACAGTTCAGAAGAGGCAGTGATGGGAAATGACACTTCCTCAAAGCTTTGAGCGAAGTAGATACATCCTGAACATTTTAAACATGCCCTTCAGTCTTAAAGTTTCTGCTTTATGGGTTGAATATGGTCTTGGTGGTGTGCATGAACCTGCATAGAATGTCGTATCCATAGATGACATGGGCGTTCTTGACCTCAGATTGTACTTTCAAGGAACCAGGGTGAGGACTCCTCAGAGGAAGACCTGTGGTCGTAAGTTATTGAAGCTTTGTATGAAGAAAGCATTTATTTAGCTACACTGAAGGCTGGCATGTAGACACCAATGGTCTTGAAACCGATCAGGAGATGAGAAAAGAGAGCTTCTTACTTTTGAGCTAGACCATAATAATGTTTAAAGTGGACAACAAGCAGTGCTCCATACTCAGTTCCAGACGCTGCAGCTTGACTGCAAAACTGAAGGTAGTCACAGCAGGGGTCCAGAGGGCATCTGATCTAGAACTTCATTTGTGAACACTGCTGGTAGAGCGCTCCCCTCCAAGAAACACTGTCAAGGCTGTGGTTGAGAAGTTCCAAGCCTGACCCTTCTGATATAAGTGGTATCTGATTAGTCTCCAGGCCCTGGGTGGCCCAGTACCCATGGTACTGTTTACCTGGTAGATGGGGTTAGTTTGCATAATGTACAAGTCCCAGCATGTGACCAATCTCAACCTGCTTTCATTGCTCCATTTTCAAAATGGACAAGCAAGACACAAAAAGGAATAGGACCTCATCCAAGAGCATTTCAAGAGAGGCAGTTGTAATCAAACCCAGGCAGCATGGCCAGATACTCATCTTGATATAATTTGATCAGCATCTAAATTCAGAAAGGACAGCAGAAGAATTACTCTGCTCAATTCCAATAATTGCTCCAAGAAGTGGAAATAAATTGTGCATGAGATGTTTACATGTTCGTGTGAGACACTAACTGGTGGTAAGGTATCTCTGGCATTTTGCAATGAATGAGTCATGCAAAAATATCCACCATTTGGCTTTGGGAAAAAAAAAGGGAAACTGCCTATGTACACAAGATTGAGATAATATTTATTCCAACAAAACACTTTGAGACTGTTCGGTTTTATACCCAGAGGTTTGGAAACCCCGACATTTGCTTGGCCTAGCTAGTGTAATCTATTTTGGTATTAGTGTTCTCCCCCTTTCTAATGAAATTAGTTTTAGGCAAAAGGGCAGTCTGTATTAAATCAAAGTGTTTTCACCATAGTGTTGTTTATCTTAATCAAACTTGTATCCAAATTGGCTCCTGGAATGCAAATTCATGCCGAACATGAAGTTTAGGAGAGTTGAAAAGACAAGGGTGATTTTCTTAAGCAATTTTAAATCCTAACCTAACACGGTATCATTTTCAGTTGGTGTTTGAGGCCATAGACCACCTCTCCTTCATTCCCATTCATGTCTAAAACAGCAGGCTGCAGTGGCTGAACCCTACTAACCACTCCACTGAGGACAAGTTACTTAATATATCTGAACATTTGATATAAACAAATATGTGTCATTGTGTCAGGTTTCTTTCAGGCCTCTCTCATTTAAAAAAAACCAACACTATAGTAAAACCATACCTTCGATGTAGCCTCAGCTAAGGCTGGAACTTTGCTGTTGTTTGAATGTAGAGATGTCAGCTAATTAAAACCATTAGCAAGCAGAGATTATCAATGTAAAGATGTCTGAGAAAATTTCAAACTCCAGTGCTCCTCTTTCACAAACATTTGCACACTTTCCAGCATGCCCTGCCTCAATATGGTGAGTTGGCATTCTGAAGAAACACATCCCAGACATAGCTAATTTTCCTCCCTCGGATTTATGCCTCTGGTCCAAGTATTTTGGTTCGGAATGAGCACTGCATCTGGAAGTGGCAGAATCATCATGTTTTGTATTTGTTGACTTTGACTTTTAAGATAAGTCTTAGGACTGGAGAGTTGATACCCCAGTTCAGAGTGCTTACTGTTTTGTGAAGAACAGGTTCCCAGACCCCACATCAGGTGGCTCATAGGTAACCATATAGGTAACTCTAGGTCTAGGAGATCTGAGGCCTTCTACCTTCCACAGACACATGTACATGGTGCACATCTCATATAGGCACAAATACATGTACACATAAATAATAAAAAATAAATAAACATCTTTAAAGTGATAAGTACCTATAATGTGACAGTGGGGTTATTCAGGTATTTTTAAAATTCCTTTTAAAGGAAATCTTAAATATGTAGAAAAAACTGCAAAATATTAAACAATTAGATGATTAAATTTTCATACAACTTCCACCACAATTGTCACTTTTTTATTTTGAGCCAGATTCTCATGTGTAGCCCTAGCTGACCTGGAAGTCTCTATGTAGATCAGGCTGGTCCTAAACATAGATATCTGGGTACTTCTGCATGGTGGTCCAATATTATGAAATAACTCACATTCTAAGAGACTGGATCCTTTTCCAGATCTCAGTGACAGAGTTAATAATACCCCTTGAAGTCACTTAAGAATGACATACAGGGTACATTCAGCTTGATGTACATTAACCTGATGTTAAGAGAACAGTGTGGAAACCGATCTCATTTGCTTTGAATTTCCCATGTAATTGATTTTTAAGCTAATATATAAATGCAATTTTAAATTACATGGTCTTCCATGCCCCTGGCCCAGAAAAACACCTGTGTATCATTTGCTAAAGGCAGCAGATACAGCAGATACAGAGGTTGAGAGTAATCTTCTAAAATGAATATCTACTGTAAATGTTGAACACAGCATGCAGATACTAGTTGATAAACAATGACATTCGTAATGCTGCTTGTTTTCTATGTCAGTTGAAACCAGTGGCTTAACCTTGAGTGAAATCCTGTTAAACATTTCTAAAAGAGTACCATTCCTTTACCATGTGATGCTTCTATACTGTTCAATAGAGAACCATTGATAGGACAAGACACAGATAGATATTTAGAGACAGTCACAGAGACAGACACATAGACAGGACAGAAAGACTCACAAGAGAGCATTCTTCAGGCAGGTACAGATTCAGACTCATAACAGACAGAAAGAAAACATAAGACTCAGGCAATGCAAAGTAGAGAATTCACATCTAGACTTTGTCTTGGCTAGCGGATTCCAAGGGAAAGTTCTTTTATTTCTTTGCTTAATATGACTTTCATTCATTTTAGATTGATTTCCTGAATGTGATTAACTCCAACTGGTGACTTGAAGCAAATCACCAATGTGTTTAATCCATGCACTTTGCCTCCCCAGTGCTGGTATCAAAAGCCTGACCACAAATCTAGTATTAAATAAATGTTAACAACTAGTTTTTAACGTTAACAACTAGTTTTTTAATGTTTGCCTTATCATTGTTTTACTCTTTCTGAAGCTTGCTATTGGACATATGTAGTATATATTTGTGTATATTGTACATTTCTATTCTGTTTGACAGAATTTACAGGCTTTGTGATTTATTCTTTGGTTAACTATTTTGTTACCAATTTCCAGGGATAAAAATGTCCTCTAAAATTAGTACAGTAAAATGATTATAATATAAAAGTCAAGACAATACTCCAATCATCTGCTATATATATACTATAGTACATATGTTGCAGGTGTAGGATGCAGATGTAGGATGCAGATGTAGGATGCAGGTGTGGGATACACATGTGGAATGCAGATGTGGGATGCAGGTGTGGGATGCAGGCATAGGATGCAGATGTGGGATGCAAATGTGGGATGCAGATGTGAGATGCAGATGTAGGATGCAGGTGTGGGATGCAGGTGTGGGATGCAGGCATAGGATGCAGATGTGAGATGCAGATGTAGGATGCAGGTGTGGGATGCAGATGTGGGATGCAGGTGTGGGATGCAGGTGTGGAATGCAGGTGTGGGATGCAGGCATAGGATGCAGATGTGGGATGCAGGTGTGGGATGCAGGCATAGGATGCAGATGTGGGATGCAAATGTGGGATGCAGATGTGAAATGCAGATGTAGGATGCAGGTGTGGGATGCAGATGTGGAATGCAGGTGTGGGATGCAGGTGTGGGATGCAGGTGTGGATGCCAGTGTGGGATGCAGGTGAAGGATGTAGATGTGGAATGCAGGTGTGGTATACAGATGTGGGATGCAGTGTGGGATGCAGGTGTGGGATGCAGGTGTGGGATGCCAGTATGGGATGCAGGTGAAGGATGCAGATGTGGAATGCAGGTGTAGGATGCAGATGTGGGGTGCAGGTGTGCGATGCAGGTGTGGGATACAGATGTGGGATGCAGTGTGGGATGCAGGTGTGGGATGCCAGTATGGGATGCAGGTGAAGGATGCAGATGTGGAATGCAGGTGTAGGATGCAGATGTGGGATGCAGGTGTGGGATGCAGGTGTGGAATGCAGGTGTAATGCAGGTGTGGGATACAGGTGTAAAATTGCATGAAGAGCCGGGTGGTGGTTGCGCACGCCTTTAATCCCAGCACTTGGGAGGCAGAGGCAGGCGGATTTCTGAGTTTGAGGCCAGCCTGGTCTACAGAGTGAGTTCCAGGACAGCCAGGGCTACACAGAGAAACCCTGTCTCAAAAAACCAAAGAGAGAGAGAGAGAGAGAGAGAGAGAGAGAGAGAGAGAGAGAGAGAGAGAGAGAATTGCATGAAGAATCACTACTGTTTTCCTATTTTGCTTCCCTATTACTTAGACATTCCTTGGGCTCGATATTGATATTTTAAAGAGCATAACTATTAACTTATTTTCAGAATGTTTCCAGGTGAGTGTTAGCTTTACACACCATACTCTATGGTGTATAGTGGTGCTATGGGCTTGTCAGTGCACCAATGGGGGGAACAGTTTGTCTCTGTACCCATGGTGTTATTTTGATGCCTTCGCTAGTTCGTTATGTATACCCCATTCAGCTCTTCACTCTCCATTAATTAACCCTGTAGTGCTGTGAATTCAGAAACTGTACCAAATTCAGATTTTCTGTGCCACTTATGCTGACTTTCCTAGACTTGCACATCCCAGCTTAGTCCTCCAACTCTCCTTTCAGCCTTGCCAAACCTGAACTTCTGAAATTCGAGCCTAAGACTCTCCTTAACCTTTAGCGACTGTGACCTTCAGTTCCACTCAGTAGTTTACAGTACCACACAAGCAACACTAATACGTACGACAACTGTTCCCAACCTGTGGATCATGACTCCTTCAGGGTCAAATGATCCTTTCACAGGGGTCTCCAAAGACCCCAGAAAACAAAGGTATTTACATTGTGTTTCACAACAGTGGCAAAATTTACAGTTATGAAGTAGCAACAAAAATAATGGTTTGGGGTCTCTACAGCATGAGGAACTGTATTAAAGGGCCACAGCCTTAGGAAGTTGGAGAAGCGCTGGCTTATGATAACCTGTGTAGGAAGATTTCCTTTGGTCAAGTAAACATGGAGATCTATCATGTGATCATGATAGATCACTATATTTTGTATACTATCTGTTTGCAAAATTAGATACAGAAATTGTATGGACAATAGAATATGCTAGATGTGCCTTTTCTTTTCACTTGCAAGTTCATTGAAAGTAACATGAGAGATAAACGACCAATTAGGCCGCTGTTCTGGAAAGTTCTCTTTGGAAAACACAGCCTTGCAGCTGCCCCGCTGAGGTTGTCTGGAGACGTTCGCGTCTTCTCCGTTTCATCAACTGCTTCTCTGCTCGCATTATTGCTTCTTCTCCATCAGTCACATGGAAGCGCCCCGGTCACATGCACACTGGTGTTTCCTTACTGGACACACGTGGTTGTTTGCGTGACTGTGACGCAGGCACGCCCACCCTGCTGCCTCCCTTCTTCTGGCGCCTCAGATTCCTGTTTAGGAGTTCCCATGGTCTTTCCCTCCAGTCTTTTTCTCTTCTTCCCTCTCTCTTCTTTCTTCTGAGGATTCATGTGTTGTGTCCATCTATTGGGACTACTATAACAAAATGTCCTAGATGGGTGGGCTTATAAAACATGAAAATTTAGTTCTCGCAGTTCTGTAATTGAAAACCCTAAATCAAGAAGCCAGAAGACTGTGGGTCTGATGGATGGGCTTGCTTCTTCATAGACAACAACCTTCCCCTCTCAGTGACAGGTGACCTCTTTGGTCTCTTATAAGAATGATAAAGTGTTCACCCCCATAACCTACTTATATCCCAAATTCCACTTCTCATTCCACTGGGGGGAGGCAATTTCAGCATAAGAATTGGGGAGCTTATAAGCATACAGATGATACTCCATGATGGTCAACTGCATACCCGCTTCCTACTGCACATACGAAGGGTCGTGGGCTCATGTGCTCAGTGTACACCTGATAAACAACATCATAGTCCTTAGAATTCAATAAGAACCGGCACTTGAGGAAATAAACAAGCCCAGACCTGATGCTTGCTACCTGCCATTAGAGGGCTGACTGATTGGTCATTTATACCAGTTATATCTGGTGATGATGTCACATCATTGACTGTAAAGGAACTTTTCAGTAGAGCCAACATTATAATTATATGAAAGCAGATTCCTTTTTATGTCTCTTCTACACTACCTGGGTATTTTTTTAAATATTTTGTACAAATGAGAAGAGGATAAGGGCTTGGCTGTTTTCCTTTGAGTAATAACCCAAACCACCCCGTATTATGCATATTTCCATCTCAAAAATTTAAGATTGACAAATTCAGAGTGCATGTTCATAGCATTGCTTAGCCATGAGAGAAAAATTTGCGGCATGTGGATATTTTATATTTCTGAAACATTAGTAATTCTCTATAATTGGGGAAAATATATGACTTTGTAACACTAACATTTTAGAAAAAATTTTAACTTTAAAATTTTAGGGAAAATTTAAATTTTAGCCACAAATTTTCTGTTTTCTTGTTCACTTAAAATGACTTCACTGTTTATCTTTACATTTTCAGATATGCTAGTCTTTCATGAAATTCAAAAGGGAAGATAAAAACATCTGAGGGGCACAAACTGTCTATTTCCTCTGAAATAAAACTTCAAGCGTGACAGCTAGTTATAACTCCCTTTGCGTGCTGCTGATAAGCAAACCCATGTTTCCAGCTTAGTGTAAACCTGAAAAGAACACGGCAGTGAGTGCCATGCTCACGTCTGTCTATGGCTTTGATAAACAGACCTTATCATGGAGGAGTTTTGGCTTTCTCACAGCTAAAGCTGTGTTTCTTTTGACCTTTATATTTGTTCAAGAGAACTGGCCAAAAGCTTTGTCTGTGACACCTATGTGTTCTCACGGCACGTCTTTCCCCTTCAACTCACCACTGAACTGTTTCTGTTACCTCTGTTGGAAAGCAAGGTCATCTAAAGAGGTCAAAACTGGCCTATTTCCTAATCAGAAGCCTCGGGACTTTAGCGTATTCAGTTCAGTTCCTGTCCCGGTCTACAGACAATATTTGAGGAGTAAACTTTTCCACAGCATAGATTGTTTTTTTATGTTGCTCTCTATTCTTTGAAATCAACTGTTGAGCTAAATTTTAGATTTGTCTTCAATTTAAATGCATTCCATATAGAGCATGGCACAGGACCAGGGTGTACCATTTAATCTCCTTGCCAACTGTGATTCATAAGGAAACCCCTTTTACTGACTGCCAACAACTCAAGAGCTTGAGATACCAAGGTCTGAAGGATCACAGATTTTGAGTGTGTTTGGACCTGGCAGGAACACACTGTTCATTCTAGGTTGGGGGAGGTGGAGAATCACAGTTTACAATTGTAAGACAGGGTGCAGCAGTGTGTGTGTGTGTGTGTGTGTGTGTGTGTGTGTGTGTACATGCACACATGCACGTGCGTGCATGGTGTCTGTCTGTCTGTCTGTCTCTTTCTTTCCTATTTCTCTTCTTTCTTTTTCTCCCTTTCTCTTTCTGCAAAATTTGAGGCATTGTTACCAGTCTGAACCTCTTTCCCCATTGTTAAGTGTCGAGGCAGTTAAACTCACTGCAGAACCATTGTACAGACCCAACCCTCCAATCACAGTTGATTTGGGATGCTGAAGTGTGTGATGGCTTGAATCAGCATTACCGTACAAGGCAGCTTTGAATTCCTCATGGTAACCTTTTATTGCTGTTTTTAAGTCTCCAAGCACTGCCAAACATCTTGAGCTTTGTGGAATGATTATAAACTTTATAAAGATAAACCTTTGATTCCACTTTGAAATTCTGCTTCGGCATGCCAAAATTACAATAAAATTGCATATATTTCAAAATCAAAGACCTATAAAACCATTTGGATCATTCAGTCCTAGACAAAAAAAAAATGTTGGCATCATTGCACAACTGATAAATGGGCATTGCTGTCTTTCAGAGAAAACTGAAAACCCAGAAGAAGTGCTTGACTAGCTTGTTGACCGACTGTTTGCAGATTCTTTGCATATTTAGAAAGCTGCCCCTTCATAATCTCTAAAACATTTGTTAGAAACACTTCATAAGGTGAGTTTATTTCCTTTGGCACTGCGGCCGAGAGGATCTCGCTTTCAGCTCATAATCGGAGGAGTTTTGTTAGGAACAGAGAGATTTCTGTCTGTAGCGAGTGGTGCTGGTGTTGCTGCTGGCTTCCCTGACAGGTGGGAATCCACATGGAGCAATTCCTGAAGGAGCGCCCTTCCCTGTGAAGGATGAGGCTCTTGCAGGATGAAACCATTGAGAGTGCAACTAAGCACAACTAAGCAAAGGCCACGCCTTTTATGTGGTGCAGACATGGTGATCTGCCATTGTGGCCATAAGAGGGGAGAAGGAAGCCATGGATGCCTAGCAAGCCAGTGCGGCCTTGTGACCAGGGTTCAGATGCCGGGGCCTGGTTGCCGCATCTCAGTCCTAGCTCTTTTGTCTATAGGCATGGCTGTGGCCAAGTGGTGGCCAAATGGCCCTTATCCTCAGTGACTTTTCGTAGGATAAAATGACTGACCTCAAGGCCTTGCTGTAGAGGATTAAGTGGTCAGCTGAAGGAGTCCAAGGCGGGTGGTCTCAACCTGTGGGTTGCGACCCTTTAAGGGAGATCCACAGGACACTGTCACAGAAGTCACATATCTGATATCCTGCATATCATATATTTAAATTATGATTCACAACAGTAGCAAAATTAGAATTATGATGTGGCAATGAAATAATTTTATGGTTGGGGGGTCACCTAAACATGAAGAGCTATGTTAAAGGGTTGCAGCATTAGGAAAACTTAAAACCACTGCACTAAAGGTTCTATTCGAAGGAACATGAGGGTAGTTTTAGAAGGCAAAAAAAGACTTAGAGTCATTTAGGAAAAGTGTCAGTCTAATTTGCTTGCACTGAGAAAAACATGCTCCAAATCTACTCTCAGTCTCTCTCTCTCTCTCTCTCTCTCTCTCTCTCTCTCTCTCTCTCCCTCCCTCCCTCCCTCCCTCTCCCTCTCCCTCCCTCTCTCTCTCTGTCTTTCTCTGTCTCTCATAAATACACACAGACACACACAGACACACACAGACACACACAGACACACACACACACACACACACACATCCCTGTGCCAATGTAAAAATGCACACACACTGGCACAAGCACATACACAAATACATACACAGAGGCACATATACGTGTATGTGTATGCATATATATACATACACACACATGAGCATATACATGCATACAGATGCACATAACCAAGTACAGTCATGTGCATATCCCTATACCCACACAACACACATGCATGAGCAAACATACACACATGCATACACATAGGTCATTCTAATACTATTAGCTCGTTCTTTGTCAAAATCTAGATATCTTCTAACAAGGCTTGTAGAGCTGTCCAAAAAATTGTGGTAATGGGAAAGTGATATTTTCATTTCATAAAATACAAGAGTTATCTTCAGTCTTCCATGTAAATACTGCATCTTTATCCTCCAGCCATGCTCATGTGCACAGAAGCAGCTTCCATTCAGATGGATAGAAGAACTGCTTGATTTGAGTGCTGATGATAATTTCATGCTAGTGTCCTAGTATGCCTTAGGAATTAAATTGTCATTTGTAGAAAAATAGGTGGGACTGGAGATTATTGTGTTAAGTAAATATGGATGCAGAAAGATAAATGTCACTGTTCTTATATTCAAACACACAGACACACACACAGAGAGACACACACATACATACACACATGTATGTGTGTGTATGTGTGTGTGTGTGTGTGTGTGTGTGTGTGTGAGAGAGAGAGAGAGAGAGAGAGAGAGAGAGAGAGAGAGAGATGGAAATGTGGAAGAGAATACCCATGGTATGTACTCACTGATAAGTGGATATTAGCCTAGAATCTTGGAACACCAAAGACACAATCCACATGCCAAATGATGTCTGAGAAGAAGGAAGGAGTGGAGCCTGGATCTGGAAAGGTCAATGCATCAGTGTAGGAGAATACCAGAACAGGGAAGTGGGAAGGGGAGGATGGGGGAACACGGGGAGGGAAAAGGGCATATAGACCTTTGGGGGGGGCGGGGAACCAGCAGAAGGGAAATGAAATGTAAATAAAGAATATATCCAATAAAAAAGAAAGAAAGAAGATGAGACAGAGAAGGAAAGGCCTAAAGGGAGGAAGAAGAGGACAAGAGAGGATAATAGGAAAAGGAGTGACAAAATAGCCCATGGTTTCCAGCATATGGGGAGTCTACATTTAGCAACATATACATGTAGATGTATGGATATAAGATGAGGAGGCAGAAGGGAGAGGGAGAGGATCAGTGAGAGAAGAGAAAACAGAAGAGAGACAGATTGTGGCATGGGTCACAAATGAGCAAAGTAGAAATAATGCATGGACATGAAAATATCATAATAACAAGAAATGGCGGTAGTACCCCATATTGGAAAGGGCGTTTTGTGATGGGTGCAGGGACTGTAATGTAGCACACAGCATGGAAGCCATGTTCAGAATGACGGCCCAGGTCCTGCTGCAGTGCTGCACGGTCTGCCAGCTTCCCTCTTCTCTGTCCCCACTTCAAACTCAGTAGCAGAACGTAGTTCAAAAAAGAGAGGTGCATGTGTGTGGAAAACCATGCTGTATCCATTTGCCAGACAGAGCTGGCAGGACTCACTCACTTTCTTAGAATGGAGATTTTTGAAAGTCTCGCCCTTATAGCTTATCACTTGCAATTGAATGGAAGTAGTTCATGTTAAAAGTTGACTTAGAGGTGTATGACATGATGTAAATCGCTGGTTATGAATGCCCTCCCATGCTAAGTATTGACAAACCTCAATGTCAATCATTATCTCTTTATCTCTTTTGAGGATTAGAATTGATGGCTAGTTTGTTTGAATACCTGATTCACGTCTCTTTGCTCAAGCGGGCCCACGGTATTAAAATAAAAATCAAATCAAGACAAAATAAAGCTAAGTAAAAAACAACTCTTGGTGTAGATCAAGATCTTTGTGAACACATAAGGGAAGCCTCAAACTAGATGAAGTTGTCCTGGAGGGACTTTCCAAAAGTGCCAAATTAAAAAGCGTCACGGAGATATAAAGATGGTAGCGTCTCAAAATGTAGATGACCACGTGCCTGTAATGGAAGGGTGGGAGGAGGCGCGATTTGTACTTGATGCTCAGTAGTGGTCTAGACGTGCTATTTCCACCCTGTACATTGGCAAATGAGTAAAGAGGAGATCAGAAGCAGAGCTTCTAAGGTGTGGAGAATCGGCACCAGCTTCTCCCAGAAACCTGTCAGAATGTAACTCGTTAGGCCACACCCAAGATGCATTGAAACAGAGAGTCTGAGAAATGGGCTCCAGTTACTTCAGAAGTCCCCCACGTGACTCTGAGGCATGCTCCAATCAGAATACCATTGACTTACATAAAGAGTGAGAGTGTAGACAGGAAACCCAGAGACACATTTACAGGTGACCTCAAGATGGCTGCTAGTTCTGAAATGAAGTGCTGGGCATGGTGATAGAGATAGGAGGAACAGACTAGGCAAGTAAGTGTTTCAGGTAGCGAGAGAATCCACTTAGTAAGAGCGCATGAGATTAGCTAGTACTGTTCTATGAAAGAAGAGGGAGGAGGAGGAGGAGGAGGAGAGGAGGAGGACGAGGAGGAGGAGGGGGAGGAGGAGGAGAAGGAGGAGGAAGAGAAAAAGAGGAAGGAGAAGAGGATGGAGGAGGAGGAGGAGGATGGAGGAGGGAGGAGAAGGGAGGAGGAGGAGGAGGAGGAGGAGGAGGAGGAGGAGGAGGAGGAGGAGGAGGAACGAGATGGTGGGAAGAGCAAGCCACTCCCAGTAACCAGCCACCTTGAAGATGTCCTGTTGTCCCTTATTCTGAAGTCATATATTCCCTGTCTAATTAAGCGAATTCCTGCCTAAGAGCTGTGTCATCCCACAAGCTAACCCACTCCCCAAACTTCAGACACGTGCATGAGAGGAGAGCACAGCTGGCCAGAGAATCCATCTAAGCAGCTACAGCAGCCATGTCGGTGGATTGTAAATGCATCAGCGTTCCCGCCTCTCCCTGACTCAGAAAACTACTTCTCTGATGGTTGACTACAGACCTAGCCCTCCGGGTATAAGGTATGAGAGGCTCCATTAGTCATAGACACTCTATTTATTTTTACCTTGGATGGGATAAACACATGGCTTATTTGTAACTGGTAAAATTGAAGGGTAGGTAAGTCTGTTGGCGAATTCTGGAAGCATTTTTTTTTCTCCTATCTAGCCTGTAAGACATTCATCCCCCTTCCTTCCTTTCTTATCACTTACACGGGTGCCAGTCAGGGAGGGGTGCCAAAGAAGTGACTAGACCTGGCATGGGGGCCTGTGGAAGACACAGTGCGGACAGAATGACGCAGAGGAGACTCTGCCTGGCTGGCAGTCCCGCCCTACGTCTACAGAGACTCGGTTGTCTTCAGTTCCTGCCTGGGCACTCCTGACTGCTCACCTTTTCTAGGAAACTCCCGGGGCTGAACTCCGACCTGCCTGCTGGCTCCTTTCAACCCCGGCATCCCCACTCCTTGGGCCATTTGGAAACCAGACACCCATTCGGCCGCCTCAGTCGCCTCACCTGGCCCCTCCGTTCCTGAACTCCTGCCTCTTCATATTCTGAAATCTAACTGCTGTGATCTGGAGACTCCCTTATAACCAAAGCCTCTTCATTTCATGGCTGAATTGAACTCCTAGGTATATCTAAAAGTCTCTGGTGACCACCCCCCACCGCATCCTGTCTAACCCGCACCCCGCCCCAACCCCAGCCCAAGCAGGTTGGAAACAGTGCCTGAGTGGTAGGTAGGTGCCTCCCTCGTGCAGTCTCTCTTATTTGTACTAATTCCTTCTGATTTTTGAGAGTCACAGTTTTTTCAAGCGTGATACAATATCTCAGACTTTCTCCCTGCTTCTTTTCCAATCACTCAATTCCATTTTGTCCTGAGTGTTCAAAAAATTATCATGTTAAATAGCAGCTCTGATGGCGTGTTTCCAGTCAAAGGGCAAACTAATTAGACAACGTTACTTAGTATTTGATGAGTATATGAAAGAAGGGCGGGGAGGACACTTCAAGCTAGAATGTCTGGTAGGATTGTGTGATTAAATCCCCACATAACCCAGCCATGCGGGATCTTTACATACATGTGAGTTTCCATTTTCTGTTAAACTTCAGAAAATTTCTCCGCATCCTTTGATACTATCAGTTCCTGGCTCATGCTTTTTTTTTTCCCCCTGGGATTTTCCCAGGTGTCTGCCTTTTCTTTTGAACTGCACCATGCTATCCCAGTCCTCGGTCAGACGTTATTTATGGAGAATTGACTCCAACATGTCTACATGCAACAGTGGCTTGCTTAGCAATGGTAACTGGGTAGAAGGCGCTTTTGTTATTGGGCGAAGGGCAAGATATCCTGTGGAAATGCAGCCCTGGAGACCGATCAATAGCAGCCTTTAGAAATGTCATTAAAATGCCGTTCAAAACAACCCTAAAGGTTAATGGCATTTTGTTTTGATTGTTTCAAAATATATTATCAGATTAAATAGAAGCTGCAACGACACGCTTCCCATGAAAGGACAGAATAATTAGCCACAGGTATTTAAGCATGGTAAATATATGAAAAAAAAAAAAACCAAAGCCAAACACCCTATTAATCAAGCCGCAATGCCTGTCAGGCAGTGTGCTAAAACTTCTGTGTACATAACACAAGGAAGCGCGCCTTCTCATACATGCACGCACTCAGGAAAGTCACGAGTTCACACTGAGCAGTTACCAGGGGTCAGGAAAGGCAGAGAGTAGCAGGTAAGAAATGTCTACCAAGTGAGATTTTTATGCCGCCAGGGACAGTCTTAAGTTTTGTAAGGAGTTACGGACAAACTCAGAAGACAAGTTCAGATATGCCAGGCCATTTTGAGGCAAGGGCTGGAAGCAGTTCTTGGGTGGCGGTGTCTCTTTGGTTACCATAGCGAAGCTGGAAGAGCTCAAACACTACGTGTTACAAATTGCTCAAGAATGACTCAACCCTGACTCTCTTGCCTTTGGTGAAATTCATCTGAAACACTCGAGTCAGTTTGGAAATCTGTGCTTAAAGACCCGTCACCGCGGTACAGCAGGGCTTATTAAAAAGAGACAATCTGTGATAGCTTGTTTAAACGTAAACAGAAAGCCTCACACCCCGCCTGGGCAGCACAGTAGACGTAGCCTGGTGGCTTCGGTACTGGAAAGCTGGCGTGTTCACTAACTGCAAATCCAGGCCCATGTCCAGGGCTTTGAGCAGGCCTACCCTAGCATCTACCCCATCTATGAAACGCCAGAGTGTGTGAAGCAGATCCAAAGCTGCAGAGTTTCCATGACGCAGGTCAACAACAGGATATCTGAGAGGAGTCCCAGTGAGGATTCAGGATTGATACTGTAGCAGAAGCCAGGGGCCTGGAACCAGACTCATTGCAATGAGCATTTGGGAGTAAAGAGCTTTGGCCAAAAGGATACCTGTGTGACACACTGTGACACACGGCAGCTTCCACTGTGAGATGTTTTTGGCTTTTTTTTTCTTTTTTGTTTTATTTGTTGGCTTGGTTTTTATTTTGAGGTTTTGATTTTTTATTACTTTTTATTTTTATTTTTGTTTTCTTTTGAGGGGAGGTTGCAAGGATGGAGAAGAGCCCCCTCCCCCCCCCGGGGAGGGGCTTGGGATACAGATGATATGAAGGGATGAAGAGATGAGGGGATTGGGGTGCATGGGGTGAAATTCATGAACAATAAAACATTAAAAACAAAACAAAAAAAAAACTGATTCAAACATGTCCCAAATGCGAAGGCAGACAAGCCACCTGAGCAGCTGGGATTCCTTAAGTGGAACTGTATGTGTATTAAAAAAAAGCAAAATGTCAATTTCTCAAAATCCTATTTGTATCCAAGGTTATAAGATTGCTCTATTTAGAGATGAACAGTGTGCTCCCAGCCTCCATGAAAGAGTTCATGATCGGTGAGTGGGAGGTATTGGGCATCTCTCATGAACGGTGTTCAGAAGCAGATACCGAGTCTGCTCTTTCTTTTGAATTTCCTGGACGAAGGAGCTTCCTCCTTCTCTTTCCTCACTGAAGCCCCTGTTCTTGAGTTCTCACTGCTGTTCCGGGGACAGGAAAAGCAGAGATCACTGTCATGTGTTTTAATATCCAAGATGGTGGCTTCTGGGGCGGAAGAGGGCATCTCTGGTCTTGCCTGAGTACCAGCCATGGGTCGACGCTCTCTCCTAGCGAGTATCCTGCTACTGTTAACGGCACTGATGCGGTTGTCAAACTCATGCTGTACCAGACATAAAAACAACTCTAAGCTCTGCTTCTGAGACATGAACTAGAGTGAGGATCTAAGGAGAAAAAGAATATTATTAATCTCTCAATACCAGCTAATTAGAATTTATTTTTTAGAAAAGTTCTACAATGTTCACATTTGGAAAAAGAAACACACAGATGCAGATTTTAAACTTTCAGTTTTCAACTTCCAGGGAACGGCTTAGTGCTCGATTTTGTAGCAAGAGAACTCAGTCACAGTTCTATTGCCCCACAGCCTGGGAAAAGCTCGCTGGTCAGCTGCCTCCCCTAGCCTTTTTTTACTGTTCCTACAGTAGTGGTCCTCAGCCTTCCTAATGCTGCAACCTTTTAGTACGGTTCCTCATGTTGTGGTAAGCCCCAACCCTAACATTATTTTCATTGCTACCTCATTACTGTAATTTTGTTACTACCACAAACCGTAACGTAATTGTTTTCAGATGGTCTTAAGAGATGCCAGTGAAAGGGTCGTGATCCACAGGTTGAGGACCAGGGTTGTACATTCTTGAAAAGGGGCCCTGGTAAATCTTATTTCAGATTCCTCAGACTTGTGAAACTTGTTATCTTCTTTCATCTCATAAGGGTCTTTGTCTTCTTCAAGGGAATGTTTCTATTGGGAGAAAATTGCTATGGAACAGGAAACGAATTATATCCTGAGTACCAGAGGGAAAGGAATCCCATAGAACCAGCATTATACTCGTTTATAGCATAACGTAACTCGAAAGCCATTTCTAATAGTCACGTCGGAAGGAGGAACTTCAACGGAAGGATTACTTCCATCGAATTGGCCTGTGGCCATTTCTGAGGCACTTTATCACTTAGTATTTTTACTGTGTGTGTGTGAGGCGGTTTTCTTAACTGGTAAATGATGTGGGGGAGGCCCAGCCCACTGTGGGCAGTGACATTCCTGGGCAAGTGTGCTTGAGCTGTGTAAGAAAGCTGACCGAGCAAGCCGGAACAGGCTGGTTTAAACACTCTTCCAAAGTCTGTATCAGTGCCTGACTCCAGGTTCCGGCCTGAGTTTCCCTCAATAAGGGATTCTAATCTATAAGCCAAATGCCCTCTGAGACTGTGTACGGTAATGGTGTTTATCAGAGCGACAGAGGTAAACAGGGACACCAAACATGTCCAGGTATCTCGAGCACCTCTCAGTCAGTGAGGCCACGATCTTATACTGCAAGGATGAACTAACTGCTGAGGGGAGAGAGCCAGGCCTGGCGGACCTACACCACATCCACATTCCATTTGTTCCTTGATAGACGCGTGTCATTATTCTCTTCGTGAATGTCACTTAGTGCCAGCCTTATTCCGTCTCAGCCAGAGCTTTAGGGACAGCCAGGCTGCTTTGGGAGGAGTCCATCCGACTTTAATCTCACTTTGCCAGTGTCTGGGGGAGAAGCATTAAACTTTATAGTCAAAATAGACTGAAAAATACCTGCTGCTATTTAAGGCAAACCAAGGCAAAGATAAGAGTGAAGTGGTGTGTCTTTCACCAGGACATCGTATCCTGAACTGGATGACAGCTTTCAACACCGTGCGTTCTGTGTGTTCAAACTCCAAAAGGTACTTTTCACCATCGGAGGAGCCAGAATGCAGAGGGATGCTGAGTGCCTGTTAAATACTTATGTACCTGCTCCGTGAGTGTGTGTGTGTGTGTGTGTGTGCGCGTGTGTACACGCGTGTGCGTGTAATACATAGAGCAGAAGTGCTCAGCAGTAACTGAAAACAAAGAAAAACAAAACAAACAAACAAAACGCCAAGGCAAACACCCTGATTATGTGTCAGAAAAACTAAAATTACTAAAACACAACAATTCAGGAAGGGGGCAATGTGTAGGATGTGTGCCCAGCGTGCACAAAACTCTGAGTTTGACCAAGAAACAGCTTAAATGTGCAAGACTCCGAGTTTGACCGAGAAACAGCTTAAAACAGGTCAGGGTAGACTGGTGTAATCCCAGCACTTGGAGAAAGAGTCAAAGATGATCAGAAGTTCAAGGTCATCTTTGTCTATGCAGGGATTTTGAGGCCATCCTAAGAGTCTTGGGACCCTATTTCAAAACCAAACGACCAGCCCAGTTTCAGGCTGAAGGAAACACACACACACACACACACACACACACACACACACAAAGTCTAGAGTCCAGACCCAAAAATAGGAAATTTTGTAAGATCCTATTTATAGCTAGGCATAATGGGGAACACTTGAAGTCTTAACATTTGGGAGACCCGACACAGAACAGAGTTTGAGGTAGACGAGTCTAGGCTAGGTGCCTAGTGAGACACCATCTCAAAAAAAAAAAAAAGAAAAAGAAAAGAAAAAGAAAAATTTCTCCCAAAACAGCTAAAAATGCAACACTTGACTCTCCTTTTAAAGTTTAACCAAAAGAATGACAGACTCCTGCATGATCTAAGAATTACTAAAAAATCCCAGTTTAAATCTTTATGAAACCCACTCTGTCTGCAAAGAGAAATCCAATCTGTCTGCCCTATCTATCAGCAGCTGCCTTAACTTTTGTCGGGAATATTTTTACTCTTGGAGACAGCACCCCCTGCTGTGCAAGACACTGAACTGCAGGAGGAGTTTTTCCACTCACAAAAAGGACACAGAGAGACAACCGTTAAAGTGAAAAGGGACTTTATTTTCAATAACATATAAGTCATTCCATTTAATATTTATAGTGCATAGTTATGTATGGAAGCATACAAGGGGAAACATTAAAAACGCCCAAGGATGGGGGTGCACAGGCAAAGAAGGCCCCGCCCTTTGTGTCTACGGCAAGCTCAGAGGCAGCATGAGAGTATCCATCTGGTAACACTGTAAATCATGCAAAATCGAGTCACGGCGTGGCAGGAAGGTGATATCAGCACAGGCTATAATTCCCTGGGTATAAAACATATACATATTCTTTGGGTTTCAAAAAGAAAAAAAAAACTAAATGAATGGCCTACTTTTATGTTCTGGACAAAAAAAATAGTAATAATCTCTAAGAGCAAAGTGCACATATTGTTCCAAACACACACATATAAAATATTCAAGGCCACAGATGGAGGTCACAGGATGAAAAAGAGAACACTGGGAGGTAAAGGGAACAGAGGCGCAGTGAGAGGGGCCCCTCTGCCTCAGCAGGGAATGCGAAGGCTTGGGCATTGGAACACCCGTTATGGACCACGGTGTCTGCCAGAAGGGACTCCGGATGCCATCACGTCATCGAACTCAGCAGCGAGGCAGGTAGAGTGAACAGCATCGTGCCGGCCACACGTAATTCCCTTTACATTTCCCATGTGAAACAAGCATCAAAGTTAAAATGGTCATCGCTCCCAGGACGCCAACTTTAAGTGATTTTACATACATATATATCACTTTCTATACATTTGGCACTAGGGGTGTGCGGTTCTAAGGATGGATTAAATTCAAGCTTCCAACTCAAAGACTGAATGTGTAGAAATAAAAGCTACAATGCTTTACTGTTTTTTTTTAAATCATGTGCTTAAAGCAGTCATTTAAAACGAAAACAGACAAAATTCATAAGGTTAAAAAGAGAAAAATATTGGACAAAATCTTCTGGTTTGTTATGTAGTTATTATTTTTTTTCCTTTTATTTTTGTTTTTCAAACTGCAGTTTATCGCGAAATGCAGGCCACTGCGGACAGCTACGGCTCCATACTGCTCGGCACACTCCTCTTAGGACATCATCTTCTTACACTCCACGGAACAGAAAACCATCCCTTCCACGGGCATGAACTTCTGCCCGATCAGACACTTGCTGCAGCAGGAGCACAGGAAGCACTCTGTGGACGCGTGCCAGCTAAAGTTGTTGTACGTCACTCGCTGCACTTCTGGGTCGATGGCATTGTGGCACCCTTGACACACCTGCTCGGGAATAAAGCGAGGAGAGGAGGGTTAGAGACCGACTCTGCCAGCCACACCTGCCCCTGAGGGCAAGCTGGAGCCCAGTCTGTAGATGGTAAGTGTTAAGACGCTATACAAGTGACAGTGACAGTGATAGTGACATCTTTGTGAAACATGGTAGTCAGCGGGGATATACACTGCACCTGATGAGAAACAGCAGGCAGCTGAATGGGTGGACTTCCCGTAGATGTCCCTGAGGTGTTGCAGATAGGAAATTCTGACAGCAAATCCCAAAGCACTGCATTTATTTCCAGTCAAACCCTCACTCATTAAGGCTCTGAAGTGATAACATTCTATCTACGATACGACACGAAGGCTTCATGTCTGTAACACTGACACATGTGACTTAACAGTAATTTCTAGAGAGTAGTAAACTAGAATCATGCTCAGAGTAATTAAGGATTCAATTCACACTACGGACAGGGTTTGAGAAGGAACGAGGAGTTCACGTCATAGATATAATTTGCAGTTAATCAGCTTCTGTTCTGTCTTAAGTTTAGTCATTGTTTATCTATAATCTATGCTATGAACGTTCCTTCCCCGCAGGATTCTTTGTTTCGTTTTGTCTTGGAAAGGTGTTAGGGTGGGCCTCAATTCCTCACACTTCTCCCAACGCCTCCCAAGTGCTGCCATACTGGGTGATTTAGGTCGCGCTGGGGACCAAACCCAGGGCATCATGCATACTATGCGAGAACTGTACTAAGGGAGGTCTAGTCCTAGCCCAACGTTCGGCATCCTGTGCGTGTTATACTCCGATGTATAAGGCAAATACATCGCAAATACAATGTATAAGGCAAATGCGCATAATATTCTTAGATGAACATACAAGTGAAGAGATCAAGAAACAATCATCTATGTTATAGCAGAAAACTACCTCGTGGAAAGTTCCAAGTCGCCTCCCCACCTGGAAAATACTTTGTACTTTACACCTACATAGCGTCTTGTTACGCGGACTATGCCTACAGGTCAAAGGACTACCTCTAGCTGGGAGACGGACATACTTTCTTTGCATAATGCAGATAGGAGCCCTGAATGCAGATGATACCCAATGTTAAGCTGTAAGGTCCCTCTGAATCTACAGCTACACCAGGCAACCAGGTTTTATTGCCTGGATTTTCTGTAGTGTAACAGCTCATGTAGAATGTTCTGGTTTTCTGGGCTTCATATTAGCCTTTTAACACTTTAAAAATTGTGGGACAGAGGAGCCATTTCACATGATTTACTTATTTCCTTATGATTTACTTTCTTTTTTTCCTTTCTGTTTTGTAACATTAATTGTGGATCGTTTTATTATTAGATAAGACATAGCTTCTTCATTTTCAGTATACAAAGGAAGACAAAAATATTCAATTATATGTGAAACTAAGGGAATTCTTTAGGTGAAAAGGCATCAAATGGATACATAAATGGCGTGCTGAATTTAGGACTTACGGTTCCACACAGCTTAGCTTCACCATTTACCTTAGAATCTTACACGTGACTCCAGGTAATACCAGCAGATTCTTGCTTACCCAGACAGCTCAAAGCTACATGTGCATGGAGAGCCTGCATGGGGAACACACCCTTTGCCACAGCGTGCCTGGCAGTGCATTTCCTGTGACGTAATCGTAATCCTCACGCAGCTCAAACAGCGATTTCCTCCCCTCCCACCTGCTTTCTTTTATCTGAACACAAGATGTGAGGGAGGCTAATGCTATGCTGTCCTGGGCTCTCTGGCTGGAGAACCATGGGGGCCTTGCAGATGTGAATCCTGGGTGGCCAGGCAGTGGACGTCTGGCGAGCACACAGACACACCAGTACCTTCCCATCACTCCTCCTCCAAGGTAATTTTACCTCAGAAATGCCCTGCTCAGATTGAGGACATTTCTTCAGGTCTAAAAATGTTTTCTCTGCCACTTCTTTTTTTAAATATCAAAATCTCTGCACAGATCAATACAGTGAGTGAAATAATCTCCAAAGATGTGCAGCCCACTGTCCCTGCCCAGGTGAGATAAAGACAGTTCGTTTTAATATTAGGCAGAGCCAATGGTTTACTTTACTGATTAAATTATTTAAATGATTAGATATGTTCTTTTTCAAAACTGTTTCTTTTAAAAATAGATTTACTTCTGTCCACCCATTTGACACCACACTATGGAGAGGAGGTTACAAACACCGAATAAAGCAGTTTCATTTGTTTATACCTTGACTTAGGAAATATTTATGGGTACCTGGGATGCTGTTTTACATTGGAAGGAGAGAAAAATGTTCTGGTCCTCACAGATTTATATTTCATTCTTAAAAATAAGATCATACATGCTATAAAAAAATGAAGCATAGCCTTCTTCTGTAGAGAAAGTTACCGACATTGGGGGTTATATAATATTACTACATATAACTATTTACTATCAGGCTCCTGAGGAGGGAGGTCTAAAGAGAGCCACAAAGAAATGAGAAATGAAAACAAGTCAGTTGTTCAAGCATTTCCCAAGTGTAGATCCTGACGATAGAGCAAAAGGCAGGTGCCACACACACACACACACACACACACACACACACACACACCAAGGAGAGGCTAGCCAGAGAGAACAGGTCAGAGTGGAGGGAATCAGCAGAGGGTCTGTGAGCAGTGAGTCTGGAGAAAACGTCTCATGGGTGTTTATATAAACCAAGGCCTAGGTCAGAGCGAGCAAAAGGCCAATAAGGAAAGAGCTGAACCCAGAAGGCGACTCGCCTCGTGGGTGCGTCCTCTGAGGGGATAGCTGCCGTTCACGCGACAGGCACGTCAACAAAGGCTTAGGATCACGACTGCATGTTGGGGGGCTCCTCTGCCACGGCCATGGATGGTGGCTTCTAAAAGCAAGGGGACTGCTGAAGCAGGTGCAGGTTTGTGTGGACAGCAACAGAAGTCACACACATGGAAGTCTGGGGTGGAGCAGTTGTCGGATCCGAGGTGGACTGATAGACTGTGTGAGGCAGAGTCAGGACTGCAGACGGGCAGGCAGCGAAGCTGACTCCATCGAGGCACTGGACTTTTAAAACTACACATAGGAACTTCTTCTCCCTCCCCCAGCAGTTTCCCCTACGGAATAGCTTAGGGGGACTTTAACAAAGAGTAGGTGCCTGTCCTTCTGCTCTTCCTGGCTTATATGCCGACTATATATGGCCATCTCTTCGCCGTGTATCCACATCACCACCTCTTGGCCAGCTTGCAACGGCTGCAGCGGCTCTGGGAAACACAAGGGATGCCGTAAAAGCACGCTCCCACATCAAGCACCTGAATGTCCCGCACAATAATCTAAATTCCCAGGCCACTTTCCGCTGTGCTCGATCGGTTCCATAAACGTTTGGGCAATGGTCACCGAACCATCTCCAGGTCGCAAGTCAAGGACCTGGGGAGTGGATTAGTAACATGTACTGAAACCAATTTATTTTTTAAGATTTATTTATTTTAGTATTTATGTGTATGGGTGTTTTGCCTGCATATATGTCCATGTGTGTACCCGGTACCTGAAAAGGCCTGCATATATGTCCATGTGTGTACCTGGCACCTGCAGAGGCCAAAGGAGCCCGTAGGACTGGCAGTACGGATGACTGGAGCCGCCATGTGGGTGCTTACAATAGAACCCAGGTGTTCTGGGTGCAACAAGCTCTCGAGCCGACTGTAAGGCTCCCAGATGCCGTTTCACGTGGAATCTGATCTGTGATCCTAAGAATACATCCATTCCTACTAAGGGATTCTATGAAGTTAGGAAATGATTACCAAGCATCATACATAACCTGTATGGCAAATGCACAGGCAGGAATGAGCCATCTTAAGGTGGACAGTGCATTTGCGACCTTTGAGCTGCTGACATTTAAAGAGCCTGAGAAGGAAGCCCACGCTTCCTTGGTATAAGCTGGCTCCCGGCTTCCCGCTTGTAGGTGAGGTAAAGGGAGGCAGCACCGGAAGGCACCGGGCGGGCTGAGGGGAGGGCGTCCCCGTGCCTCTCTCTTACCACAGCATGGTTCTTCACATAGCACGGCTTGCACACAGGCTTGGCCCTGACCATCACGTAGATCTTTCCCGCGAGGATGTTGTCGCAGTCAAAGCAGCAGAAGTGCTTCAGATGCCAATTCTGGTTTTCCGCTTGGGTGTATTCATTGCTGAATATCAGCTGGCAAGGGGAGAAAAGCAAAACCCATCAGGTATTCATTTCTTTTTTTCCCGTTACTCCACAGTAAGGAGATCCTTTAGACAGACATTTAATCCTACAAGAGCAGGGAGGAGCCAGGAAAGGGGAAATCATTCGAAATGTAAATAAAGATATCTAATATTATATATAATCTAATATTATATATATGAGCAAAGATGCCTTCTTGGGGGCTTTAATATTTGAAAAATGGTCACGTCAGACTTGGGTTTGTTATCAAAGTCAATCTTTTGTTCCTGATCATTTTCCATTGGTTTAATCAGGGCACCCAGAATGAAAATTAACCAAGTTGTTTGCCCCATCAGTACTTGTGCAATGCCTGTTGTCTCCTGGATGGCGGAGACCTGTGGGGTGCAGAAGAGAGGCTAGGGGTCCGGCGGGGGGGGGGAAGGGGGCGCGGGGGAGGGGGATGGGAGCGCGGGGGAGGGGGATGGGAGAGCGGGGGAGGGGGAGGGGAGCGCGGGGGAGGGGGTGTCCCTGGAGATCGGACCTCATCACAGCCAGCACAGCGGGGCTTCTCGCTGTCGCAGTAATGTCTGCCACAGTACAGCTTCCCATTCTTCCAGAAGTAAATCATGTCGACCAGGAGTTCCCCGCAGATGCCGCAGATAAAACACGCAGGGTGCCAGAGCTTGTCGTAGCCAGCCCTTTCGGCATAGATGGCCGGTTCGCCTTCCTTCATGCTGTGTTTGCAGCAGTAACAGAACTAGGGGGAAGAAGGCAGGCAACAGTTGTCAGAGCACTGGCACCCCCAGTCCCCGCGGCGGGGCGCACAGAGCAACCGCGTCTACAGAAATGGCAATGCGGACCTGACATTTCCATGAGCAGGAATCATGTAGCTTCCTTCAAGCCCAACCATCTTCTTCCCTACCGAGTCCGTCCAACAGAGCACCGTTTGCCGATCGGAAATCGCTCATTGGGAAAAGGTTGAGAGTTGCTTTCACCTCGATTTTTTTTTTCGAGATGGTTTCTCTGTATAGCCCTGGCTGCCCTGGAACTCACTCTGTAGACCAGGCTGGCCTCGAACTCAGAAATCTGCCTGCCTCTGCCTCCCAAGTGCTGGGATTAAAGGCGTGCGCCACCACGCCCGGCTTAATGTCCGTTCTCTCAGAAATAATTACCTAAGAGCTGTGAGCATCTGGAGAATCACACCTTAGTAACTGATGTGCTAATTGTGTCTATGAGACAGACATTACAGTCAGCTCAGGCCTGATGCTTTATCTGCTTCATGATTCTCCTTTCCTTTCAAGCTATTACAAAAAAAAAAAAAAATCTCTTTAAAAGAGACTTTTAAATACCCTTGGTAATACGGCTGCCCAGAGAGAAGTCTCAATCGTAGCCATGATCTCGCAAGTAAAACTAGGTTACCCTAAGCATATATTATTCCTATGTATTTGGAAAAATAAGCTCTCTGATCGAATGTGAAACCTGCTTCATACGAGGGAACTCATGCTTGCTACTATAAACCCAGTCAAAACCCATGGCCGAGGAGGTCTCGGGCTCCAGCGGGAAACTTACTACTGTATCGATACTGTGTTCTAAATGGTCCTGTTTATGCTCATAAACAGCGGCTACCTTCAGCCTTAATCATGAAGAACGTAGAGACTCAGAACTGCCCAGGCAGCGCTGATGGTCAGCTCTAAAGAGGACATGTGCCACTCAGGGGACATCGTGGGAAAGAGTGCAGAAAGACTGTAAGAGCTGGTGGACAGGGCGGGAAGGACTGTGAGCTGCGGTCTTCTGGGCATGACTCCACCATTGTACTCAGCCAAGAGACTGCCTGCACTGGGCCCGCACAGACTGGATCAGTCAACAGTCCGTCATGAATTGGGAGGGACTATGTCCCACCTTGCTTAACCATTGGCTACTGACAGATCCTGGGGGCGGGGCAGTCATTGCCTTCATCTATGTATTCACTGGGGAGCCCGCTAAGCTCCAAAGCCGAGCTCCAATCTCTTGGCCACACAGACTTGGTTTTAAACTCAGATCACCAAGGCGCATGAACCAGAGAAAGGGACACGGGGGTGGGGGGTGGGAGGCTGACTGGGAACGAGGGGAAGATAAGAGAGCGATGGAGTAAACCGAACGTATTACGTACATGTGTGAAATTGCCAAAGCACATATTGCATCAAACCTGAAAAATGTAAATCGGCTTTGTCAATGTAGGGGTTAATAAAACATTCAGCGGAAACTGAAGGGTGCTTCCTTACTATGAGAGCAGCTCCCACAATAAGGTACAAAGACTAGATGTAGCCCTTGCCAAAGTGAGCAAAAGAGGGTGTTTAGTGATGTCATCCCTACTCGGTGTTACACTGCGATATTAGATCAAAAAAAAAAAAAAAAAGCAGTTAACACAAGGATTAAGTTTAGAAACAGATGCTGGGACCAGAGGAGTGGCTCAGCAGTTATGAGGACCTGGCATCGCTGGGCGGTGGTGGCGCATGCCTTTAATCTCAGCACTTGGGAGGCAGAGGCAGAGGCAGGTGGATTTCTGAGTTCAGGCCAGCCTGGTCTACAGAGTGAGTTCTAGGACAGCTGGAACTACACAGAGAAACCCTGTCTTGAAAAGCCAAAAAAAAAAAAAAAAAAAAAAAAAAAAAAAGGGGGGCTGGCAGCTCTTCCAGAGGACCTGTGTTTGATTCCCAGAACTCCCATGGTAGCTCACAACTGCGTCTCTCCAGTCCTAGGGAATCCAGCGCCCTCTTCTGGCCTCCATGGGCACTTCATGCATATGGTGCACAGACAAATATGCAAGCAAAAATAAAAATCCGTACACATAAAAATAACAAATAAAACGTTCAAAACAAATTTTTTTTTTAAAGAAACAGATACCAGACTGGTAATGTTGCAGTCAAGTAAGAAGCTAAAAAGCTAATGCTGACTTCTGTGAACACATAAAACTCAAAATTACTCTTCTTCGTAGTAATCAGCAAGTTTCGTTGCGGTCGGATGCCCCAGATGTTCAAACACCGTAACTCTCTAAGATGAGTCAAACTGAATTCTCATTAATTTTCTTCTCCTCACGTGATCCTTTTATAAAAAGAGAAATGACTGCCCCCAGCCGACCCCACCCCCAATACACACAAAACACGTTCTAAGAAAGGAAACAATCCACAAAACACCAAGCAAGTCAACATGGTGAATACTCACATATTGGGACTTCTTGGGTTCTACAGCCTTGACCTTGGAACCCACTGCGGCCGGGCTGTTTCTGTCTCTGGCAGCCTTGTCAACCTGAACATTCATCTCAGAGGGAAACTTCACGTCACCCACCCCCAGAGCCTCGCTCTTGTACTTCTTCACGAACTGCTCCATCTCCTTCACCTCTTTGACAGACAACTCATGGCACTTAGAGGGGTCCTGGTCATGTGCGGGGAGCTGCTTCGCCAGCTGCTTCTTCCGGTACTGTGCCCCCTCTGACCCTGCCACTGGCTGCTTCTCCTTGGGTAGCATCTGCATGTACTGCCTGGCCTGGAGGGCGGGAAGACCAGTGTGGAATGGCATTATTCCATCTTTCACAACACGCAGAAGAAACGAGTTCACTTAAGAAGAAGGGAGTTTCATCCTTTTGCTATAAACATCTAAAGATACTAACACAAAACAAAACAGCTTTTACTTTTTTAATTATTTTTTTAAGATTTATTTATTTGTTGTATGTAAGCACACTGTAGCTGTCTTCAAACACACCAGAAGAGGGCGTCAGAGCTTGTTACGGATGGTTGTGAGCCACCATGCGGTTGCTGGGATTTGAACTCGGGACCTTTGGAAGAGCAGTTGGTGCTCTTAAGCGCTGAGCCATCTCTCCAGCCCACAAAACAGGTTTTAATGAGTATAATGCCTACATTTCTTTCTCCAGGAAATTAGCTCCCTCCTCTCGGTTTTACAGAGCCTATGGATTACTACTGTTTATATGTGCTAAATCAGCAGAGGTGTGGCTCCATGAAACACTCTGTGTGCGTCCTTGTAAGTGCAGTGTGGGTCAGTGGTTTGTTCGTCATAGCTGAACATCACTTGCAAAATTTACTGGAATGCCCTAACTGACCTCCAATGCTTTAGCTAGTTGTCATAATAACGGAAAGAGCGTGATGCAAATCACACTTTTTTGCCTTTTGTAGTAAAAGAAATATGATGCTAAAACGTCTTTTGTTCGGTTCTAAATACAGGCAGGAAATCCATTACTTCTCCTTCCTCATATCGTAAGAAAAACCTTAAGAGCCTACCAGAAAATCGGCTAGATGGATATAAAACACCTGATGTTTTTTTCTGATTTTTATGTGATTAATAAGATTTTTAGAATATTCTCTAAAAAATTAAGGTAAATTCGATAGTTAGAAAAAGTCTGTGGGGCAATGTAGTAGACTCAGGGCTTTAAAAGTAGTAATAGGTCCCCAAAGTCAAAATACTGGGGATTCAAGGAAAACAACAGATATGTGGCGGTGACCAGGCCACAAGAGGAGCTACAATAAATAAACAATATGTAACTAAAAACAACAACAAAAAGAGCCTCCCTCCTCCTCCCTCCTTCTCCCTCCTCCCCATCCCTCCTCCTCCCTCCCAGTACTTACCAGTGCCTGGTTCTGAACCGGGGGAGCCCACTCATAGGTTACAGTGTTGATGGAGACACTCTTCTTGGCAGCCACTGGGTTGGTCAAGATCATAACGTTGCGTTTGTACATGGGAATTCCATCGGACTTCAGCTTGGCGATCAGGGTGGTGTACTTGGTGTCTTCAAAGAGTCGCCCCACCTTCCGGTCCTCCTCAGTGCTCAGGAGAACGTCATGCTCCTCCTGACCACATTTGCAGTTACGACATATTTTCCTAGAATTTGGGGGGGGGGGAAGCAGAAAATGACGGATGTGCATGCAGTCCTTTGTGGTTCCTTAAAACACTTTGAAAATGTATTACATAAAACATAAAAAAGCAAGTTGTTTCTTTCATAGGGGAAGGATGAGAATTCATAAACTTAAGCAAGAGAGACACAGGGGAGCACACCCTTACTTTATACGACTTTGAAAAGTTAGGTTATAGGAAAGAAGTGCACGTCCAAAATGCCCAGCCAGTGTGACTACAACCCATGTGGTCTTTGTTCTGGACTCCTCGATCTCGCACCAAAATTAATAAACAAACAAACAAACAAATAAATAAATAAATAAAAATAAATGCCACCTAAAGTATCACAGCAGGAAATTTCATGTTTCATTCATTACCCAGTTATTATTCCATTGTCCTTCCCTAAGTTATTCTTTTTTTATTATTTTATTTTTTAAAGGGAAATAAAAACACTTTATGATGAAATTAAAGATTTATGTAGAAAATATTTCAGATAAACACTTTAAAATTGACAATTTTCATGGAAAATTAAGGAGTAAAGTGGTCGACATGTAAAACATTGCTAAATTAATTGAAATATGGGCTGGAAACATTTTATGATAGAATTGAAGATTTATGTGGAAACATGTTAGAATTGAAGATTATCATGGGAAATTTTTATATAGATATAATAATGGTAGGAATTAAAGTATTCCTAAGTTGATTAAAAGTGGAATTATAAACATTTTCTGATGAACTTAAAAATTTACATGGAAAATATTTCTGATAAAATTGTAGAAATATATAGAAAAACATGTTAAAATTAAAGATTATCATGGAAATTATATAGATAAAATGATAGGCATAAAGATAATTCTAAGTTGATTTAAAAGTGGAATTAGAAACATTTTCAGATAACATTGAAGAGTTACATGGAAAATATTTCCGATAAAATTCAAGAAATAAATAAACATGTTAAAATTGACAATTTCATGGAAAAATTTACATAAAAATAGTTGATATAAAAACTATTTCTAAATTAATTGAAGGTGGAATTAGAAACATTTGTAATAAAATCAAAGATTTATATTGAAAACATTTCTGATAAAATAAAGGAAGTAATTAAAAAGACATATTAAAATTAAAGATTATCATGAAAAATAATGCAGATAAAATGGTAGACATAAAAGAAATTATTAAATTAATTAAAGGGGGAATTACAAATATTTTCTGATAAAATTTAAGCTTCACATGAGAAATATTTTGTTAGTCTATGCCTTTTTATTGGGGAATTGAGTCCATTATTGTTAAGAAATATTAAGGAATATTGATTGTTGCTTCCTGTTATTTTTGATGTTATTTTTATGTTGTGTGGGTATCTTCTTTTGGGTTTGTTGGAAGATTACATTCTTGCATTTTCTAGGGTGTACTTTCCCTCTTTGTGTTGGCATTTTCCATCCATTATCCTTTGTAAGGCTGGATTTGTGGACAGATACTGTGTAAATTTGGTTTTATCATGGAATATCTTGGTTTCTCCATCTATGATGTTTGAGAGTTTTGCTGGGTATAGTAGTCTAGGCTAGCATTTGTGTTCTCTAAGGGTCTGTATTAGGTCTGCTCAGGATCTTCTAGCTTTCATCATCTCTGGTGAGAAGTCTGGTGTGATTCTGATAGGTCTGCCTTTATAAGTCACTTGCCCTTTTCCCCTTACTGCTTTTAATATTCTTTGTTTAGTGAATTTGGTGTTTTGATTATTATGTGCCAGGAGTAGTTTATGTTCTGGTCCAGTCTGTTTGGAGTTCTGAAGGCTTCTTGTATGTTCATGGGCATCTCTTTCGCTAGGTTAGGGAAGTTTTCTTCTACCATTTTGTTGAAGATATTTACTGGGCCTTTAAGATGTAAATCCTCATTCTCCTCTATACCTATAATCCTTAGGTTTGGTCTTCTCATTGTGTCCTGGAGTTCCTGGATGTTTTGAGTTACTGAGCTTTATGCATTTTGCATTTTCTTTTGACTGTTGAGTCAATGCTTTCTATGGTATCTTCAGCATCTGAGGTTCCTTCTTCTGTCTCTTGTATTCTGTTGTTAATGCTTGCATCTATGACTCCTGAATTCTTTCCAAGGTTTTCTATATTCAGAGATGTCTCACTTTGTGATTTCTTTATTGCTTCTACTTCCACTTTTAAATCCTGGATGGTTTTGTTCAGTTCCTTCATTTGATTTTTTGTGTTTTCCTGTATTTCTTTAAGGGATTTTTGTGTTTCCTCTTCAAGGGCTTTTACCTGTTACCAATGTTCTCCTGTATTTCTTTAAGGGAGTTATTTAAGTCTTTCTTGAAGCCTTCTATCAGCATCATGAGATATGATTTTAAATCCAACTCTTGCTTTTCCGGTGTGTTGGGGTAAACAGGATTTGCTGTGGTGGGAGAACTGGGTTCTGATGTTGCCGCGTGGCCTTGGTTTCTGTTGGTAGGGTTCTTGTGCTTGCCTTTCATCATCTGGTACTAGTCATATTCTTGTCTCTCACTGGAGTTTGTTCCTCCTGTGGTCCTGTATGCCTGTGTCCTTACTCTTCTGAGTTCAAAAGTGAAAGCACTGCTGGGAGATCTCTCTCTCCTGGCAGGCTATGCACAGAAGACTGTGGAGTTTCCAGGCTCCCCAATGCAAATGGCAGCAGGCAGGAAGACTTCTGTCCCAGCTGCTCCACTGATCTTAGGCCCTGTGTGCTCCTAGCTGGGTCCCCTCCAGAGAGAAGGTAAAGATCTCACCTCTGAGCTCAAAAGTGAAAGGAGATTACTCCCTCCTGGCAGGCTATGCTTAGAAGGCTGTGGAGTCTCCTGGCTCCCTGGTGCAAATGGCGGCAGGAAGACCCCCTAAGAATCTTTTAAGTGAGTGGGACATTCACACCATTCCTCCATAAAACACCACAATCCTACATTTCTCCCTATAGCTTGTTTCAATTTGCTTTCCTGTTCCAACTTCAATTTCCTTTCCTTTCCCATTTTCATATTTCCTTTCTTGGTTCCTTCCTTTTTTCCTTTCCCTTAGTTTTTCAAACTCTTATCCACCAACTATCACGTCTTCCATTATGTACCAAAGAAAAGTTTGAGGCCAGCCAGGGCTACATATTGACATCCTGACCTCAAAATAGGGCAAATGAATTAATGATGCTCTGCTCTCATGGTGTTTACTTGAGTTTAACAACATAACCCATTTCCACTACTCTCTTTGGCCTCCCACATTCTCACATGCAAGCTACACGCGTGTCCTCATGTCAAGCAGCACGCTTGAGACCAGACCCGATGTAAACCACGGGCCCAGCCTTTGATCTTCTAAATCTCCTACCTGGTAGGAAGATGACACGGACACACATAGACATTTTAATTGCATTTGTGTTAGGAATGAAAAGTAGGGCTACCACGACAGTAGAATTGTTACTTCAACCTGGTAAGGAAAGATTCCAAAAGGAAATGATGTTTAAGTTTAGAGCTGAAAAGATGCATAAACCATACGTGTGGGGGCGTGCAGGCGAGTATTTGTGGCTGAGGAAAGGCTTCCAAGGCTTGAATAGAGAGTATTTGCAGTGGCCCTAAATTAGGAAAGAGTGATTTGATAGGCCTTATACCAGAGAAGGCTGTTAGCAAGTGTGATGTTGATGAAGCTGGAGAGCCAGGCAGGCATAAGACCCCAGCAGGCACATCATGCAGGGCGTGGCCTTCATTATAACAGCAATTAGGAGAACCCAAATCACTGGTAATTAGTAACATGAACAGACTTATTATTTCAAATATCACACAACCTACCATGCAGAGACTGGATTACAGATAAAACATATGTGAAGGCCACATACATGCACTTCACTTGAAAATTGTGCGTGTTGACAAGCAGCGCTTGCTGGCAAGAACCTGGTATGGCTGTTTCCTAACACTCTACCAGCACCTGACCAACACAGAGGCAGACACTCACAACCATCGGACTTAGCCCAGGGACCCCAGTGGAAGAGCTAGGGGAAGAACTGGAGGAGCTGAAGGGGATTGCAACCCCATAGGAAGAACAATATCAACTAACCAGCCGGTCCACCCGGAGCTCCCAGGGACTAAACTACCAACCAAAGAGTACACATGGAGGGACCCATGGCTCCAGCTGCACATGCAGTAGAGGATGGCCTTGTCTGACATCACTGGGAGGGGAAGTTCTTGGTCCTGTGGAGGCTCCATGCCCCAGCGTAGGGGGATGCTAGCATGGTGGGGGGGGTAAGTAGGTGGAAGAGCATCCTCACAGAGGCAAAGGGGTGGGTGGATGGGCAGAGGGGATCGGAGGGCTAACCAGGCGAGAAAGGATATCATTTGAAATATAAATGAATAAAGTGACTTATAAAAATAAAAAATGTGCATGGATGTAGCTTATATCCCTATAAGCAGCCACTTGACTGATTAGTAGACCTCATACCGTAGTTCACAACCTCATAAAGATCTGCTTACCTGTTCTGCGAACTGAATTCCTCCCCCTACTTTATTAGCCTCTGGGGGGCGGGGAGGTGGGGGTGGTGGTGGGCACCCGTCTCCAACCCACTCAACACTGAGCATACATTTACAGTGAGTATATTAATATGAAAATTTGAGAAAAGATACTAATCCTATCTCTAACTTTATTCATATTGTCCAGTATGTACTATTCAGAGCAGTGAGGGGGAAAAATCATTGAAATACAAGCCATAAGGATTTATCAGGAAGACCACTTCTGTATTAGTCTGGGTTCTCTAGAGTCACAGATCGTATGGGCAGTCTCTATGTAGTTAGGGAATTTGTCGATGACTTACAGTCTGTAGTCCAACTCCCCAACAGTAGTTAGCAGCATCTGTGGATGGAAGTCCAAGGATCTTGCAGTTGCTCAGTCCCACGAAGCAAGCCGGCAAGGAAGAATCAGTCTTCCTTCTTTCAATGTCCTTATATATGTCTCCAGTAGAAGGTGTAGCCCAGATTAAAGGTGTACACCTTTAATCCCAGATGAACTTGAAGTCTGGGATTAAAGGTGTATGTCTCCACACCTTTAATCCCAGATGACCTTGACTGGAATCCATGCTTCAAGATCTCCATGCTAAGTCCAGGTCAGAAACTTATGTCTCTGAGCCTCCAAATTAGGATCATAGGTGAGCCTTCCAATTCTAGATTGTAGTTCATTCCACATATAGTCAAGTTGACAACCAGGAATAGCCACTACAATCCACCCCTTGTCAACTTGACACAGATAATATCTCATGTCCACATGAAACAATAACAAGGTTTAACAAAATAAGATAGAAGCATTCATATTACTTATAATCCTCGTTTCTGCAACTGGTTACGTGGCCTTAGCTGGTATTTATAACTACCATCCTCTGCTACCCATTCTGTATTTCCTTCACCTTCAGCAAGCACCTCAGCAGGTCTTGGCTCTTTTCCTGGAGGATTGACCCATACCTTCATTCCTGATGGGTCATCCTTCCTCATCCTGCTTGGATTATGCTGTTGTAGTTTCCCATTGACTTTAATCACAGGACAGGGTAGTACTAAGAGACGCCCTAGGGGATCTCCTGCTCTCCAGACATAATCCTGCTTACCTCCATTGTGGAGAGGCAATCCAATTTCCCCACTGTAATCTGGATCTATCACCCTCCTAACACAGTTATTCCTTTCTTAGCCTGATGGTTTAAGGGCATTAGAAGCCCAAAATGGCCAGGGGGAAATCTGAGCTTCCAGTTCAATGGAATGTTTGTTGTGGCTCCAGGTAGGAGCACTCCCCCCTCTGGAACCAAAACTTCTAGGCCAGCAGAACCTAAAGTTGTGGGAACAGGAAGCAAAAATTTTCCTAGCGGGTCACTAGGAGTGATAGTGAGTGGAACTATTCCCTTTTCCACCCCTTGATTCCTGGACCCATGAATCCTGGCTATGGGAGAAACTGTACCATATATTGAACGCTGATTCAAAGCATATACTGCCTTCTGAAGAACTCTGCCCCAGCCCTCCATGCTGTTGCCACCTAATTGGCGCTGTAACTGTGTCTTCAAAAGGCCATTCCATCTTTCTATCAGACCAGCTGCTTCAGGATGATGGGGAACATGGTAAGACCAGTAAATTCCATAATCATGGGCCCACTGCCGCACTTCTCTGGCTGTGAAATGAGTTCCTTGGTCAGAAGCAATACTGTGTGGAATACCATGACGATAGATGAGGCATTCTGTGAGTCCACGGATGGTGGTTTTGGCAGAAGCATTACGCGCAGGAAAGGCAAATCCATAACCGGAATAAGTATCTACTCCAGTAAGAACAAAACGTTGTCCTTTCCATGGGGGAAGTGGTCCAATGTAATCAACCTGCCACCAGGTTGCAGGCTGGTCACCTCGAGGAATGGTGCCGACAAAGGGGCAAAAGGGGCAGGAGAAAGAGGGATGGGGCAGGAGGAGAGAAAGAGGGATGGACACGGAGTGAACGAGGCCACCACTTTTCTTGTACACATATTGCTCAGGAAACTTTATTTGGTAAAAAATCTGTGGTGAATTAATGCATTTTATTGTAGCTATAAAAGATCCTTTCTTACATCTAGTTATCTCATACCCCCATCTAGTGGAAAAGATCACATCACCCTTCTAAGAGCTGTCTCTGTCTCTATTTGCCTGCAGTTACCCAAAACAATGGAATTATCTATAAAACCATCACGTGGTGGTTAGATCAAGATTAAAACTACACCAGAAGGTATTCTGGACAGGGAATAAGGTAGGGGAGGAATTCAGTTCTCAAAATAAGTAAGCAGATCTTTATGAGGTTGTGGACTATGGTATGCGTTCTACTAACCAGCCAAGGGACTGCTTATAGAACATAAGGTGACTGGGTTTGGATCTGGTGACCAATGTTCCATCAGTTAATCTGTACCATAAAATAAGGAGCTTGGGGCTTCTTAATGTGTAATAAAAGACATGAAAAGGCAAATTAAACTTGATGGCTAAAGACGAGTTTTAGCAAACTGTAGGTACAGTTAGATTTCCTGTGAGGGTACTAAGTAAAAATGGCGCACTGATCAATGACACCAGACCCACCTCTATCGTTTCATTACGTGGCTTGCTCATCCTTTGCAGGATTCATTTTTTGGATGAAGCCTCTTTTTCCTATCTACCCCTCTACCTGACTACGACACTTTTACCAGGCAAATCATCAAGTTAAACAACATGCCAATAGCTATGGTGAACTAACTAACTAACTAACTAACTAACTAAGCCTCACATTATGCCCGGTGCCTAGTTTTCTAAGTAGAGAAAACCCATTATTGGTTAATGAACAGTTTTAAACTGGGACTGTTGTCTAGTTCTTCTGTATTCCCACCCCCACAGGGATTAATGTGGGACTGAACACTTGGTAAAACGAGACCCTGAAAGGGCAGATTGTGCCCTTTCTTTCTTTCTCAGCCGAACTGCCATCCTGCTGCAGCTGCAGTGGGCACATCCTCCCAGCTCCCCAACTGCATGCAGCTCTGTGCCCACAGAGGAGAACCTGGCACAAGCCACCACACCACCAAGATACCTGTAAAACCCGGGCAGATGGGACATGAGGCCATCCTCTGATACTGTTTTGGTAGGTAGCCCTATTTTTCATTCCACACAAATGCAATTGAAATGTCTATGTGTGTCCGTGTCATCTTCCTACCAGGTAGGAGATTTAGAAGATCAAAGGCTGGGCCTGTGGTTTGCATCGGGTCTGGTCCCAAGCATGCTGCTTGACATGAGGACACGCGTGTAGCTTGCATGTGAGAATGTGGGAGGCCAGAGAGAGTAGTGGAAGTGGATTATGTTGTTAAACAATAAACATTATGAGAGCAGAGAATCATTAATTCATTTGTCCTATTTTGAAGTCAGGATGTCAATATGTAGCCCTGGCTGGCCTCAAATTTTTCTTTGGTACATAATGGAAGACGTGATAGTTGGTGGATAAGAGTTTGAAAAATAAGGGAAAGGAAAAAAGGAAGGAACCAGGAAAGGAAGTATGAAAAGGGGAAAGGAAAGGAAATTGAAGTTGGGAAGGGAGAGGAAATTGAAACAAGGGTGAACTGTAGGATTATGGTGTTTTATGGAGGAATGGGTATGGATGTCCCACTCAAAAGAATAACTTAGGGAAAGACAATGAAATAATAACCGGGTAATGAATGAAACAGGTAATCAATTTCCTGCTGTGATACTTAGGTGGTATTTATTCTATCTATCTATCTATCTATCTATCTATCTATCTACCTACCTACCTACCTATCTACCTACCTTTCTATTTATTTTGGTGTGAGATTGAGTGTTGTATGAGTTGGAAATTGTTCTTAAATCATTTCCTAACAATTCTTATAGTTTTAGCCTACATCCTCAGGTACATGGGGGAAATTGTTAACTGGATTCAGAATTAAGCTAGGTTTTGATCTTCTTAATTTTTTTTTTTTTTACTTTAAATGGGATGGAAGTAGACTTTGAAGGTCTAAGTGTGGGGGGGTAAGAGGGGCTGTTGCTTGAAATAAAAGGTTATTTTTAAAAATAAACATGCACACACACAGTGAGAGAGAGAGAGAGAGAGAGAGAGGGAGGGAGGGAGGAAGAGAAAGACAGAGACAGAGAGACTGAGAGAGAACAAATCCAGTCTCTAGCTCTAGACTGCGACAACTTAAAGAATTCATGAGTTAAATTCAAGGCAGAGAATCAAACTTCTAAAGTCTTTAACAGAAAAACAGGGAAATTTACAGTTTCAGGCTGAATGCAATCAAGAAACTCCATTTCACCTGAGAGAGGAATGACTTTTGTAGCAAAGATACATAAAAATTATTATTTTTCCATTGCAAGTAGCAGAACCTGGAGCGCTCCGACTCACTGCCAGCTGTCACGGTGATCTAAGAACAAAGCCATGGCACGGCTACAAACCATAATTTAAAAGGCTGGAAGCGGCCCTTTTGTAACAGGGACAGACATATATGGGCAGGAACATGAGCCTCTGTTACAGAATTCAACACAAAGGTTACTCCATTTATGGTCAGGAGTCTTCAGTTTTCTGCCAGGCTTAAACCAACTAGAAATTCTGCAGCACATACACTGCAATTGAAGTAACTTTTTCTTTTGTAAAAGGTAACCGTTTTAACATAGATTAGACAAAACTATAACTCTGCTACTTATACGAGGAATGAAGAATGACCTATAATTGTAATGATCTTACTACATATCAGTATAAAGGAAATTGGCTGTAAGTGCCTTAAAACCTTGAGACTGGGCCAGACGTTTCATAAGTACCTATGTCAGCATATTGCTTGAAGTGTGTCCCCTAGACGGTTCTCGGTGGATGGATGGCAGCTTTCTTAATCTCTAGTTCTCCCTTAGTCTTGGGATCTCTAGCACACTGAACGGAAGCCCTCACAGACAAAGGATGCCATCGACCACAAAGATGTCTATGCCACCAAAGTCACACACCAGAGCAGGCAGCTGGTGGAGCTCAAAGCTGCCTGGGTGTGAGAAGGAAAATGTGTTCCCCTTTCTAACGTGGCACGGAGATGGATACTGAAGAAGACTTTGCAAAGCTTTGGGTTCAAGTCCCGCTCTTTCTCCCTACAGTAGCCTGCTTCCTCACATAAAACAATGTGTGTGAGGAAAGTTGGGAAGAATCAGGAACATAAACAGCTGCGATAAGCAGAGTCTAAGGCCCACCCTAAGACTTTCATCTCTGATGTTACTCCCATAAATATGGTTTTTGTTTGATAAATGGGGGGAGGGGTGTCCAGGCAGACCCTACTCTAATCACTGAAGCCCTTATTAGAGAATAGAAAGAGAAGTCAGAGAGATTGAAGACTCAGAAGGGGTTCTAACTAGTGCGGACTTAAAGATGGGAGGGTTCCGAGTGTCAAGGTATGTGTGTGGCTTCCAAAGATGACAGCAACTTCATCTGCAAAGCAGCTAGTAACCAGGGATCTCAGCTGCCCAACGACAACAAAAATCAGATTCTACCAACAGCAGGAGGGAGCGATTGGGTAAAGCACACATCAACAGGTCGTCGATAGCGGCCTTTTGAGATGCCAAGAACAGACTTGGCCATGCGGCCCTTTTCCCTCCCCGGCTTGTAATGTGTAAGGATGGAGGCTCAGGTAATTAACATGTGGTCTTTTTAGCCACTGAGTTTGTTGTAAGCGGTTACCCAGAAACAGAAACCCCACCACCACATGTGTGGCATATGGAAGTGGTTCATAAATTATACTTAATAGATACCCATTGGCATGAACAAGTCATTATAACATTTTTCAAGTTTTGCTATTTGAATGAGGTTTGCTGAGCAGAGCTGGATGTTTCCCTCTAAACTTGTATAAGTGCAAAGATTTTATTTTTAGACTTCCGTGACTGTTGTGACGAGTTCTGAACCTCCATTCACCTCTCGGGATCCACGTTCCTCCGCCCACAACGGTCTGGCTGACTGTGTCAAGTAGTCCTCAGTACCAAGGCAGTGGAAGGCACTGGCCAGAGGCTTAAGGGGTAAAGCGGAACGGAGCCCGAATACTCTGTAGTCTTTGGGAGCAATACTCTCCAACTTGGGAATGTCTGGAAGCCCAGGAAGGAGGGGCCGCAGATCACACTGCACCCCCCCCACCCAATTCACACACTGAATTCCTACTGCCTAACGGTAATATTGTTAAAGTTAAAGCTTCCGGGGTGGGGGAGTAACTAAGGTTCAATGAGGTGATATGGAAAGGGTCCTAAACTGATAGGATGAGCCCTCCCACAGGCCCACATGCATTGGCCACGACAGCACACGCCGACAAAGTGACTGCCTACAACTCGGAAAGCCAGACCCTCCACAGAACGTTATAGCTCTCACAGTGGCTGGGGAAATCCATTCGTGTTGAAGGCACTAAATCTGTGCGTTTTGTTACAGCAGCTAGAGATGACTAATACCGTGAGCAACAGTGGCGAGTGATCTCAGAATTTCTGTTTCCAGTGCTGGGAGGTGGTATCTGCCCAAGCATGCACATATGTGGTAAGAAACTCGGAGCATTTGGGAGAATTAACATGGAACACGTAGTCGGGAGGAATTGATGCTCAGGAGAGTGAGAAAGGCTGGACAGACAGACAGACAGACAGAGGCCAGATAGCGAGGTCTGCCCACAGAGGCTTAAGAATGTCAGGAAAGGAACAGGCCCAGTGTGCATGGAGGGCTCTCGGGCACAAGAGAAGTACACACAGCACCTATCAAACCTCTTCAAACTGCCATTCTGTGACTCCGGGGATGGTATGGACTGAGTCCTAAATGTCCAGGCTCGCTGTGAAGACGGAGGCGATTGAGTGGCTGGGGACCCCATGGCTCTGGTTTACAGACGACATCGGGACCACTGATCTAGACTATGTTCCTACGACTTTTCCAAAAGGGGACTTGAGAGACGGTTCAGTGGTTAAGCCCGGCCGCTGCCCGTCCAAAAGATGAAGGTTCAGTTCCTGGCATCCACATGGATGCTAGCCATTGTCTGTAACCTCAGTTCCACAGCACCCTACCCCCTCTCCTGACTTCTGAGGGCACCAGTGACACATGTGGTGTGCAGGCATACATGAAGGCAAAATACACATAACACATAAAATATAGACGAGTAAATAAATACTTTGAAATGTATTTTGAAAAAATACTGAAAACTAGCTGCACCCGGAGTTCAAAGGCGCCTGCCTCTGGTCTTCCCGCTATGGGAGTTGGAGAAGGACAAGAAGTTGTACTGGGGACATGTGTGAGGACCTCCGCCAGGAGGGTGACAACAGTTCTAAGAAATACACGGAGGGATCACAGACACTACAGGCTGGAGACCAACCTGTAGCATTTATGACTCTTGGGCCCTAAGACCACGGGCAGTTTATCAGAGCAGCCTGTTGGATAAAACTAAGAAAGGACTTTCATCTCATGGAGGTTGCCCAGCCAACCTTTCGACAGTTTGAAAATCTCATATTATAGCAGAACAAGCTGCAGACCAACAAGTCACTCCGAACTAACCTGGTTTGCAAAAAGCACTTTCTCTTAGGAATGAGCTTTAAAAAAACAAAATCTCATGATCAGTTTGGGAAATTACATCTGAAAGGATTAGTTTAAACTTGAAAACCACTATGTCCAGCAGGGGGCGATGTGTCCCTCTGAAAAGTCATCTGGTAGACCCAAAGGAAAGGTTAAGAGGAGAAATGGTCACCCTGGTATCTTCCACATCTGTGCATACAATAAACAGAGAAGGTAAAACAAACAAACATCTGTCCTTCTTCCCCAAACAACACAACATACCAATTAGTCACAGAATTTACCATGTATTAGACACTGTAAAAAAAAAGTCTGGAGAAGCCGGGCGGGCGGTGGTGGCGCACGCCTTTAATCCCAGCACTTGGGAGGCAGAGGCAGGCGGATTTCTGAGTTCGAGGCCAGCCTGGTCTAAAGTGTGAGTTCCAGGACAGCCAGGGCCACACGGAGAAACCCTGTCTCGAAAAACAAACAAACAAGCAAAAACAACAAACAAACAAACAAAAAAGTCTGGAGAAAAAGAGATAGAAGGCAAGAAGACACAAGTTCTGTGATGAGGCTTGAGCACCTGAGATTCTGGCCCTTCAGTAGTACCTGTAGATAACCTCATTCTAATCCTGAGAAACTGTTCTATGTTCAATGATATTATCTGTGCATTAACCTACAGGCAATGAAGCTACTTAAGTCTGGAATTTACCAACTCCATCGAAAATTCTAAGCTCTTTGAAGATAAATAAAAAAATAAGGAACTGATCCTTACTTGGGAGATAAGGGTTTCTCTTGCTCTTTAAGGTATTTATGCCTGTTATCTAGAGCTTATTAAACATGTAAGCTTTTAAAGGAGACTAGTATGTCAGATTTTATTATATCTCTCTTTAGCTTACACTGTATACAGACATGATGGCTACTGAACCGTGTTTTATTTTAGTTTCTCTTGTAACCTGAAACATGGCGGTAGGAGTTAAATGGAGTTCAGTATGGACTGGAGTTACAGCCCGGTGGAGACATGCTTGCTTTCCATATATGAGGCTGTGGCTCAATCCTCAGTGTTGAAAAAAAAAAGTTTATTACCACAAGGAAAGCATTATCCTCTGCATAATTGATTTTTATTTATTTCTTCAGGTTCTGACAATACTATGCTGACTATAACTTCCAGTAGGCATGTGGAAGACCTTTTATGCTCTTTGAAAGAGCTGGCTTCCATTTTTAGATTTTTTTTTAGGATCCATTATCTTCGGTCTTTCAGATACACGCACTTCATTCAAAAAATAGCAACAGATTTTTTTCTTAAAGTTTCAAGTTCCTCAAAATTTCTCAGTAATAAAACTACTTCTGAGAAAAACTTCAAGAATTAAACATCGAGTCGTTTCTTGGCACCTAGGATATGGACACGCAACGGAACACGCACGCTGCCTGCGGCACAACAGTAGGTGTGAGCACGGGGAGTTCACTGTTCATCACAAGCTAACTGACAGTCCAGAAGGGTTACCACAAACTCCTCTGCCACGCAGAAAGGCATAGCCTGTATTTGGGGCGGCACAGGAAATCTGAAAGACAGCACGGAAGTCAACCAACTCCACATACCCAGCAAACCCCCTTCATGATGTGAACACAGAGGAGTTCACTTTTCATCAACTTCTAAGAAAGGAGAAGCCCAGCAGCCAAGGGCCTGTGCCCAAGAACTTGTCAAGGAGCTCGAGAACACTGCCCAAGGGCCCTGCCCGGGGAGGGGGGCGGGGGGAAGAATACTATGGATTCAAGAGCTCACCTCCAGAAGTGTAGTTCAAATCCTTCACAGTTCTCTTTGCATTTTAGACAGGGGGCTCCAAATCCTTGCTCGTGACCTAAGCCCATCTGTTAAGGGGAGGAACAAAAGGGAATCTATTATGCATTTTTAACATTTTTATCAGTTCAATAAATCACACCTTTAATTCCACTTAACGCTCTTGTTGATGTAACACTCAAACAAATCTCTGATGAGCTTTCACGTTGTTTAGCTAACTCTGACAGCAGGTATGCACATGGAAGCTTCGAGAACATACGCGGCATTCTTTGTGTTCTCATTGCTTTTATCACGGAAGGAAGAGAGGCAAAATACAGCTTCCGAGAGAGAAGACTACAAATACTGAAAGTCGCAAAACTCATGGATTCCCGTCTTTGCCCCTTATGCGCCCTTAATACAATTGCAGGGAGAACACAGAGGGCAGAGGCAGAAAAGCAAACAAATGTGCAAAAGAGTTCAGGAATTACAATTAAAGGGTTACTTTATATTATGAAAGTAGAATCATAGCAACTACAAATGATTTCCAGAAAAAGCATTCTATTATACTTACCATTTAAGTCTTAGAAAACCTCACAAAAACATTTAAAAAGCGGGCACTATTTCCCTCTGTTCTTTACAGATGATTTTGTTTAAACACAGAAAGTTTTCATAATTTGCTCAGGATCAAAAGGCCAACACATTATCAACCTCACCTGGATGCCTCTTCCCTGAGACTAGCTCTCATGGCCCCCAAAGGTGTTATGAAGGTTGACAGAGGAATAAATCTAGATTTTTACACTGACTACCCCGCAAGACATCCACGGTGGTGCAACAGTGGTACTTTGGTTTGAAGGGTAACCAACAGCGGTCTACTTGGACTTAGGACCCACTCCATGAACAGAGATCTAAGCCTAGTACCGAAAACCAAGCAATTATCTACAGCTCAGAGCTCATGGACACTAAAGGAGAACCTACTACAGCCATGTTCTTAAAGCAGTAGACTGCAGTCTAAATACATGTTCTTATACCTGAAGATGAAAAGAGTCTCTCTCATTCCTCATCCAAGAAGTGTCTCTTTGCAGTAGATGGAAACTATTATCTGAATCTACAACTGGTAAAAATGCAGAGAACAGTCAGCTATGGCATACCCAAACCCAATGATGTCCCTACAATAGGACCAGAGAACATGGCAGGGGTGGAAATGTAAAAGCCAGAGGACCATATGTCTGCTGCTAGATAGTACCTTCTAGATGTGACAGGGAAGCTGCACCCATGAACTCTCAACAATATGGTCACCAACACAAGACAGGCTGAACAAGAGATCTTTGGACTCATGTGAACACTAAGATACTTGTGCTCACATGTGTGGGCTTCTCTGGACCTGAATTAGATTAACACTAACTTTTTTCCCCAAATACACATACTTTTATCTTTTCTGAGTGCTCAGACTTAGTGATGTCCTTGACAGACAAGTTAAGTGAATTAGGGAAAGAGGTAAGTCATACCAATAAACACTATGTCCTGTGACCCAAAAGAAAAAGTCCTGATTAAAAACAAAACACACACACACACATACACACACACACACACACACACACACACACACACACACACACGACATCTAGTTTTTAGAATCATTGCTATCAACCAGAATTCCAGAATGGCAATGAGCTAATTTGCCTATGACAGAGATGATTTTACATATCCATGTGTTGGTCCAGAAAACTTAAGCCTCACTGAGACCCAACTGAAGATCTCGTATCTTACACCCCATGCTTGGCTAAGAATTCCTATAATCTAACCCTCTTTTTCAACCTCAATTACAACAAACAAACATAAAATCTCTAAGAAAAGAGATTTGTGATCCACACTCTCATTTCTTGTTCAGCAGATGTGCCCGCTTCCAGACTGAGTTATAATCTGGAATGCAATTCTAAAACTTGATACAATAACACTTGATACAATAACAATAACACTGTCTAGAGATGGCATCGCTCTACAAGTGTAAATCAGCTTTCTGTTGATTTGTTTCTCCCTGAGGCTTCTGGGCGTGTCAGCCTCCCTCACAGAAGTCAGATGAAGGAAAATGTCCCGATTCTACTTTGCAGAGCCAGCACATCCACGCCTGAGCTGTTCAAGATCCATTCCATACATTTTAAGGCACAGCCCCAGAGGACCTGGGCTACCCCAGCTCTTTTGAATTTCAATGCATGAGCTCTGTTTGTTCTAATGGTTCTAGAAATGTCTCTCTCCAGTTTACTCCATGATCAGGATTCCCTGAAATATACAGGACCCAGAATCCTCACCACATATCTTCCCTTTCTTTGCCCTCAGCACAGACTAACCCAATTGGGCACAGTCCTCTTTTTAACAAAAGAGATGAGCCTTATGTTTGGACACCCAGGTCTTACAGGCTAGTCTGTGCCCAGTTCCCTGTGCTTGAGAACTCAGTGAGGACCAGTAGGCATGGTGTTAGACAACGGTGCTCAGGATGCCTTCCCGGCTACGTGGGATGGGGTGGGAGAGTGAAGAGGGACACCTAGCTGTTAGGTCCTCGACAGCTAAGACAGCCTGGCTGTTTTGACGATGAAATCCAGATCCATGGATTCATTAACGCTATTGTGTGCTTATGTGTAACAGTAATTTAAGAAAATGATGACAATTGTATAGCTGTAAGTATTAGAGAAATAACAAAACAGAGAACTGCGCAAACGAAGAAGAAAAGGCACCGAGGAAGAAGAGTCAAGGCAACTGGCCTGGTCCCACAGTGTCACCAGCTACATTTTTGTCGGGATAAGGAAAGAATTGACTCGGATTGACTGACTCCGACATTTTTGAAATTCTAAAATTAGGATTGCAAATCATATGTTGGGTGACTTTATCTTCAGTTAACCACTTAGCAACCTGTCCAAGCTAAATCACTAAGCATGGACTGATCATCCGAGAGAGGCAGTGTGTGATCAGCTCCTGTGAGCCACCATCCCCCCTGTCTGAAAAGTGCGTATAGGACATGGGTCAGTGCAGCGGTGGGTGACACAGCTCAGTCCTGTCATGCACCTCTATCTCAGCAGCTCGGTGTGATCACACTCCCCGCAGAATCGACACTGGTGCCTTAAAAACACATGGTTTTCATAAGCACGCGTGCTCCAAAGCTGTCTACTTTATATAATTTTAGCAACACATTCTGGCCAGTGTCAATAGAAGGATATGACAGATTAATTTTTGTTTTCCAAGAAAACAACAGGTCCTCTGGATTGACTATATTCAGAGAAATCATAGCTGGCCTCCGAGAATACCTATCAATGTCCTCTGAAAGAATTAAAGTCCCTCTGCAATAGTTATCTTGGAAAGCTAGTCGCAAACAAGACAGATTAAATAACCATAACTATAGGCTCCAGAAACTTAGCTTACATTTCCATGACCCGAGAGTCTCCAATCCCCCGCTTCTCTCTGTTTATTTTAGAGTTAGAAATGGAAGTGGCATCAATTTCTCCATAATCATGTCAAGAAACCAGATAGGTTGGCAACATTTCAGGTGACCCTCTTGATCCAGAGAGATTGCATGTTATATACTTGAAAGAGAAAAGGGGGAGGGGAAGAGGAAGGGGTATAAAACATCTGGTATTTCAAACATGGTCTGGGTTGATCTGGAGACAATGTGGATCTGGAAGATATTATACAGTGTTCGGGGTGAGATCATGTGAGTCGGCCTGCCTTATAACCAAATTTCCCTGTGGAGCAGGGACGTGTATGCAGTTACTAAATAAGCAAGAGGTACTCAGACTGTTAATCACCACGGAATGAAGCTTCCTGGGATAAGAGATATGAAATACTCTACATTCTCTCCAGTATGTGCATATATTTACATACATATTGGATACATAGGTACATATACATGCAAGTATATGTGTAGTGTAAACAGAGATAATAAATATATATGTATATATCTCTATATTGTAGTCATGGACAAATGAATAACATTTCTAAACAATGCTTCTCAGGGATTGGATCTTGTAGAAACTGAGTAGTTTCTGTGAAGCCCCGCCCCCTTCCAATCAATAAATCTTGACCCTGTCTTGGACACAAGGCCTTAAAGTGCTGCAATTGTTCGGATCACTGTCTGTTTCCAGATCTCTACCAAAATATATATGCTTCCCTGAAACAGGGAGAGGGGTAAGTTAAGTCAGATACTGATCTAAAACAGGAAGAGAGAAACACCCTTCACCTTTTATATATCTAGCCAACTTCCTCAGGTGAGGAAACAAAATAATTAGTTGTTACTACGACTCGTGACTGATTACCATTAATAAAACCTTTAGTTTGTCTTTTTCGGAATATCAAATTTTCCTTTCTCACTCATCAGAATACATGAGAGAAAGACTTACAAGATGGCTGTGCCTATGATCTAGTCACCTCGCTGAGGGCCTGAAGTCTTCTTGACTTGGGTGGTAGCATCTTATCGTGTGCCAAGTTCTACACAGTCCAGGCTGCTGGCTCCTCATCGGCATCCAGCGTCTTTGCTCAATCTCTCTTCACAGTAACGCAGTAACATTCTAACTGACAGCTCCCTCTGTCTGTGACCTTGCCCATTCAAAAATCAATTCACCCTGCAGGCAACTGTAATGCTCCTCACCTCGGATGATTTTAGTGAGATAATGAGGTCCTCTTTTTCTCTAATGTCAGAAAAGTTACTTTAAAACCTTCCACAGCCTCCTTTCTCCCCCCCCTCCTGGAACCGTGTTCCCCAAGAGCTTCGCCCTCGCCTGGGTCTCCGTTCCTTTTCCCCATCTGTCCAAATCTCTCTCTTCCCAGTCTACAGGCCCAGTCCTAATGTTTAATACTTTGATAAGCTTTCTTTATCCCCCAATTTTTCCACGATTCCCACAAGGCTTGGTAGAAATCTCATTATTTAGTGCTTAACCGCACTGTGAGAGTGACTCCGGGCTGCTGACCTGAAATTCTAGCAGTGCTACCAGGATTTACTTATTTAACTGCTTTAATCGAATGACCTTCACCATAGCACCCTGCCTCCCAAAACGTCCACTCTTTTCACAGGACTGGGCCCGCAAGGCATTGAAATGGGAGCAGCAAGCACTCGCACTGCCAGGCATGGCTCTAAGAGTTTCCCAGCAGTCACCTTGTTTGGTGTCCATAGTTTCATCGAAATGACAAAATGATTTGTGATGCAGGAGGTGTGCTAGAAATATAGGCACAAGCAGGGGTTACTGCCTCCTTGTGTTCATTTTTGTATGTGTTTGTTTTCTATCAAATCTCTTTACTCAAATGCCACGCTAGAGCAGACCTTTGCCCCTTCCCTGTAAAGAATTTTCTTCTTAATATTTCAGCCGTTCACTCTCTCAGGACCAGGAAAATCTTCCCAAAACTCTCAAAACCCCATTTTCTTTCTCAGGAAATATATGAGCATACCAAATTTGTATAGACACAGCTATAAATCATTTTATAAAATACTATGTACAATGCCAGGCTTGACTGGTAGAAAATTTCCAGAGATATATTTATCAGAATATCTCTACAAGTCTATAACACACCAGGTTTTCATTTAAGAACACACACACACACAAAGTAGGAATGGTTTTGTATAAGAGTCCATATAAGCTTTCTTACAGAAATCTACCTGGAACTGGGATCAAGAATGAAGAAATAGACACAGGACCTCAGTCCTATGAGGATGTTACTACATGACTAAAATTAGGGAGTATTTGTGGTCAATCAAAAAAATATATACATACATATTATATATGTGTATATAATAATTATATCATATTATTAATTATAAATATATAATATATACATATACATTCATATATATATACACACACATATATATATGTATGATATCATATGATATATACATATAGTGTTAATCCAGCATTCAATTTAGTCACAGATAGCATTAGGGACATGATTGTGGCTGAAAAATCACTTCTTAGTTAAGGCTGGTTCCACGGAAGGACTCTGCAATGACACGCACTTAAGCAACACGCCCTGAAAAACCCTCTTTATTAGCTATAAAAGGGATTTTCAGAACCTGAGTCCAAAAGGTATCTGTGGGAGTGCCGGGAAGAATGTGGATTGCAGCGAACACTCCTAATTTGGTCTTGTGTCTGTCACTTCCTCCATGGCTGGTCTCAAAGAGGGGTCACTCAGGCAGAAGCACACTGAGTAGCTTTATGAAGACGCTGTACCCCAGGATTTGAATAGTGCCACTGTTCTTGGCATCTTCGAGGTCTGGAGCATAATTTCTTCACGAGTGCGCCATTATATTGCGCTAGTGAGAGCAGGGGAAGGCGTCTGCACAGTGATTGACTGACCCCTGTTCTCCACCCGTCTAACTGGAGTGTGTGTAGGAACCAGGAAAGTACACGCATGTGTTCACCAGTCAGAAAATGGAGGGCTTTGCGGTAATGGCTGAGACAGCTGTAAAGGAAGCTGAGAAGGAGGTGGAGAAATCCGAGAGAACCTGGGAGTAAGGCCCAAAGGAGAAGCCGGGTGGGGGTGGGGTGGGGAGGTCATGCAGAATAGTTCCCAAGGCACAGTCAGGGACCTGGGACACCAGCCGTGAGGAGTACTGCCAGCCGGATCCCTGCTTTTGCTAATGTACTAATCCCCAAACTTTCCACACCACCCTGTGCTCTGGACAAGAAGACGAATCGAAACCAAACACATTTACAAGGTGTGCCTTAACTGACTGAGAGCTGATACCTAACTTTGGCCGGGTTGGAGGAGTGCTAGGGGCGTGGCTCAGTGGTGGTGAGGGAGCCAATCTTGAGAGAAAAAAGAAGAGAGTTTAGTTCACTGTGTTCTTGTTCTTTTTTTTTTTTTTTTTTTTTTGAATTTTTTTTCTTTTATTGGCTATTTTCTTTATTTACATTTCAAATGTTATCCCCTTTCCAGGTCTTCCCTCTGGAAAACCCCCTATCCCATCCCCCCTCCCCTGCCTCTATGAGGGTGCTCCTCCACCAGCCCACCCACTCCCTCCTTCCCTCCCTGGCATTCCCCTACATTGGGCATCGAACCACCTCAGGCCCAAGGGCCGCTGCTCCCACTGATGTCCAACAAGGCCATCCTCTGCCGGAGCCATGGGGCCATCCATGCGTACTCTGGTTGGTGTTCCAGTCCCCGGGAGCTCCGGGGGTGGGGCGGGGCGTCTGGCCAGTTGACACCGTCGCTCCCTTCATGGGGCTGCAAACCCCTTCAGCTCCTTCAGTCCCCTCTCCAGCTCCTCCATCAGGGACTCCGTGCTCAGTCCAATGGTTGGCTGTGAGCATCCGCCTCTGAACCTGTCAGGCTCTGGCAGAGCCTCTCAGGAGACAGCTATTTAACAGACTTCCTACTGACAGAGAAGTTCCCCATTAAAGAGGACACACAGCTAGCATTTATATTTGCGTAATGTTTTGGGAACATCAGGTCACTTTCCAAGCATGCGTTTACTTTCTACTTATAGCTACGATTAAATTTCAGTTGCGTGCTAATCAATCTCCCTTTACCTTGGTGGAACAAGCCAAGAAACTAGAGTTAAGTATGACGTCACAGAAGCTATGGGCCACTCTTTTTGACTCTTCCCTGATCACAGAATATTATTAGGCTGGATAAAAAACTCAGAGCTGAAGAAAGTCGCCACCATGACTCCTTCCAGACTTCTTACTACAGGAGGGAGACAGGATTATCCCAGCCATGACTTGGTGCCTAAAAACCTGTAGGTTTTGGTGTTTATTCTGTCACGGTTGTTTATTTTGTCCTTTCTGCTTGTTCTGTCCCTGCCTCAACCACGGTGTGAGCTGGGGTCAGCTAGCTGGGCCAGCAGCCAGCCATGCTTCTGTTCACCTCAGGGCAAAGGGTTCAGGGGAGCTCCTGCTGAGACCTCTCATCTGTTCCTGCAGCCTCTCATTTCCCTCCAGGCTGGCCTGGCTTCTTCCCAAAATAGGATCAGAGCTCCCAAGAAGCGAGGAGAGACAAGTAAGGTCTGTTGAACTCCAAGCCTGGAGCTGACACTAAGCCCATTCAGTACCTCAGACTGGGCCAAGGGGATAGCAGCAGGACAGACAAAGGGGACGAAGAAAGATCGCATTTTCAATGCGAAGGACCGCAAAGGGCTATGGAATTCTTGTAATTAACCAGTAAAGAGACACACAGTAGTCCCCCACCCTGATCCTTGACACTCTGTGATCAGTAGTTCATGTGAAGAACTTAACCCAGCTTTGAAAAGGAAAATAATGAAATCCAGTAATGTAGCATACCCCAGGTTACCGAGCTGTAAAGAAGTATTTGTGTTCAGCAAAGCACCAGCTAGCAATCATTTGCTGAAGGATGCCATTGCAAAATTCTCGATGATCCCATCGGGTGCTTGGTAAATGACATAATGATCGGACTAGATTCATCCGGTTCTCAGAAGTCACATGAAATAACAATTCCATTGCCTTGTGTATGGCATTTTAAGGATGCAGAGTTGGGGTAAATATATCCTGTCTCCTCTTCCCTCACATTGGGCCTACTTCTCTTTGGACTACACTTGCATCCGATCAGCACTGACATATTTTAACACTTGCACTGTGGCCTGAACACTTCTGTAACAAATTCTGAATTTGTTGTTAATATTTAAAAGGCCACACCTTGTAGCCCACCTTCAGAAAAAAATCTCTTCAGGAAATAAGTTCTACATTTCTTCACGCCACATGGAAGGAACAGGGCCTGGCTGAGGTGGACTGTGGGAAGATCTATGTCTCAAAGTTAGAAGAACAGTGACTGGATTAAAAATGAAACCTCTGGAAAAAATCAAGAAAGACACACTGCAAACGTCACAGCCTTCTACAAGGCCCAAAGACTCGGATTTGAAAGAGCAGTGGTCAGAACTTGCCTGGGACACTACTGCAGTGCAGACACTCAACACAGCAGACGTTATCAGAAATGAACTCCCCAGTCCCTTTTCACCCGTCCCAGTACCTTACACATCAGAATGCCATCCCAATGTGGAATTAAAGACACGTCACTGCTGTCACCTACTGTTGCTTGCCTGGATGTCTTTCTCCCTTCATTTAGAACTTAAATATGCAGCTGCCCTGGCGTAAGGAAGGCTCAAGGATGTTCTTGCTTGCCCTTTACTGTTCTAATCTTTTGCTACAAGTTCTGGCTGATCTAAGGGAGGCAGATCAGAAGGTGCCAACCCTTTCTAAGGAGATTCAGCCAGAAGCTAGAGACCGTTAGATGAAGTTCACTGCAAAAGAAGATTTAATTTTGTGTAAGATCTCTGTTGAGTATGCCCTGGCGTCCTCATTACGAGTAAGGCTGTTGGACTGAGGCAGTTCAGTTGCTTAATGGGCACTTGACTGACAGCTGTCAGACGATTTCCATACCTCTGGGCTCAGTGATGCTGGGTATAGAACTGAGTAACCCACCCAGGTGGAGTGAAGAGCACCCAGGGAGGGAGCTCTGTGCTTTCCATTGTCCCAGAGCCTGCCTGGACGTGAAGGAATGAGCTTAGTGATGCCCCAGGAGGCCTACACGGCCACACAGGGCAACCACCATGGTAGCCTCACCAGATTCAGGCAACATCACTCCCATTCAGACCCCTGGGAAGTTCCTTGAACTACCGTCATAACAGGTGTAGCTGCTTTAAAAGCCAGACATGGTATGATGAAGAACACCTGTGATTCTGATAGACGTAAGGTCGAGGCCAGAGAATCATAGGTGTCCAGGGTCATCACTGGTGACATACAAAATTCAAGGCCAGCATGGGCTACATAAGACCTCATCTTAAAAATAGTAAGCGAAGTGGTTCATATGTGAAATCCTAGAACTTAGAAGGCTAAAGGTGGACTGCCCTAAATTCAAGGCCGGTTTGGGGTGTGTAGTGAGTTTTAGCTTAGTAGAGTAAGACCCTGCTTCAAAAAACCAAACCAAACCAAACCAAAACCAACCAAAGAAACCTAGACACATATTTGAACACACACCCTCATGGCTTCTCCTTAAGACTAATCTGATGGCCCAGAGGAATTAAACCCATCAAGGCAAAAGATACATGTTCCAATTACATGGAATATTGTGACTCTCATGCCTGCTCCTCCAACTGCACCTTCACTTCAGGAGTCTTTGATTCTGGTGTGAAAGCTTCAGATGACCCTGCGCAGAACACTAGGGCATCTTCCATCCGTCCGCCCTCCTACTGGAAGGGGCAACTAGCCCAGCCATGACCTTGTGTGTGTGTGTGTGTGTGTGTGTGTGTGTGTGCGCGCAGGATTTGCTCCCCGCTCTTCCTTCCCTTGCAGTGGTCCATGAACGATCCGGGAGAACTCTCGGCAGTATCCACTGATGCTGCAGCCCAGACCTCTGTAAAAGCACTACATTGACAACTGGACAAACTTTTGGCCCTAGGCAAATCCAAGAACTTGAGAGGGGCTCAAGAGTTACCAACAAGCAGGGGGCAGAGACTGGGAAGAACTTCGCCTACGAAGAGCTGCAGAGAGCTTCGGCTGCAAAGATGAAGGGCCGTGAAAAGTCGAACTACAGAAGGGCTGCAGGTCTTAGCCACTAGGAAAGTTCCAGAATGCCACTGAAAATCACTGCATTACCTGTTGAGGAGCTGGTATGCTCTTCACTGGTTTCCGAGCCATTTGGTTTCCAGCATAGCAGGACCCCTGGCAGAGCTCTCACTGTGAAGAGTAGGGCTGTAGGTTGGGGATCCTAACACCCCAGCTCAGAGCTGCTGAAACCTAAGTCTACTTTGCCTATCAGTCTTCGAAGAACAAAGGAACCCTCCGTTGGTTGGAGATATCATGGAGACAAGAGCTTGGTGGCAGGGCAATGGCGAGCCACAGCTGTTAGCCACGTCCAGCCAAGACTGATGTGGGGTGCGCTCTTTTTTTTAACCAGCGGATGGAAACAACTTACCAACTGTGAATCCATGTCAGAGCAAAGCGACGGAGATCCACAGCCGTGGGCTGGGATGCTGCAGCTCATCCTCATAAATCCTCAATTAAAACCTGACCCTGGGAGAGCTACAAATTGCTGCAGCTTCCGTGCTCTCGGGGTGACATTGGAAGGGTCAATTAGCAGCTGTTAAACGCGGTGAACTCCGCGCAAGGGCGCACTTCCGGACTTTCCCTGCCCTTTTTTCCTTTTTCCTTTGCTTCCTGCAGCTTAGTCTTCCTGTGAAGTGCCTTTTTTTGCCTAAGGAAGCTTTGCTTATTGTATAGGACTTGTTTCCTCAACAGAACACTCCCAGTCTACCCAGGGGAAGTCAGTGACTGGTTGTCGGCAGTCCCACTGTTGCAGGGCTCTTCAAAATGTGGCAGTTGGCACACCGACTCACCAGTCCACTCTGACACATAGGACAGGAGCCACTGAGCACCTAGACAACCTTATATATTTACCTTTAACCACTTCTTCCCATGAATTATTTTATTTATTTACTTTATATCCTCCTTCCTCTCCTCTTCCTCTCCCCTCCCCTCCTTCCCTCTCCCTTTCTCCTCCTGAGCAGGGGAGGCCTTCCATGGATCTATTCACCTTGGCCTATCCAGTGTCCATAGGACTAGGCAGATTTTCTCCTATCAAGCTTAGACAGCCTTTAACGATGTTTTTTTTTTCTGTTTTGTTTTGTTTTGTTTTTTTAAACAGCTTAGTGTTTTTATTTTAGTAACTCAATTTTGTCGTTTTTTAGAAGTTTTAAAAAGTCAGCCCATGATAAGATTTTTCTTAAAACGTCGTTCCTCACCAGATCAAAGAAATCATGTTATTACATTCACTCCAGCCTAGCCAGCACTGTGGTAAATTTACATATTTGTCTCGCTTGCCCCTCATTCCAGACCCTTTTTTTCCCCTTCCCAATGCTTACACCCTAGTATTCTAGACTATATAAACTCCATGAGGGATGTGGGTGAAAGTCCAGTTTAGAGTCTATCATCTTAAATGTAAACCACTTTAAATATGCTCTATGTAAAACAAAGCATAACTTTTTGAGGAGTCCCAGTTACTTTTACTAGAGGCCAGAACCTTATAAAAGAAAAACACACACCCTCGACCTCAGTGACTCACTCTGTCAGGCTACCATGATGATGTGTCCATATAAAACCAAAAGTCTACCGTAACGTCGGCCTGACCATGCTACCGTGAAACACAATGTCGCTCTATTCTCCAGGAAACAGAATATCACTTTATCACCAGACAAAGCAGAAGAAAATAGAAAAAGAAGTTCCTGTGGTTTTGACTTATTCCCCACTCTCTACCAAAGCATTCACGGCTTCCAGCCCAGTTTTCCGTGCTCAGCTCGCCACCGTTCAGATAAAAAGCTATGCAATAAACTCCTGGAAACTCCTCTTTATAGTTTTTAAGATAAACACCAAGCTGAGTCACTCCTGGCTTGAGGATGAGTCAAGCGTTTCATCCAGCCCTTCCGTCACCGAGCGGCGGATCTCTGCTGTCCCCCACGACCTAGACTCACACCAAACACTGTCCACGCTGACGCCACCGTGCCCAAACCTGGTCAAACCTCAGACTGGGGGAAGGCTCAGAGAAACTGAAGATGGTAAAGTATCCCTTTTACCTTGGGAGCCAAATAAAAGCGGGAAGCATTATGATTTCATGTGCCCTTTATTACTCTGGGCAGTTATTTAAACAGGAAGGTAAGTGAGCGGGACACTCAGAAAATAAGTTTGAGGTGGCTGTTTTATACACGAGCCAAAGGCGACAGTTGGGTTGCTGAAAAACGTAATCTTTACACTCCAGTCTCGAGCACAGGGCTTGAGTGCTCAGTACTCCATGAACAGTGACACTGCTTTTCTTTAAAATCTTGGAAAGGCCGTTTGGTAACCTGTTTTTCACTTGATTAGTCTTGTTTAGTATTTCTTTGTTGTTGTTGTTTTTTTTAAGTTTCTTTAATCAAAATCATGTAATTTCTCTGAATGTTTCATCATCTTATAAAACAGAGTCTCCTCTATGCCCATGAACATTCATGATGTAATAGACTTTAGTTACCATGGCAGTAGCTGCCACTCAAAACCGTCTGAGCACAGCGAACAGGAATCCAGGACTGACTCTCCTCTGGGGGCTTATGTCATCAGAAGACTGAGTATCTCAGAAGTGTGGGGACATAATGACTGGTGCCTCATTTCACTACGCGTGTCTCCACATACCCGTATGGAAGACTGCTTTACCAAGTTCTCCCCAGCCAAACGCCCCACTGTGTTAGAGATCCAGGACACTGCTAACTCTTAAAGGCTGCATAGGAGGTTGCAATCCGAGCTCGGCTGGTTGTCATCCGTCATTTAATTTTATTTGTTCTTGCTCTATTACGATTCCATGGCTATAAAATCTGTGTCTTTTTTGTTCCATCTTATAATACCACAGTCTGCACCAGCCCTAGATATAATGTTAAAAAAACATTTTTTTAAGAGACAAATCTTATTTGAGACATGATGCTTATTTGAGACATTGAGTGACCTTGTTTCTCATTTCTCCACATACCAAGGAAAGTAACACTTCCCGTGTAAGCGCTCTTGTCCCATGTCACTAGTTTCCTTGTGGAATTCACTGATTTTCATTGATAGAACAGTTACATACCATACCACTTCGTGTGTGTGTGTGTGTGTGTGTGTGTGTGTGCATATCTATTCATGCGTACACTTGTAGTCTGAGTGATTTTTAACTGTCATAGAGTACTCTACTTGATAGACTGTTGGCAATGACTTTTTATAGCCAGGGCCATGGGCTTTTGAACCTTAGACATAATCTCTTTCACCTATTGAGTTCTTCTGAACATAAAAATTGAGATCCAAAGTGGCCAACATAATTTAAAAAAAATAATAGTAGACTGATTCAGATCTACCATAGCCTAAGATGATGTGAAAGATATGCTGATAAAAATAAAAAGTCCAATGCATAGGTAATCTCTGCAGACATAGACATGTCCAGCATGTTTACTGACCTTTCCTACTTTCTAAGCACAGTGGGTTCTTTGGTTTGTACAAAGAACATGTATTCAAATTTCATCATGGAGCCAAGCACTATTCTAATTCTCAGAGAAGGAACATAAAGAGAACCCCAAGGAAACCCTACCGAGTAACACTTTTCCACACAGTGATGGCCCCTAATATTAAATCTACGCTGAGTATTTCCATAGCAAATTCAAGAGACAGCCCATCATTTTGGTGTTTCTCACTGCTTCTTGACCAAAGTTTTTGTAAGCAGGAGGAAAATGAACCGCAATAGCTTCCTCAACATAAGGGTGTCTTGTGTTTCCCTTTGTTTTGTTTTCTTCTCTGCTGCTAGCTGTCTGGTCTACTATGCCAGTGAAACTTGAAGCATCTGCCATTGGAAAATGCATTTCCTACTCACAAAATGTGGATATTTCTAAGAAATATGAAGTTCAGGAGGCAGAGAACTTCTGCAGATGCTATGCCTGACATGGGTTCACCACTGCACAGGACCACACTGGATAAGGACAAGGGAGAAATTACTCTTCTGCTTCCAACACAAACTGAGAAGTTGGAAGAAGCCTAGAAGATATGGTGAGAGATGGTGCTATTGGAGTTTCTTTGCCTGTAAAAATCTCCCAGGAATGTCTTTTCATGAGCCTTCAACTTTTGGAGAATTCTATCTGGCAACTTCAAATACGACCGTCTAAGCATACAAAACTCAGCAAGATAAGATGGTAAATTTGCTGGTAGAGAAACTACTTCTTCAAACACAATTTCTTTAAATAATCAAGCACAAATGTATGATACTTTATTTGCATGACATAGTTACTGTTACTTCACCATAGTGAAGAAGCTGGGTAATAAAAGACTCCAAAGGTATATTGCATGATAAAATGAAGATGATTATGGATTATCCAAGGATTATGGTTCAAATTCATAGTAAGGCTCTTCAATTTCAGATTACATCACCTGAACTGGGGTTTATTCCTCATCAAAAATGACACTATGGCCTTCAGAAGACAGTTTTGAACAAGAACCAAAATTATCAAGTGTTATAAAATATGAACTTATCTCTCAAACCTAGGTAAAAAGTTTTTAACCTGGGTAAAAGTAGTTTTTACCCAGGTAAAAAGTTGAAGCTATTAAATGTATCTGTCATCTAGAAATCGACTATCTTAAGTGCTAAAGAAACATGCTTTGGGAATTTAGAATCAGTGGGTTTTTTTGGTAGGTGGGAACATGGGAGATTTCCTAGGAGTGGGTACATTAGTTACAATAAGACAGACCTTGAAGAATGTATAAGGTTTAGTAGTGAACTTGAAATACGAACACTATACAATGTTATTTAAGAAGGAGTGCATAGTTGTGACTATCCGTGTTCACCATCAGCCCGACAGGATCTTAATATCACCAGGGAGATGGGCCTCTGAGCGTGACAGCGGGTGACCATCTTTATTTGTGTAATTAAGATGGGAAGGTAGCACCATCCCCCTATGCTTGTATCCTAGACTGCAGAAATGGAAGAGAGGAGCTGCAGAGCAGTGCAGACTCCTGGCTGTGTGTTCGCATCATGGATTTGCTATGACCAGTTCCACCAAGCTCCAAAAATCTTGTCTTCCCTACTCGGATGCACTTTATTCTTGAGCTATTAGCTTTCTCCTTCAATTATTACCGTCAGGGTAGTTTACCACAGCAACAGGAAAAGAAACGGGGGCATAGGTAAGAGCCACGTTCATGTTCCTTTCTTTTGTAGTCAAAGCATCTACCTCTAAAGCTGAGGCCTCCCTTTCCTCCAATTTGTACCAATGAGTCTTGAAGAAAATGTGTTTGCTGTGTGTTGTGAAAAAAAAAGCTCCTGCAAACAAGCTGTGTGTGCAGAGTGACTGACTGACTGGAACTTTAGTACTATGGAGAGATTGCGTGGGAGATAATGAAGGCACAGATGCTAATTGCCTTATCTAGGGATAGTTCTAGCCCTCTGGCCCAGCTGGGACCAGCCCAACTGCGTCTGATCTGACACCAAATAGACTGAAGCCTTTTGGAATCTATTAACTTAGCAGACCATTATCTCACAGCGACTCAAAAGCTAAGAATGTCATTAGATAGCATCCTGCCTCTTGGGCCTACAGAAAACCTCCCATCTTGATGCGACTACATCTCTGACATATTTTAAATTTGCCTTCAGTTATGACTTTGTTTGTTCTATAAAATTGTAAGATTTCACAAAATCGCCTCCACGGTAAAATGTGGAATGTAAGGTAGCTTAAATCTGCGCTCCTGGGTCGTGGTCGCTCAAAATGGCTCCAGAATAAACCCTTCCTCTTCCTCCCTCCCTCCCTCCCTCCCTCCCTCCCTCTCTCCCTCCCTCCCTCCCTTCCTTCCTTCTGCTCTTCCTTCCTTCTTTCCTTTCTTTTTCTTTATTCTTCTCTTTTCTTTGAGAGTTGTAGTTTTTGCCTCATCAGTTTTCTATATCGAGAAAGGATTCATGCCATGCCAAGATGCTAACCCAGACTTGGGGACCCAGATTTCCACCTACTTGCTCTTTTTTTTCACTCAATTAAGGGGCTACCTATAAGAAAAGGCTCATTCTCTATCTAATGCAATAATCTCTGTGGTTCTGAAGCTTTTCCAAGGCCACTCACGTGGTCTTCCTACCCATTTGGGGGCAATAATTCAAGGTTTTTAAACAAATCTGAATGGCAGAGGGGGACGTCTTATTGTTGTTAGTAGTCTTCCATAGTAAGAGTCATCTCATTCTTCCTAAAGTAAAGTTAAAGAAACAAAGAAGTTCAAGAAAAACACGTAAGATGTTAGCTTAGCATAAGATTTTTAAAATAATACAGTCAAATGAGGGCCCTGCAGCAATTCTAGGCAGTTTAATGGAAATCGCTGGAGTCTTTCTCTCCGTATATTTTTGGAGAATTAAATTTGATTTTCTCAGAGAGAGTAGCTCTGAGGGAAAGCAGCTGTTGATGGGCCATGATTTCCCGCTCACCACAAAAATGAGGCTGTTTCTACCTCTCGGCCATTGTTTATTTCTGCAATCAGATGCAGATTTTTACTTACACAAAGCAAAAGGGATGCAAGATATGGGGACAGGGCCCAGCTGAGTGCTTCAAAGGATACGGTCGAACATAAAAGTCAAATTCTTCTCTAAAATATCGTTGAAATAAAACCCTGTGTAGACAAACTAGCTGCCACATCCTAGCAACAGCTCACTTACTTCAAACAAAACAAAATACAGAAAAACAGCAATTAGGAAACCCAGTGTGCCTGTGATAATGGTGTGTAACTGCTAATCATCCCAAGGTCAAATTCATGGAGAAATCATTCCTTTCACCCACCAAAACTCTTACAATAGCTAAACCCACCTAGGTCACAGAAAGGTAAAGACTGCCCTTTGTTAATTCTTTTTACAGAGCATGTTAATGGAAAATAAATAATATTTTCCATCTGCTTGGGGAAAAAATTCCTTCTGAAATCAACTATACACTGTAAGAGCTTTTGGAAGGGGAAAATACCACATATCTCAAGCTACAAGTCAAACTGATTTTAACTTAAATGCATTTATATTTCCATTTCCACACTGCCTTTGTTCTCAACTGTACACTCAAATCATGGCTTTTCTTGCGTACTTAAGAAGGTCTGACAACTATTTAGATTGGAAAATGAGGGGGGAAGCCTTGGGGGTGAGGCAGAAAGTCTTGGAATATTTCTTTAAATGTGTTAGAAAGCAATTTATAGGTAGAACAATTTCTAAATACTTATTTCTTTTGAGAAATGTCCTCTTTTGGTTTAATGTACTCTCGGAATCTCCAAAATACTTTGTACAAGGGAACCTTTTATACAATCCTCTAGGGAGGTAAAAGAATGGCTGGTGGTCAAATGGGTCACTGTTTTGGGTTTCTTAGTCATTTACGGATAGAGGACCCTTCTGAGCATCGCCAGACATGGCGGTGTCATAAAATAAGGATGTAGTAACAATACCGCATATTCTTTAAATTTCTGAAATCTTTTTTTTTTCTTGAGGCGGGATAGAAAGCTATAGGCTTACAGATATTGTAAAGGCACTTGGTTGCAAAAGATATCCTTTTAAAGTAAAGGCGTGATGGAGAAGGACAGCAGTGGCACATTTGAAAAGATATTTATTATAAAAAAAAGTATTTATTATAAACAAGACTTCAGAAAACTGCTCCTAAGTATCTGCACGTTTTTTTAACCTTTGCAAACCATTTGATTCTTAACTTTGGACTTTTTAAAGAATTATTATCTCCAAGAGTTTGTTTTGTTTTGCTTAGAGTACTTAAAAAAAAACTAGGTTCTTAGGTTCCCAGCGAAACTGAACAGAGGTGTGAAAGTCCCCAATGGTCTTTGTCTTCATATACCCAGCCTGCCCCTCACGATCAACAACGCCATGTTCAGAGGCAGCCATTTATGAGACACACTGGCACATCACTAAGCCCCAAGTTCAGATTCCACACTACAGTTCACTTCTGTGTGTCCTACATCCTGTGCCATTTGACAAACATGAGAGTAAGTTACATCCACCAAGATAGCATCCCGCATAACTGTCATTATCTTAACAGTCTTCTGATTTGCTTATTTATCTCTCCCTTCAAGGAATTCCCACTTTTACAAAGTAGTTTTCAAAACAGCTTTTCCAAGACATCCTACCATTTGGGACAAACGCCTAAAAACTCAGCAAGTTCAGTGTGTGTTCATCAACAGAAGACTACACATTGCATCAGATGTTTTCTAAGTGGCAAGCACAGGTGACTAAAAAACGTGTTAAAAGAACAAGTATCAAACAGGAAGAGACTAGAACGCATCTTCTATTTCCTGTTCTTCCCTTCCCTTCTGAGTGTTGATTTAAATCAGAAGAGACCAAGGAACTCTTTCCTAGGTTCAATTTTTTTTTTTATTGAGCAAAGGCTTCCTAACTCCCTACCTTACATTTGCGTACGCTTTGAAACATTCAATTCTGGCACAAAATAGAAACCCCCCCTTTCAGACGATGAACCTGCAACTGCAAAGCAGCAGGAGAAGAAAGTTTTCTCAACTCGGTCTTTCTTCTTCTGCACAACTTCCTTCCTTGTTTGATAAATGGCCACTAACTTAAATTGACTTGAAAGTAAACAGGCGCCAATTCCCGAGGACAAGACCTGCAAGGTCGAATGTGACAATAGAACGTGACGTCAGCGTTCTTTTGAGTCATAGTCCGGTCCCCACCCCTTTCTCCCAGGCGACCTGAGAGACCTAATCTCCGAGTTCCTCAGGTAGGGCCTTTAGCCGGGACACCAGGAACAGCCCTGAGGGTGCTCCGCGGGCGGGGCGGCTGAGCACCTGCAATGACTGGGCTGTTTGCGGCTGGCTGCCAAACAGCATTTTCCCTGAGAACTAGCTCCGCAAGAAGGAGACAGTGTTTTGGCACTCAAGCCAAAAGTGAAACACACAAACTTCCCCCCCAAAACTCATCACTTCAGAAGTTATCAGCAGGCGCGGGTGTGGAGGAAGTGCCACCAGTCAGCAGCCACTTTAGAGCGCCTGGGGCAGCCAGACTGCAGGGGAGGAGGATGTCAAAGCCACATCACTGAATCACACAGGCTCTCCAGAGCGCAGCTTCCCCAGGCAGGAAGCGGTGTCAGCCACCAGCTCGCCTAGACTTCACCCAGGGCTTGGGGGAAGGCGTGGCCGAAAGGTTTTCAGAAAAGTTTCAGGCGCAGCGACAACTGAGTCGAGGTCGCAGGATCCCGCTCCACAGCGACAGTCACCCAAGGGATCGGGGGTCCGCAGAGTCATCCTCCAGCCGCACCCACCGGCTCCGGTCCGGGAACCCGGGCCAGCTCCCGCGCTCAGGTGAGGCGACCACGCCCGCCGCCCGCTCCACTCACCTTCTTCATTTTGGTTTCCAGGTCCATGTTGGGCGTCGGAGGGGCTCAGTCCCGCGTCCGCGATCTCCGCTGCGGGAACTCCGGCGCCGCTAACTCACCCTGTGCCCTCGAACTTCCGCAGCCCGGTTCGGCTGCGGCTGGGACCTGGAACAAAGAGGCCCGGGTAGCCAATGGCAGCGGGGCAGCGCTGGGTAGCGGCCAATCAGCGCGCGCCGCACGCACCTTCGCGGCCCGAGCTTGCGGCTAGCAAGGTGAGGGGCGGGGCCTCGAGGGGCGGGGCCCTGCGGAGTTTCCCTGGGCTCAGGGACTCAGTTTCTTCCAGGCTTAAAACACCGGATTTGTGTGGGGTAGCTTTTCCTCCAGCTGAAGAGTAGGCCCAGACCTTCACATTTCGGTGGTTGTACTTGTGTGTCCGAGGACTTTTCGTGCGGGCCAAGAGTAGTGATCCTCCCACTACTAACTTCTTGGCTGATTTTGGAGACAAAAAGAAGTCATGGAGATCCTTAGGCATCCCAGGGATGAGCTCTGGATCCTGGTTTCACTATTGAATGGTGGAGAGGTCTGTTTCTCAAATGCTTTCCTGAGCACTGCCAAGGAATCTTCTTTCACATCCTTAATGCCAAGGAAGACTACTACTACATTGTTTTGTGAGCGGTCAACACTAAAACGTGAGGGTCACAGAAAACTACTGCAGAAGTAAGTGGTGTAGTTGTTTGAGAAACAGGCCTCCCTTTTGGACCAACTAAGTGGAATAGAGCGAGGCCGCTCTTGCTTCTCTCTGGTGAAGTCTAGTTTCAAACTCTGGTCACACTGAAGCCTGGGCCACCAAGAACTCAATCTATCCTTTCTTTCAATAGCTATTACGATCAAGAACCTAATTTTGGAGGACCCAAGGGATTAATTTACATCACACATCTTGCAGGGCTCTGTAGGCCCCAAGGTACAGGCACCTTTCAAATACCTTTGCATGCTGGGAACAGAGCTTGAGTCCATTAAAATTTCCAGAATGTGGAACTGAGGAAAAGAAGCATTTTGATTTAGGCAATAAGTGTGTTCTTTTTTTTTTGGGGGGGGGTGGAGTTAATTATATGTCTATGTGTGAGCAGGCATACTTGTGAGATCGGGTTCACTTACTGCCCAGAATAGGTAGAATCTTCTGAATTTGGAGTTCCGGGCATCTGTGAGCCTCCTGACTTGGGGGTTGGGAACTGAAATCAGGTCCTTTGCAAGAGCAGCAGGAACTTTTAATAGAACCATCATCTCTCCAGCCCCAAGTAATTTTCTTCAGTTTCTACTACTTAGAAAATGTTAATGGCTAGGTATCAGGTAGCCTCCCAGTCCAGCATCTACATATGCATATGTATGTATGTCTTTCTATATGTGCATGTGATATTAAAAATAAAATCTCCACATAATGTAGATACTTGGGTCCTGATGTCATCTCATTGTATGTCTGGAAATTTGGTAACTAAAACACTTCAAAGGACACTTTAGCCAATGCTTTATACACTGTTTTACTTGATAACTTGTTAATACTGCCTAACAGAGCATTGGTTTAACATATGTGTGTTTTAAGTATCCAGTTAACAGAATGATCAAAATAGTTAATTATAATTTTTTTTGCTTTGCATTCAATTGAAATAAGGCATTTTCCCAAATCACCCAACAGACTTGGGCTTACAGAGTCTGTCTGGAGTAAGAGTTAATGCACTCTGATGAAGTTTGGTAACATTTCTGCTTTTCTAGAAAGCTTAACAGATAGAAGATGTCTAGGAAATCAGTTTAAAATAGCCATTAAGTAAATGTTGTAACATAAGCTTGGGGCCCTTTTTTGTGAAATAGCAGAGGTGACATCAAGAAAAATGTTTTGGAAGTGTTGGTGTTTGCTTTTCTGGGGTTTTGTTTTGGTTTGGTTTGGTTTTCCATCAAATTTTGTCTTCCTCCCTTTCTTCCTTTGCAAGCCTTCCCAATATCACTTCGTACGGATAGCATTAACAAGGACAGACATTGGAATTCAGTGGTTTCTAATTAGAGTTTCTCATCCTGCCAGTTATAGGTTATTGTCAATCATTTGTAGATAATTTGTAGAAAATAAAGCAGGGTAGATCAGTGTTAGGAGAATTGGAGTGAAGTCTCTTACCAAGCAGTTGAGTGTCAGATGGCAGAGATGTCAGCAGCTAGACCTGGCATGGTTTGATGACTGGACAGTCAACGGTACATAAGTAAACAGATGCATTTCTAGCATGATCATCTCCGAAGATTTAGAGGAGAAAGGAAGCTATGGGACAGGGCAGGGTTTTTTATAGCTGTGTATTTGTCTCTGCAGAGATGGACAGGTAAAAGGTATGCTTTTGAATATATTGGCCTTGAAATTGGGATGTTGAAACACCAAACTGCAACATTTAGAGATTAGGCCTATGTTGGAAAGGTGACTTGGGGAAGTTTCCAGCTTCTTACCTGGATTAATTCAAAACCATGGATGGAAACAAGAATGGCTTGGAGGAGGGTAAACTAGAAAGTCTGGATGACAACCAATAAGCCAGACTGAACCGGACCAGTAGAGAAGGGAGTTTAAAAAAAAAAAAAAAAAAAAAAAAGCTAGTCAAAGGAGGAGAGAAGACCAGGGTGAAGGAATCAAAGCTGTGTAGCCAAGAAAGGAGCTTGGGGGGGGGGTCGGGAGGCAGAGGAGCAGGGTTAGCCACAGTGTGAAATGAGAGAGAAGGATCAGGTGTGAGGTGCCCTGAGCGGAAGTCATTGATAACGTTCAGGGGGTGCAGGGTTGGCAAATTAGGCAGCACATGCTGCTTAACAGTTGGGGCTTCCTCTTTGCCTACTGGAGTTCTGTGGGTAATGTTTGACTTGGATCCATCCCAAGACTCATGGGAAATCAGCCAAACACACACGACCTTCTCTGGCAGAGGAGAAATCAATCAAACAGAGACGACAGTGTTCTGTTTTGAATGTCTTTATCCTTAGAAAAATAAGCAAACATACTAGATTTTACACACACACACACACACACACACACACACACGCACACACACTAAAAATTTCTTTATGTAGACCAATACGTATGACAATAATAATATGTAATTTTTGGCACTTAAACGTAGAGTGGGTTATCTAATTACCATCTCTGATCAGGGAAGGGAGTGACCCGTTCCTTTTATATAATGTATTTTGAAAGTGTTAAATATCCATGCTCCCTTCCTGACCCCTCCCATTACTGTCACCCCCAACCCTCCTCACAGAGTCCACCTTGTGTTTTCCAGCTCGTCTCAGGAGTGGAGCTCTGGCCTGTGGGAGACCCACCAGGAATCACATCCCTAGAGAAAATTGAACTTTCCTCTCCCAGAAGCTGTCAGATGCCAATAGCTCCTCAGCTAGTGGTGGGATGGGCATCCACCTGCCACCTTCCCATGCTGGGATTTTGTCTAGCTGAAGCTGGTGTTGTAATTAATCCCTTTTCGAATGCAAGTAACAGAAACCTAGGTGAGCTAGTTAGATAGATTAATAACAAGATGCCAATATATGATCGGGAGACAAATGTCTTGCAAAACTCAACAGCACAAATGTATCTGGGAGTAAGTAGACACAGGCAGTACATAATAACCCCAGAAATCAAAAGCACTGCTCCTCTCTGGGGACACACAGACTCCAGTCTCACTGCTTTCCCTACAGCCTTGGTGTTTTTCCTCCTCCAAATGTCTCCTACACCTCCCGACGTCTCAGAAGGCACTCTCAGCTCTCATGTTGCTATCTTCTCTGTTCAAACAAAAGACCAAGAAATGAGCTTCCAGACCAGGCAATAGAAAGATAATCCTTGTCCCAACTTGGGGGAGTTTGGACCTCTGATCCAATCCACTTGGGCAGATGCCAGTACAGTGGCCTCTGCAGGACACACAAACTGAAGGCCAGAGGGAGTGATAGAGCAGATCTCAAGAAAGGAAGGAAGGAAGGATCGAGAGCTGTCCAAACACCTCCCAAGGCAAACCAGTGGAAGGGAAGGTTGAATCCGTCATCCGAGCTGAATCCACATGAATTAGGTTGAGGACCAGATGAGGCAGTGATGGGGTTGGAGAGTTAGAAGGACCTGCCAGTGATGCTAAGGGGGAGGTCATGTTGGAGTGAGGATCAAAGGGATCTGTTCGAATCTGTTCGGACTCCTCACATCGCAGGACTGTGCTGTATTGCAGCTGTGCGGGCCTTGCACCTTATTCTCTGTATGAAGTGGAAGAGGGCAAGGCAGTGAACTTGAGATGGGCAACGAGTTCAGTTTCATATGTAACTAATCTTGCAAGGCAAATAGGATCTGGGTCTAGTAACCAGCGGGCAGGTCTGGGGCTGAAGATCCAGAAGATATGTACACAGGCCTACGTGCACAAAAATATATACATATGGGGCTGGAGAGACAGAACAGTTGTTGCTTTCAGACGACCTGAATGTGGATCCAGCAGCTGTGTGCAACGGCTCCATTCATGTATACCTACAATAAAATATGTGTCAGACACACCATAAATATGAAAGAGTATTATTGGAATGTTTTCTGTATTAGATGAGGTGAGATTTCAAGAATATGACTCTTATCTCTGTCTTCAAGTGTTACTGTGGACTCTGTAAGCCTCCTCAGAGAAGATAATCATTGCTTAATACTTGTCACAAGAAAGCTTAAGGGAGCCTGGAATGGCTGTTATGACTCATTAGAAGCCTGGATAATATTACAGCCTCTGCTATAGGTGACATTCTTCAATCGAAAACAGGCACCAACGTATGTATCCTGTAGAATGTTCTCTAACTTGAGTCTCACTAGTGAGGGATGGATGAGCCACATGTAGACTTAGCACAACTGCAAAACTGTGATACCCCGCAATTTTTGTAATGATTCCATCATAGAAAAAAGGAGAACATGGAGTTGTACATTCATTATTGTCACGATCATGAAAAAAATTACCATGTGCAGAGAAGGGTCACGAGAGGACGATGGGAGGTGTCAGCAGTTATTTGTCATTGGCCGGGGGACTTTAAGGTGACTCTTCCTTCATTTAAAAACATATGCCGCGATGCGCATGATATACTCCTTAATGTAAAAAGCTTGTCTTAATAAAATATGATCTAAAGCATCTGAGTAAGACAAGCCAGTGGTGGGGGAAGTCTTAATCTATTTGAAAGCATACATTAAAAAAACCTAGTGGAAAAACTAGCTGGCAAAAGTGCAGGGAGAGCTACAGCAAGATCGGGTAAGAAATTATTTCATCAACAACAGAACCCTGGAGATGAGGCCAGAGAGCCAAGAGGCACAGAGCACGTGTGAGCATCTCTGCTGTAGAGAAGGGAGGAAACGATGGAGCAGAGCTGGTGGGCAGGCTAACTGGACCGTCCTCTGGTTAATTACTAGTATGAGGAATTTCAGGCCTGTTTGTTTTTTGTTTGTTTGTTTGTTTTCTAGACGATTAAAAACGTGAGGAGTTGAAGGCATCTAGCCCTTACACTGTATCAAAACAGACCATTGGGACCCAAGACTCCTTTTGTTTGTTTGTTTTACTGTTTGAATAAAGTTCCATAATGACGCAGAAGTCAGTGGTGAGAGCACCAGAGAAGCGACAAATGAAGAAAGCGTTGTCCAGTTTGGTAGCTGCTCACTGAGTGTGGCTATTTAAAATATTCAAACAATGTCAATAACTGTGCATCTTACCCTCTTGGTAACAATAACTGTAGCGCACGTGCTCAGCTAAGAGCGGAAATCCCCCAAACACAGCTGGATTTCTCAAGGCGTCATAAACACTAAAACTAGATTCTAAGAAGTCGGAAAAGTTTTAAACCTTGCCTGATTGCAAGCACAAAATGAGTAATTCATGAAAACGAGTGGCAGTAAATTCTGGAGGCAGAAACCAGACAAATTTTATCAGAAGAGGAAGAGGAAGAGAAGAAGGGAGAAGAGGAAGAGTCGGAGAGCAGGAAAGTATTCCTACAGATAATGGGGGAAGATCATAAAATTGTGTCCATGAGATAGAACAAGACAATATGTATTTAATTTGGAAGAGTTTTTACATGTTCTTGCACATTTAGCTTGTGTTAAGATGGGTATTGATGCACAGTATAAATGTGGACTCGGAAGATGACCTCTTGATGTCAGTCTCCTATGTGCCTGGCACTGAGCTCGGGCTGAAGGCTTGGCAGTAGGTGTCCTTCCTGCCGGGCCATCTTCCCAGCCAGTGAGTGACCTGTTCTTGTAAATAAGATCTAAGACAGTAAGAGCTTGATATATATGATATATCTGAATTATGACGATAAAACCTGAGTGATAAGACTCAGGAAAGAATTAAAGATAAATGATGCTGTATAAGTGAGGGATAATGTGAAATGATTGCAAGAATTGAAAAAAAATACCTAAAAACTGTGGAGAGTCATTGGAATGCAGCACACTCAAATACGAGGCAAGCACTGCATCACTGAGCCTGGTCGCGGCTCTCTCTCTATTATTGTGAGACAGAATCTTGCTTAGGGTGGCCGTCAACTGACTCTGTATGCCAGAAAATCCTCGTTTGTTATTCTGCTTCGGCCTCTCAAGAAGCTGAAGTTATTGGAGTTACAGACCTGTGGCACCAAGCCCAGGCAAGTGTGTGTGTGTGTGTGTGTGAGTGTGTGTGTGTGTGTGTGTGTGTGTGTGTGTGTATAAAAATAAAACTTTAAAAAGCTAGAATATTCTAGAGAAAGTAAGAGGTACTAAAAAAAAAGACAAGCTGAAGGGTGTGGGTAGTAATCAGAATCCCAGGAGGAAAAAACCAAACCTAAAGACCAAATACCCCAAACCGTAAGTCAAGAAAACTTGACTGAATAATAATAATAATAATAATAATAATAATAATAATGTGTTTTGAAACTAGATGCTGGACTAGTACAATAAATAACTGAAAATAGCAACTCAGAAAAACCAGCACAAAGATACAGCCAATGGAGATGTATCTTTGAACAGTGGGGAAAATAAATCCTTTGAATATCTGGATGGTTTGAAAAAGCATTTGGTTTATAGGCAAATGGAAACTATGATCACTCTGTTCTGCAACAACCCTCAGGAGCAGAAGAACATGCAAAGATATTCAAGCAAGGTCCTGTGGGCTCAGCATGGCTGTGAGCTTTCTAGCATAAGGAGCTAGACCTGCGTGGTGGCACAGCTGTAGAGGTGCAAGCCCCATAAGCCTGGGGACCTGAGTTCAATTCCTAGGACCCGTGTAAATCTGGAAGGAGATCAACTACACACACACACACACACACACACACACACACACACCAGAGGCAAGGGAGAAAGAAACAAAGAAAAACTTTTTTTACTATCATCCAAGAACTTGGAAAAATTTTTTACGAGTTTTCCTGAGAAATCTGTACAGAACATGCTTCAAACAAGCAAGTTGTGGAGGAGATGTTTAGAGAAAGAGAAAACCATAAAGAATTCCAATTTCCAAGACCAACAGACAAGAAGCAGAGAGTACACTAACCCCTTATGACCTGACAATATGGATGGTCTATACAGCAGGTGGGAATACAACATATAGAATTAATACATAAAATACAGTATAACAGAGTACTTAGTACTCATTTTGTTGGTAGTATTAACATCAATCTGTTATTATATGTGCAACATAAAATAAAACAAGATATTGGAGAGCCTAATTTTTTTATTATTTACTGTAACTTTAAGAAATGAGATTCTATCAATGTATGATACATTGTATGACCCAGCCATACCCCCTTCTGGGCATATACCCAGAAGATTCCCCAGTATGCAATAAGGATACATGCTCCACTATGTTCATAGCAGCCTTATTTATAATAGCCAGAAGCTGGAAAAAACCCAGATGTCCCTCAACGGAGGAATGGATACAAAAAATGTGGTATATATACACAATGGAGTACTATTCAGTCATTAGAAACTGAATTCATGGAAGTGGATGGAGCTGGAGAGCATCATACTAAGTGAGGTAACCCAGTCTCAAAAGAATACCCATGGTACGCACTCACTGATAAGTGATTAGCCTAGAATATTGGGACACCAAAGACACAATCCACATACCAAATGATGTCTGACAAGAAGGAAGGAGTGGACACTGGTACTGGAAAGGATCAAAACATCAGCGTAGGGGAATACCAGAACAGGGAAGTGGGAAGGGGTGGATGGGGGAACAGGGGAGGGAAAAGGGCATGTGGGACCTTTGGGGGTGGGGAACCAGAAAAAGGGAAATGAAATGTACATATAGAATATATCCAATAAAAAAATAAAAAATTAAAAATTAAAAAATTAAACATTAAAAAAGAAAGAAAGAAAGAGAAAGTACACCCACATGAATTCACACAAACTCTATCCAGATCTTCTCCTTTGTTTTGTGTATGTTTTATGGCAAGAAAGAGCCTAGTTATAAGTAAAAGTACTTTGCCTCCAGGGAAAAAAAAGAAATGAGATTCTATCAATGTATGAATTTAAAAACAAAAGGTATATCAATGTCCTAAAATTAAAATAGTTTAGTATTTGACTAGTATTCAACTATCTAACTTATCCGAATTTGCTAGATCTGTTGCCATAAAGGGCTTATAAATAATAGCCAACTAGTAAAAAATACTCCTAGTATGCAAATTATGAATTTGAAATAAAAAAATTTTCATTAAATTAAACCTGGAGATTCTTGGGAAAATGACTGACCCAAGCAGAAAAAGACCCAGGATAAGCTGGGGACATTTCAGAGAATAGAGATCTGTGAAGACCGCCTTGGGTCATTCTGAAAGAAGGCAGCGGTGGAGGGATGGCTTAGCAGTGAAGACTGCTTGTTCAACAGCTCTAAGGACCAGAGTTCAGATCAAAGCCCTCAGCTATGAAGCTGGGAGCCACCACAAACGCTTGCAGAGTTCCATGTCTGAGCAGAATAAAGACCGGAGGAATCCAGGGCCTTGTGGGTTCTAGCTAAGCTGAAAATGGGAGCTAACTGTTCAGGTGTGAAATCCTGCCTCAAAGGAACAGACAGAGAATGCTAGGGGAAAGCACCATGCACCTCTGTGTGGGTGCACAGTGCATATATTCCCATGTGAAGACACACTCACGCAAACATACACGCATACATATAGAACTTAAATACACTAAAACTTAAGTCAGAAGCCAGTTGAAAGCATCTTCCACAGACCCAAAGGATTCAATTTGACTTTTAGTAATGATATTAATTATAGTAGATTGAAATTCATCCAATATTTTCAACCCATGAATCCATAATATATGGAGAGTAATAACATTCATATATATGTACAAACACACCTACAAACACATATATGCATATATATATATGTGTGTGTGTGCATATATATATGTATATATATACACATATGTATATATATAATCTAGATGAACAACCTTAAGAGAATGTTAGGGAACCCAATAATAATTTAAATACACAAGACAAGAAATTCGAGATTTATCCAGTCTTCAAAACTTAATATTAAAATGTGTGTCTGAACTAACACATCATCTCATATAAGATGCAGCTATTAAAGTACATCATCACCGAGGACTATCAGCACAAAAGAGATAAACACATCCGCTAAGGCCTCCTAAAAGAATAGCCCCTAAATCTGCTGGATTCTTCCTTTCCAGCTTCCATTTGGCAGTAAATAACTTGGGTACAAGATGATATTGTCCTCAGAAGCAAATGTTAAACCATCAAAATCTTGATCAGATAACCCAGGGTTTCAGTGAAAAAGAATTACAAAGAAAAAAAAATGGGAGAAACTGCAGATTAAAAAACTTAAGACAGAAATTCACGTATTCATGATAAACTATCCTAAGATGGTTACACTGTGTGGGGGCACACCTTTGAGCTGCGAAATTCTAAAAGAAAATGCATGTTTACCATTGGCATAAAAATGAGGGTCAGGATTGATTGTGAGAGCAAGAGTTGGTGATGAATGGGTTCAAATACAAAGATAGGATTCCTTTGGTACCTGCTCTCCTCCCCAGAGCAATGGGTAGTGGGAACCACTGAAACAGAAGATAGGAACAAGGGCCAGCAACGTCTGTTCACTCATCTACCCTGTGGTCCCCTTGGCTTGATGCACCAGTCACTTGATGACTCAATGCCTCCATTTCTAAAGTGTCTCTAGTCTACTTTTTCAAAATGTATCCATCGTATGAGCAAGTGAAACTCTTGCATCTGACTCTGAATCCAAGCTGTCTAGGTGATACAAATTCATTTGATCCATGTGTGCCTCATTCTTTTTGGTTTGATGTCACAAACCTTTAATCCTAGGGAGTCAGAGACATATGGATCTCTCAGACCATATGGTCTCTCAGACATATGGATCTCTCAGACCAGCCTGGTCCACAGATCGAGTTGCAGGACAGCCTTAGCTAGACAGAGAAACACTATCTCAAAAATAACAAGAAACAACAAGCAACTAACCAAGACAAAACAAAAACATTAATTTTATTGAATGTGTGAGCTTTGTGTGGTTTTTGTGGAGGGGGAGAGTGGTATGGGTGTGTGTGCCACTGTGTGCTTGTGGAGGTCAAAGGGCAATTTCCAGGAATCTGTTCTATTCTGGAGGTTAAACTCAGGTCATCTGGTTTGGTGGCAAACACACAATGAGCAATCTCTCTAGGGCCTAATAATTTACTAAATAATTAAGTATATACGCAAAACTCAAATAATACAGAATGAATTGTGTTCGTTTACACTAAGATTGCCAGAATAAATGACCATAAATCGGGTAGCTTAAAACAACAGAGATGTGTTTTTTTTCAGTTCTGTAAACCAACTGGAAATGCAAATATCAAAGTGGTAAAAGAACTGTCCTTTCTCCGATGACTCCAGGAAGAAGTTGTCCCTTAGGCTTCCTGGCTGTCTGCTGGGAATGCCTGTCATTCTCTGGCTTTCCTCCAATTTGTCTCTCCCCCATCATGTGGTCATCTTCTCTTTGTGAATGCTGATGGTCAAATCTTTTCCCTCTCTTTACAAACACATGAGTCATTTGCCTTAAGCCCACCCACAGCTGTATGACCTCATCATAGCTAAGTGTATCTGAGAAGGCTATTTCCAGATAAGGTCACATTCTCAAGTTCTGGCTTGTTATGAACTTTGGAGGTTGCTATTTGACCTACGGCAAATGATCTGGCTGCTATTTGGTAGAACAATATGCAGGCCAGACAAAACAAAACTCAATATAAAAAAAACAAAAATGATCGGTTTTGTTTTTGTCCTACAGCATAATTACGCCCTGGAAGAATTCCCATTTTTTTCCCAACAGAGCTAACTTAAGCTCCAGGAGAGCCGATTTCTTGGTCTTACATTCCAGATACAATGAATTCTCATTCCCTGAAGTTTTACGTTGGTGGTTGGTTGGTTGGTTTTTCCTTACATGTTGTTATCTATGACAGTCTTCCACTGAGGAATCATTTGAGATTTTCTTTAGGAAAAGAAGTTTATTTGGAGTATAAAATATTTAGGATGCCATTAGGAAATGAATAATGAGCTATTTTTGTCTTTGGCTGGAATTGAAGCCTACGGTATCTACCTGTCATTTTTTTTATTATTTCAGAGAAAACATTAATCAGTATGCTTTGAAGCAGTTGACATTTATTGTAGAGGACTGTCTTTTGTATAGTAGAATGTGTAACAGCATATTTGAAGTCAACTTACCAGACGCCAGTAACATCATACCCTAGTTATGACAGCTAAATATGTCTTCAGATACTGCCAAATACCTCTGTGAAGCAAAAGCCTTTCTAGTTAAGAAGCACTGTTGTACAGGAGACCAAAATCTTTTCCCTATTTTTGTATTACTGAGTGCCTTTAAGCAGCAGATTTAAAACAACCACAAACATGTGCTGATGGCTCTGTTGAGACCCTGCGTAAGGCCTCCGCTTGTCTGGCAAGGGATGCCCGAATGTCTGGGACTCTCTAAGGAGGTTCCTGAGGGCTGCTGGGGTTTCTTCACATCTTGCTGGCTGGGTTTCAAGATGGACTTCAAGATATACTTATGCCTGCTTCCCCTTCCCCATATTTCCCTATCTCTCACGTTTTATTGAGATGATCATAAAGGTCTGCCCATGTTTAAGGGGAGAAGGCAAAGTCCCCTGCCTCACTTTGATGACTGTAAGGAATAGGAGACGTGAAACCTTCTCAGCTGTGAACACAGAAGCGCCCATTCTTCCCGAACGTCAACTACGGCGACATTTATGTTTTACGTTCCTACATTTCCACATCTCAAACTCTAAATATGTAGCATCTAAGTCAATTCTGGGTGTAGATGATCCTCCTCTGGTGTGGGTAATTAGCTGTGGCGCTCAGAATATGATTATTCTTGATCTGATAGGCTCTGGACTGAAAGGAAAAGTTATCTGTCCTATACACACACACAACACACACACACACACACCACACACACACACACACACATACACACACACACAACACACACACACACACACACACACACACACCACTATTCTATAATCTGCTTGAAGAAGTGTGTACAGCCATGACTGCTCTGCTGAGCAAGCCATATGCTGCTTTCTGAATAACACCTCTTACTGCATTTTAAATAGTGTTCTTCAGGGTATTGGTTCAACCTACTGGGCATTTTCATTTTAATTGGAAAAAAATTATTTAATATATTTTGAACATGGTTTTCCCTCCCCCAACTCCTCCCAAATACTTGCCTCTTCTCCACCCACCCACCCACCCACCCACCCACCCAACTCCAGGACTTTTCTCTCTCTTTAAAACAAAAAACAGGCAAAAAAAAAGTTTTTTAAAAAGCCACAAGAAACAAATGCATAAAGCAAAACCCATAAAACACAGCATCAGAAATCACAATGTACAAGCAAAAGAATAGTAGGACAGACAAAGTGCCCAGACAAAGGACTATGCCCAAAAACAGTCTACAAAAGTACCACTGAGTTCATTTTGTGTTGGACATTTACTACTGGGTATGGGGTAGTCCAGTGGGGAAAGGTAATCATGCCTTTGTAGGCAGTTGTCTACTGGAGATGCTTCTCGGTTAGGGATGGGAACTGTCATCTGCTCCCCCGTGTCTTGTCAGCACTGGGACCAGTCGGCATGAACCCATGTCGGCCCTGTACATGCTGCCACTGTGTCTGTATGCCCTCACGTGCATCAGTCCTGCCAGATCTAGAAGACACTGTTCCCTTGATGGTGTCCATTCCCCCCGGCTCTTGCAAATCGCTCTACCTCCTGACCGAGTCATCTTTCTTCTATCAAAAGTATTCCACTTGGAGTTGAGCTTAGTACAAGGAGACAAGAGTGGATCAATTCTCATTCTTCTGCATGTTGACCTCCAGTTGAGCCAGTACCATTTGTTGAAAAGGCTATCTTTTCTCCACCGGATGTTTTCAGCTCCTTTGTCAAAGATCAATTGGCTATAGATGTGTGGGTTCAATTCTGTGTCTTCAATCCTATTCCATTGATCCACCTCTCTGTCACTGTACCAACACCAAGCAGTTTTTAACACTACTGCTCTGTAGTATTGCTTGAGGTCCGGGATATTGATTCCCCCAGAAGATCTTTTACTGTTGGTGATAGTTTTAGCTATCCTGGGTTTTTTGTTATTCCAGATGGAAATTAATAGAAAAAAAAACTGGAGAAGACCCTTGAGGACATTGGCTCAGGGGGAATGTTCCTGAACAGAGCACCAATAGCTTATGCTCTAAGATCAAGAATAGACAAATGGGACCTTATAAAATTACAAAGTTTCTGCAAGGCAAAAGACACTGTCAAAAGGACAAATCGGCAACCAACAAATTGGGAAAAGATCTTCACCAACCCTACATCTGGCAGAGGGCTAATATCCAATGTATACAAAGAACTCAAGAATTTAGACGCCGGAAAAACAAATAACCCTATCCAAAAATGGGGTACAGAGCTAAACAAAGACTTTTCACCTGAAGAAATTCGGATGGCTGAGAAACACCTTAAAAAATGTTCAACATCATTAGTCATTAGAAAAATGCAAATCAAAACAACCCTGAGATTTCACCTCACACCAGTCAGAATGGCTAAGATTAAAAACTCAGGAAATAGCAGGTGTTGGCGAGGATGTGGAGAAAGAGGAACACTTCTCCACTGCTGGTGGTATTGCAAGCTGGTACAACCACTCTGGAATCAGTCTGGTGGTTCCTCAGAAAACTGGACACGATACTTCCAGAGGACCCAGCCATACCACTCCTGGGCATATACCCAGAAGATTCCTCAGCATGCAATAAGGATACATGCTCCACTATGTTCATAGCAGCCCTATTTATAATAGTCAGAAGCTGGAAAGAACCTAGATGTCCCTCAACGGAAGAATGGATACAAAAAAAAATGTGGTATATATACACAATGGAGTACTACTCAATCATTAGAAACTGAATTCATGAAATTCTTAGAGAAATGAATGGAGCTGGAGAACATCATACTAAGTGAGGTAACCCAGTCTCAAAAGAACACCCATGGTATGCACTCACTGATAAGTGGATATTAGAATCCTAGAATCCTAGAATCCTGGGACACCAAAGACACAATCCACATACCAAATGATGTCCAACAAGAAGGAAGGAGTGGACCCTGGTTCTGGAAAGGCTCAAAGCATCGGTGTAAGGGAATACCAGAACAGAGAAGTGGGAAAAGTAGATGGGGGAACACGGGGAGGGAAAAGGGCATGGGGGACCTTTGGGGGCAGGGAACCAGATAAAGGGAAATGAAATGTAAATAGAGAATATATCCAATAAAAAAATAAAATAAAAAAAGTATTCCAATTCCCCTTCCCTTATTTCCTGACTTCAGAAGTCAGGGATTGAAAGACCTCCGTGTTCCCATAGTGACTAAGTCCCTTTCAGTCCTTGCTGTCATATTTACTTCAGAAACCTTGTGAGCTTCTTGTGTATTTGTGTACAATTCTACTGGGTCCAAGTCACAATTACAAGTCACTTACAGGTTCTCCCTCCCTAGCTGTATTTCCAGTGTGAGGCTTTCATGAATTAGCACATTTAATACGCTTAGAAACCCTTTCTTAGGAACCCTTCCTTTATGACACATATTCTCTATGAAGTACACTCAGGATCCTTGGATTTATTGATTTATTGATTTATCTATTTATCAATTTATTTACTTGTAAGTACACTGTAGCTGTCTTCAGACACACAAGAAGAGGGCACCAGATTCCATTACAGATGGTTGTGAGTCACCATGTGGTTGCTGGGAATTGAACTCAGGACCTCTGAAAGAACAGTCAGTGAGCTGAACCACTGAGCCATCTCTCCATCCCGGTTTAGTCACTTATTAATGAAGGCTTTTAGCTAGCATTTTGGATTTGGTTTTGTTCTGAAGTCATCGTTTAATTTTTTCCCATTAGTTTATTTATTTATTTATTTTTGTTAGAGACAGGGTTTCTCTGTATAGCCCTGGTTGTCCTGGAACTCACTCTGTAGACCAGGCTGGCCTTGAACTCAGAAATCTGCCTGCCTCTGCCTCCCAAGTGCTGGGATTAAAGGCATGCGCCACCACCGCCCGGCATCTCATTAGTTTATTTACAATTTTACTCATAGTTCTGGAGTTTAATCCAATCTTCAGATCACATTCCTTAAACATTCTTCATTCCATTAAAGGAATGAGTTGAATATCCTCATCTTTCAGTAGAAGGCTCCTTACTGCAAAAGAAGGAGCAGCAGCACATCCAGATCCAAAGTACACTGTCACCATAGCTAGTGACATAACCATGACCTTCCGCTGAAAATGGTAAAATCTGTCCTGCTCAGTCCTCACAGTGGCTGCGGTGAAGGACATGGAGGGCGCCAACCTCCGAATACTCCAGCTCAGCATGGCACTGCTGGGAGCTCTGTGAGAGGCACAAAGATGGAAGGACCCACTGCCCTCGTCTCGTCTCCTCATGACCTTGCTACTCAGAGCCTGAGGTCATTTTTTATCCCTAACTTAAAGGCATTTGCCATAAGGAAATACTGAGCAGAAGAAACAGTACAAAAGTCTAAAACAACAAGAAACAACAATGAGGCCAAAACCATGCAAACTAGGTAGGGTGGCTAATAAATTATTTATTTTCCAGTGAAATGGGCCAATTCAAGCCAGATAAAAATTTAAATAAAAAAAAAAAATCAAAGGACTACCAAAAAAAAAAAAAATAGGTTTCGCCGGGCGGTGGTGGCGCACGCCTTTAGTTCCAGCACTTGGGAGGCAGAGGCAGGTGGATTTCTGAGTTCGAGGCCAGCCTGGTCTACAGAGTGAGTTCCAGGACAGCCAGGGCTACACAGAGAAACCCTGTCTCGAAAAACAAAACAGAACAAAAAAAAAAAAAAAACAAAAAAAAAAAAACAAAAAAAATAGGTTTCTTGGGAAGATGCTCTCAGGCAGGCTCAGTAATCCCAAGGATACCAGGGGAATACTCATAGAGAGGGAGACAGAGGGAAGGGGAAGAGAGAAAGAGAGAGAGAGAGAGAGAGAGAGAGAGAGAGAGAGAGAGAGCTCATGTGTGGGGAGAGAAGAAACCTCAGTGTCTGTATTGTACAGGGAAGAGTTTCTGAGGGGAAGAGAAAGCCCAGCCCTTAGGCTGCAAAGTTCAAGGAGGAAGATAGGGTATGCCATGTAGGGCCTGAGAGATATTGGGAGAACCTGGAGGCCACGTCCACTTTTGTTTGTAAAAGTTGCACCTTGGCTGTTTGTCACAGATCTGAGACCCAACAGTGGCACGTGCCTTCTTTAATCCCAGCACTTAGGAGGCAGAGGCAGAGTGGTCTCAGACTTGGAGGCCAACCTGGTCTACATAGTGAGTTCCAGGCACACAGGGCTCCACAGGGAGAACCTGTCTGGAAAACAAAACAAAACAAAACAAAAAAACAACAAACAACTACACAAAGAAACAGAAAGTAGTACTCTGCTTTAAGCAAGTCATTCATTCTCTCTTTTTATCACGGGTGGTGGTGATATGATATGTGAAATAGTTCCATTCTGGGTATTTTTTTTTTTTACCATGTGTTATCTCTGCAGACAACAGCCACTGCACATCAGGTGCCACTGTCTAACATTTCTTTTATTTCCCAGATCCTTGTAATGTTTTCCAGGCTTTAAACTCCCATTGGCAGGCTTCTTGAGATTTTTCTCTGCAGACACCTTTTTCCTAAAAATTGCTGAGCCTTCCCTGTAGAGTTCTCCAGGCACTCTGGGGTTCTTCTCAGTCCTGCCCGTGGCTACTGTCTTGGTTTACTTGGCAGGGCACTGTTGCTAGTCCCCCCAAATGTAGTTGGCCTTCTAATGCAGCGGGTCTCCCAATTCCTAGCACTGCGACTCTTGAATTCAGTTCCCCAGGTTGTCTGTCGTGACTACCAACCGTAGAACTACTCTGTTGCTACTTCATAAGTATACTTTTGCTACTGTTATGAATTTTAATGTAAATATTGGCTATGCATGATATCTGATATACGACTCCCAAAGGAATCGAGACTCACAGGTCCAGAACTGCTGGTCTCATACTTTCTGACAAACTGCCCTCAATGGCCAGTGGCATAAAACAGCCTTGTGAGAAAGCTTAGAAATGTGTGGGCCAGGAATTAGGACAGCACACAATAGAAAGCAATGTTCTCGGAATCGTGGAGCTTCAGCTGGAAGTCTTAAAGGCCGGGAACGGCTCAGTCCTCTGGCTGCTGGCTATATTAAGCCAGAACTGCCTTTACATATCTGCTTGATGTTGACTGTTGATCAGGGCTATTGGCAAGAAACTGACTATGGCCTCTACAGGTGTTGTGATTTTGTGAACCCATTTGAACCGCCTCACAGCATGGTATCTGATAAAGGTTTAAAATCACATATTCCAGAGAGCAGGGTGGAAGTTTGTGTCATTTTTATGAACTAGAGTTGTTTGCCATAGAAGATTAATGTACAGACTTTGGGTATTTAAGCCCTGTATATCCCAAATAAAAGATAACCTCTTGACTGGCTTCTGGAAGGCCTCTAAACCCTCAGTTTACTCTCCCTGTCAAGAGCCTTATGCCATACCAGAGTGTATACTGATAGTGTGAATATATGGTATCAATCTCACATCCTGAGGAGGGCCTGAGTAAGTCTGGTAATATAGGCTGGCATTCTGTGGCCATATGAATGGAAATCCTGGCTGGCAATGCTTATGTGGGCTTTTCTGATTGGCAGTATATTATCAGATTGTCCCACATTATGACTGAGAGAATTGAATGCTGTGTACATAGCTCTATCAGGACAGACAGAGGGTCATTCATGCCTGATCTCTCCTTGACTACAATATGGACTTTTCTTTGCTGATTCTAACCTTGCTCTTCACTATAAAAACCATAATCAGGACTGTTAAAGCATGTCTGAATGTTGTTGTTCCAGCTACTGAATCATCCTTTGGCTCTTGTGGATTTCCTGGGAATTTGATTTGTGGGAATCTTTGGTTCCAAGGTATTGGGGGTTTTAGATGAACACATTGAAGCCTAATAGAGAAAGGCTACTCATTCACTAGTTGAGAAAGAATTGTCTGCAGGTGCTTTCACGTGCATAGTGGGTGATAGTTTGGAGGTTCTTTCTACAGGAGATGGTTTAAACATTCCGATATCATGGTGCGTAGGTTCTAAGATATTTCAAGCAAGCAAGGTGGAAGGGCAGACCATTTTCCAAACTGGCTTCCAAAAGCTCCGCTCAGAATCAAAGGCAGAACAGACCCCAGAATGAAACCAGAGAAGCATCCATATCATAAGGTAAAAATGCAAGATGGTAGGTATTTTGGTAGCTGTTTTATTTGACTTTCGTTAAGTAGAATGTTTGCATTACTAGACTCAATCTCATAGGAGCACGTTTGTGTCTCAATCTACTTTCACTTTAAAGACTTTCAAAGCTCATGTCACTGTCACAGACTGAGATCATGAAAACTTCACCATGTCCCTTGGCTGACCCATCATCATTTTTGGAAATAAGGACTTTGGAAAAGGAATTGGGCGGAATCCGATGACACACACTCTGAAGAGACACTTCAAACCAAGGAACCTCGTTAGTACAGGGCGGTAGTCAGCCTTTATAATTCACCAGTTGCATGACTTTTAATCCTTCTTTAAATGGAATTTTTAGCTACAGGTGAAGAGCACTTCTCTTAAAGAAGTTGTTGATCACCTGGATGACTTTTCTTCTTAAACAAGCCTGCTTGACTCATAGCTCTTCTTGATACTGTAACCCATGCACGGTTGTACAAAGTCACCAGCAACCGATACATTCTAATATCTGGACCTTAGTTATAGGATGCTTATGAATCATAGCTTTGGGTGTGTGGCCTGTGTCCTAAAAGAGCACTGGAAAGTGATTCAACTCATTATTGTAATCTTTTCAACAGGTTATTATCTCAGGGAAGTGGCCTACCTCTTCCCCATGTCAAGGTCTCTACTTGGCAAAACTTTAGTTTCTGATGATCTCATTATCACCCCGAATGTGGCAGGGACACAGTTTGCACTGATTTAAGCCAGCTGAGCTGCTACTGGCTGCATGTGAAAGCAGCTGTAGATGCCAGAGGAGACTCGAACTCGATAGAACTCACCGTGTCTTTCCCTCAATTCCTACTGTTTGCTGCCCTCCAACTCTCTTCGCCTAGCCCAGAGGCCCCATGTCGCCAGAGAAATGGCTGCAGACAGTTCTAGGTCACAGCTTCCCAAAGCAGAGAGAAGAAACTGTCACACATTCAAGTCTGAAACATTCTGGGTATGATCTGAGGTTCATCCCAGTTTCTCTGCAAGCTGAGAGGCCATTGGTGCTTTGAGTCACTTATGTCCTTCATAAATTTGAAGCAAACGGTGGGCAAGAATACCCATTTTCTACTCTAACAACAAAATTCTTTTGTTTATTTTGATTTAGTAGACTCCATACTACCGCCACCAAAATATACTAGGATATATTTTTAATATAATCCTAGAGAAAGGAGTAAGTTCTTTTAAATTGTTGGGTTCGATTAAAAGTGATATAAAAAAAAGCAAAAGGGAATAATGTCTATTTTCTCTTGTGAATTAATATTAAATATTAACAACAATGCTAAGTATATGCTCATTTGTTTTTTAGTAAACAGTGTGAGAAATACAATTACAAAAGAAAATATGAGACATACTTTGGGGCTTTCTGAGGTAATTGGCTAGGAATCCCTGTGTGTCCTGGAAGTTCTCATTATTTTTAAAACAAATATTTCCTTGTGGGCAAGTGGGGTGAGTGCCTAGTAATATTTGTGGAATTGCTGTCTCCTCCCTGGGTAGAATGATATCTTTTATAAATAAGTAATGAGGGCTTTTGAAAGTTTTATTCAGTAATCAAAGTAGCTGTGGAAATAGTCTGAATAAAAAATATGCAAATTTAAATAAATGTCACCAAGTCTTACATTCTCTTAACTACTCTATGAAACTTATTTTCTGGATAATGTAATTATAATTTTTCCTGTAGGAAAACATTAAGTACAGGGAATCAACATATAAAAATAAAATCTTGCTTGAATATGGTACATACATGCTAAATGGTGTTACTTCAAGACTCAAAACTCATGAATATTTCAATTCTATATTAATTGTAACAAAAAAACATGCCTTAACTGTGTATACCACTTAAAGAAAGATAGTAATTTTATTTTGTAACAGAATATTCTTCTATCTATGCAATTATTGTGTAATAAATTGTCTTACTCTGAAAAGATGTCATTTTTTTAACATTGTCTTTCCGTGAGTATGCCAATTCTTAAGAGCACAGTATGTTATGGATAATGGAAATATACTTTTAGGATTGCCTCTTAACGTTAGTATAAATATGAGTCTCTGGTAAGCCTCAGCGTGAGCAAAAGTAGCTGGTTTATTTTTCTTGAGTTTCATCAGCCCTAAAAAAGGACATCTCCAGCCTGTTGGTGACTATTTTAGTGTAGTTCTTAATGTGATAGTTGGGAAAGAAGGAAAATGAATTATAGTTCAGAAAGAGATGTGCATTCCGTCCACTTACAACTCAGGCTTTTAATCCTTGGATAAAAAACGTTGATGAGAATGCACTTTGGAAGGCATAGCAGTTGCCTCTACCTTACAAGGATGTAGCCACTTGTATGGCCCTGTTATTTAAACATATGAATTAGTCAAAATAGTGATGTGAAAGATACACTAAATAAGGCAAACTAATTTCTCATCATATTGCCTGTTTTGATTTATTAGAGAAGTGTATCACTGTTCTTACATACCTGACACTCCAAAATATCAAAGGCAAATGAGTTCATTGATTTGACTGATTTTTTTTTTTTCAGGGAGGGTTGGTGGTTAGGTTTTTTTGTTTGTTAGTTTGTTTGGTTTTTTTTGAGTGTGTGTCTCTGTAACCTTAAAAACTAAAAAAGCTTGGAAGGTAGTAAAAATATGTCTTCAATTTATTTTATTTTCTTGGTTCTACTTTTAGATGAATTAATAGAAAACACATCATTAATTTCATGTTATATTTGTTGGCCCATAGCAAGATGCTAATCACTTTAAAATTAATTTTTATGTACATCATTTCATTTTCTACTGAGAGATTATTACTTTCCCACTCAATATGTCATAAGATTCAAAGATATTACATTGTCTTCTTTCTCTGATGACTTAGAACACTGGTTCTCTCTATGGTCCAAAGGGTCATAATCTATTTGCAAACAGGGTTCTCTAACAGATATAATTTTTAACGGACAGGATGCCCAGTATTTTAAGATGTTCAATTTCTTCACAAGTTTTGTTTTAATTTTATTTTTTAAGCATTTATTTATTTTTATTTCTATGAGTACACTGAAGCTATCTTTAGATACACACTAGAAGAGTGCATTGGATCCATGACAGATGGTCGTGAGCCACCATGTGGTTGCTGGGAATTGAACTCAGGACCTCTGGAAGAGTAGTCAGTGCTCTTAACCGCGAGCCATCTCTCCAGCCCCTATCAGATATTCGGAATAGTAGAAATTAACATTATAATTCATAACTGTAGCATAATTACAGTTATGAAGTAGCAATGAGAATAATTTTATGGCTGGGCTCACTACACCATAGGAAACTGTATTAAAGGATCACGGCGTTAGGAAGGTTGAGAACCACCGACTTAGAGGGAACAGAAAAAGTAAGACGTAGGAAATAGTTAAGTAGTAATTCAGTACTCAATTAGGGCACAGTGATAAAAAGCAGGTGCCATGGACATTCAAAGTATGTGCAAGCATATTGATACCAGTTCTGCTTGTCATAAGAAAACACTAGAAACAATGAAAATGCTCTATCAGCAGAGAGGATAAATTCATAGTTGTTTCTTTTTTACTTTTTGGTTATTTATTTATTTTATTGACAATAGATTTTTTCTTTTCTTTTTTTTTAATTTTCTATATTCTTTGTTTACATTCTGAATGCTTTCCCCTTTCCCAGTCCCCCCCTCACCATATGTCCCCTAAGTCCTCTTCCCTCTGCCCATTCTCCAATCACCCCCTCCCATTTCTCTGTCCTGGTACTCCCCTACAGTGCTGGATCAAGTCTTTTCAGGACCAGGGCCCTTTCCTCCCTTCTTCTTGGGAATCATATGATTTGCTAATTGTGTCTTGAGTATTCAGAGCTTCTGGGCTAATTAATATCCACTTATCAGTGATTCATTTCATGTGTATTCCTTTGTGATTGGGTTACCTAACTTAGGATGATATTTTCCAGTTCCAACCATTTGCCTACAGATTTCATGAATTCCTTGTTTTTAATTGCTGAGTAGTATTCCATTGTATAAATATACCACATTTTCTGTATCCATTAAAACTATTAGCTACATCTCTGTATTATTAGCCTTGATGACCATTACGCTGTCCTGGTTAGTTTTTTTGTCAACCTGGCTGAAGTTAGGGTCATCCAGGACGAAAGTCCTCCATCAGAGTGGCCCATAGTCAAGTCTGAGGGGAGGGAGCATTTTCTTGGTGATTGATGTGGAAAAATCCAGCTCACTGAGGGTGGTCACCTCTAGGCAGGACTGTGGAGAGCAAGCCAGTAAGCAGTGTTTCTCCATGGTCCCTGCTTCAGTTCCTGCTCCCAGGTGCCTGCCTAGGACTCCTGCTCTGGCTTCCTTTGAAGATGCTTGGTGACTTGGGCGTGTAGATGACATAAAGCCTTCTCTCCCCCAGTTGCTTTTGTTTCTGGTTTTTATCTCAGCAACAAACAGCCAAGTAGGACACATGCATGTTGTAGAGCATCCAGACAGCTCCATTTAGAAAACGATGCAATTCGATCCCCTTCTGAAACCATACGCCAATTTAAACTCATCAATTTAAATGAAATCCTTTAAGTACTAGGTGAAGAAAAAATATAAGAGCATCTCCTTTTAAAATTAGATTGGGAAAATTCTAACTTCCTTTAAAAAATGCAGGAGTTATTCCGAAGCAGACAAAACTGATCACGCTTAAAAACCTTGTGATAAAACGACCATGAGGAAAGTCGGAAAACTGGCACATTAGAACGAAGGCCATCTCTAAAAGTATTATTAATCCAAGAGAAACAATGCACAAGGACAGGAAAAGCTGGTTTGTAGTAAAGCCTTGACATTCTTTACAACAAACGATTTACAAATTAAGCTCTGGTGATTTTCCTTGTAGTCATCAGAGTAGAAAATAGCAGGTTCTTTTAGAGAGACAGTTGGGAAGTGCATTGGAATCAGGAACCACCACTGGGGCATGCTGCTCCCTGGCTTGCTCTCCATGGCTTGCTAAGTTTGCTTTCTTATATACCTCAGGACCACCATGCCCAGGTCCCGGTGAGCGGGGTCCTCCCATTATCAATCATTAACCAAGAACATGTCCCGCAGGCTTGCCTATAGTCTGGTCTGATGGAGGCAGTTTCTCCGTGCAGGTTCACTTTTCCCAGACAATGCTAGCCTGTGTTGAGTTGCCGAGAAAAAAAGTATCTGAGACTTGAGCAGAGCAGCACTTCCTAGTCTCTGGTCAGCATTGGTTCTAGGAGTCAAGCTCACCTAAGTTCTCTAAAAGATACGCCATTCTGACTCTAGGCAGGTAAATATTTCAGTGACTCAAATGTGTGGTTTAATTTCAAAAGGTCTATGAACTTCTCAAGTTCCTTTGTGTTACTGATTTTTTATTTTGTCTTGTAATACTCAAAGACAGCCTTTTATATGTTTGTAATCCCATTATATTACTGAGAATTATTTTATCATCTGTCCTGAAAAATGCCCCATGTTGTATATTTGATAAAGCCATGGATGGCTTTGTATCTCTGTTAAATGTCTATTTTTCTAGGACATTTGCAAATCAAAATATTGCATTTTTAATAAATGTAGTTGGTGTAGTTGGGCTCATCACCTCCAGAATTTTTCTTTTATAATTTTGGTATGTTTTTTATCTCCTCTACCTGGTAAGACATTGTTCCTAATTTTTCCTCCGTTGTTACTTTATGCCATTCTTTTAACATCTTTAAAGTAGAATACCGAAAGATTTGTTAAATAAGTTGAACATTGCTGCTTTCTTAGAATACTCTTTATTCCCTGCCACCTGCTTCCCTACGTTTGCTTTATATGTCCCATGTTTTGTCAGCAACTGGGGATTTTAATCAAAGAATGTGACAGACTTCTCAAAGGGTGTCTGTTGTCAGCGTGGTGAGTTCTCTGACCTATTTCGGTAAGCTCTGTATTCTTTATCACGCATGAACATGATACCCTCCCTCTATACCAGGGGTTCTCAACTTTCCTAATTCAGGGACCCAAGGGGGTAATGGGCCATAGGTTGAGAGCTGCTGGGCTATATGCCTTCCTTGGAAGTCAAATAAATCCTCAGAGATCTGGTTATAGTTTTGAAATCCATTCGTCCCCATTCATTGCTAAGTATCTCTGTCTGGGACAATCTGCTCTACCTACCTCAGCTCAACTCTGCTGTAACAGCCCTCCCGTTTGCTCACAGGGCCTTGAGGTTAGCCAGTATTGAAAAGTGGAGGCTTGTCCAATTTGCTCTGAACATTCACATAGCATTGTGCATGCGTGTGACCTTTGGGATTCCCAGTAATATGCCGGAGCTTTGCATAGTCAACTGTAGATATCTTCTGAAGTTTTCTCTTGAAAGATGTTTGGTTAGAGTCACACCAAGATACTTTATATTGTTTGTGGCTATTGTGAAGGGTGTCATTTCCCTAATTTCTTTCTCAGCCTGCTTATCCTTTGAGTATAGGAAGGCTACTGATTTGCTTGAGTTGATTTTATAACAAGTCACTTTGCTGAAGTTGTTATCAGCTGTAGGAGTTCTCTGGTGGAGTTTTTTTGGGTCACTTACGTTTACTATGATATCATCTGCAAATAGTGAGAGTTTGACTTCTTCCTTTCCAATTTGTATCCCGTTGACCTCCTTATGTTGTCTAATTGCTCTAGCTAGTACCTCAAGTACTATATTGAAAAGATATGGTGAGAGGGGGCAGCCTTGTCTAGTCCCTGATTTTAGTGGGATTGCTTCAAGTTTCTCTCTGTTTACTTTGATGTTGGCTACTGGTTTGCTGTATATTGCTTTTACTATATTTAGGTATGGGCCTTGAATTCCTGTCCTTTCCAAGACTTTTAGCATGAAAGGATGCTGAATTTTGTCAAATGCTTTTACAGCATCTAATGAAATGACCATGTGGTTTTTTTCTTTGAGTTTATTTATATAGTGGATTGCATTGATGGATTTCCATATATTGAACCATCCTTGCATCCCTGGGATGAAGCCTACTTGATCATGGTGAATGATCGTGGGATTGCAAGCTGATGCAACCACTCTGGAAATCAGTCTGGGGGGGTCCTCAGAAAACTGGGCACGACACTTCCGGAGGACCCTGCTATACCATTCCTGGGCATATACCCAGAGGATTCCCCAGCATGTAATTGTGGGGAGCCGATGGCCGGCCCAAAACATCCTGCCGGCCCAAAACATCCTGCTGGCTTGAAGTAAACAAGTCAGTGCCAGGTGCTGGGTAGTTTACCATCCCTTGGTCTCCGCCTCTTCCGAGCTGCAGCCAATCAGGGAATAACACGTCCGAGGCAGGGGTTGCAGCCTATATAAGGGATGGGCTTCTGGGTATCTGGGTCTCCGCTCTGTAGGCTTATGCTCTCCCTCTCAGGAGCATTAAAGCTTTTCTGCAGAAGGATCTTGAGTGTGCCGCGTGGTTCTTGCTGGCGAGACGGTAGCGCGGGATGTCTGGTGCGGAAACCCGGGAAACGAGACTTCATCATCGTCAGCACCATCGGAGACCCCTTGGCTACAAGGAAGATTCAGAACTGCAGGCAGATACGTTCGGAGAGGTATGTTCTTCTTTGGCTTTGACTTGGGATTGTCGCCACCCTGGGAAGGTAGCATTGAAGCTTTTGTGACCATTCTTGGAGCCCTTTTAATCTTTCTCTTTGCCATGTATGAATGCTCCAGGTCTTTGACTCTTGCCTCACAGAACAAATTAGGTAGAGATCTTGACCGTAAAATGGTGGAAAGAGACTTGAGGCAGGGGACAAAAGCAATTGGGAAACTTGTTAAAAACTGTTTAGAAGATAAAGCTTGTAGGGCTGCCATGGTGGAAGGTCGGAACACCCTTGAAGAAGTCCAGGATAGCATATCAGAAACCAAGCGTAGTGAGAGGTTGGGCGCGCGCAAGAAAAAACCAGTCCCAAAAAAGGAAAAAGGACCTCCCGGAGAGTCTAGAGACAAGGGAGTGAATGTGTCAGATCTTAAGGAACCTTCTATTGTTAAGCCAAGAGGAGGAGCTAGCTTATATCCAGTACATGATCTTAAGGCTTTAAACTTTGATAACTCTGATAGTTCTAATAGCTCAGAGGATGAGGTCTTGGACCCCGATGAAGAGGCTGAGTTAGAGGAGGAAGCTGCCAGATATGAGGAGGAAAGATACCATCAAGATGATCAAAGGCAGAATAGTAAAGAACCTCGAAAACGGCAACCCCTAACATCCCTTTCACAGGTTGTTCCTTCGGCGCCTTCTCCCTATGAGACACGCCCGAAGTCTTGCTCCTTTTTGTCTGAAAAGGTAAAAAGAAAGCTGCGCCTTGCTTACCCAGTCTTTGAAGGTACAGAAGGAGAGCAAGTAGTACCTATATACCCTGTCCAAAATCAAAGAAGACAGGGCCTGGGTTTTTCCTAGGTGCCACTGGGGCAGCACGACCCATACCATGGAAGACAGAGGACCCGGTATGGGTTCCCCAGTGGCCGTTAACCTCTGAAAAACTAAAAGCTGTGACTAATCTTGTTGCAGAACAATTGGCTTTTTGTGCACAAATGCAAGTCACACATATTATGGGCTTGCCATATAACCCTCAAGGACAAGATATTATTGAGCGCGCACACCGTACGCTCAAATCATATCTAATTAAACAAAAAGGGGGAATAATAAAAGATCTGCCCCCCGTGCCACGGGTTGCCATAGCAGTGGCACTCTTTACTATAAATTTTCTAAATTCAGATAAGCATGATCAGACCGCAGCAGAGCGACATTGCTCAGACCCGCATCGACCTAAAGAATTGGTAAAATGGAAGGATGTGTTGACTAATGAATGGAAAGGCCCGGATCCTATTCTAATAAGATCCAGGGGAGCCGTTTGTGTCTTCCCACAGAGTGAAGAAAACCCCTTCTGGGTCCCTGAGAGGCTTACTAGAACAATTTTGGAGCAGAAGGACACCGCAGATCGCCCAGTCACTCACACTCCGAGAGTTGAGAGCAGCCATTATCCAGGTCAACTCTATGCGCCTTGACCTGTCCTTGACGGAGGGACTATCATCATGGATCGCTTCAGCTGTCTCCTATTTTAAGGACTGGGTGGGGGTGGGATTGTTTGGCGCAGCCCTTTGCTGTGGACTGGTGTTACTTCTCTGGCTGGTCTGTAGGCTCAGGGCTCAAACCAAGAGAGACAAGGTTTGAGCTTATTGCCCAAGCGCTTGTGGCTCTGGAACAAGGAGCTCCCACTGACATTTGACCAACAATGCTCAAGCAGTAGGCCGCCGGCTGGACAGCTCTTGCACACCCGGAGCTTAGACTCATTGCACAGGGTAGAGTGTTCAGCTTGAGCAGCCCATGGGGGATGCCGAGCAAAGCATCGCACAGAGAGACACCTGACATAAGGGTCTCTCTGGGAGGCATGTTGTCCTGCATAAGGGTTGCCTGCCCTAGTTTCCCTTTCCCAGAAAAACGGCAGAGTGACAGGTCGAGGGTGCTTCGGGTCAAACCAACAGCCTAGTGGCGACTCTCGTACGAAGTCTTAATTTTGTTGCTTGGGAGTTCGACCTCTGTCTCCACCCCTTAAAGATTGGGTGACCTACTTGCTATAAGAGCAAAAGGGCCTCATTATTAGATTGTCTTGAACCCTAAAGGTCCAGACAAGAGCCTAAAGGTTGATCGACAATCTAAGGTCTTTATTTTAAATAATAAAAAAGGGGGAGATGTGGGGAGCCGATGGCCGGCCCAAAACATCCTGACGGCCCAAAACATCCTGCTGGCTTGAAGTAAACAAGTCAGTGCCAGGTGCTGGGTAGTTTACCATCCCTTGGTCTCCGCCTCTCCCGAGCTGCAGCCAATCAGGGAATAACACGTCCGAGGCAGGGGTTGCAGCCTATATAAGGGATGGGCTTCTGGGTATCTGGGTCTCCGCTCTGTAGGCTTATGCTCTCCCTCTCAGGAGCATTAAAGCTTTTCTGCAGAAGGATCTTGAGTGTGCCGCGTGGTTCTTGCTGGCGAGACGGTAGCGCGGGATGTGTAATAAGGGTACATGCTCCACTATGTTCATAGCAGCCCTATTTATAATAGCCAGAAGCTGGAAAGAATCCAGATATCCCTCAACGGAGGAAAGGGTACAAGAAATGTGGTATATATATGTGGAGTACTATTCAGCCATTAGAAACAATGAATTCATGAAATTCTTAGAGAAATGGATGGAGCTGGAGAGCATCATCCTAAGTGAGGTAACCCAGTCTCAAAAGAACACTCATGGTATGCCCTCACTGATAAGCGGATATTAGCCTAGAAGTTTGGAATACCCAAGACACAATCCACATATCAAATGATATCCAAGAAGGAAGGAAGGAGTGGCCCCTGGTTCTGGAAAGCCTCAGTGCAACAGTGTAGGGGAATACCAGAACAGGGAAGTGGGAAGGGGTGGATGGGGAGGGTTTATGGCACTTTTGGGGAGGGGGAATCCAGGAAAGGGGAAATCATTTGAAATGTAAATAAAGAATATATCAAATAAAAAATACATAGTAAAAAAATTAAGAAAGAAAGATGTTTGGTTAGCTCATTATTTCTCTCAACTGTTATACCTCATGTCAGGCAGCTAAGTATGGTCAACCATACCTCTGTCTATTATCAACAAGTGTATCAAGGGAAGTAGAAATGCCACCCTTCATAGAGTCTCTGAGCTACTTCAAACAGCCACTTTGTGAGTACATCTTTTAGGAACTCATCAGGTATCTCAAGTAGTTACAGCTGTGTTGAAGTGGAGGAGTTTGGGTGAGTGTCTAATCTTATTTCTTCCTCCAATGGCTTCCAGGTTACATATTTTCTTTGTAATTATGGGTTATTGATTTTCAAAGTTAAATGTTAAAATGCCTTAAAGCTTATCATTCTCACCAAGAGCCAATGTCTTTTCAATGACAGTTTTCTCATAGAGTGCTGGAAGTGTTTGGGTAAGACTTTTGTTCTGAAAATTTAGTTGTGATGATTTTGTCAAATGTGTATTGTTTTTTTGAAATAAAAAAGCAAACATCCTTACCTCTATCATTTATTGATATAAACATATACTACATTAGTAATATGAAGAGGGAAATCAGAATGAATACTCACAAACAAGATGGCTGCTAATAAAATAGAGCTTGGATGTTACTAAGCAAATACCACATTTCTACAATGCAATAAAGTTAAATAGTTTTAGTAGATCAATGATGAAAGCTTTCACAACTAGCCATCCTTTTTTATGCAAAAGACTTTAAACAACATTTGCCACCACCCCCCAACTTGCTTCCTGGAACAAAGGAGGGGAATAGAAGGAAGGAAAATGATGCTGATGATCCTTCTCAGACTGTCTGTACTGGCCTGAGCATCTTCTGATGATTGAGAATGATACTTTGCAGGGAACAATGCTTTCTGTGGTTCCTTTCTGATGTTTTAAATCTGATTCATAAAGAAGGCACAGAGCACACGAAAAGGTTTGTGGACTTCCCAAATTCCTTTGTGGTACTGATTTTTTATTTTGTCTCGTAATACTGAAAGACATCATTTTATATTATTTTAATCCCATTATATCACTGAGAATTCTTCTGGAGAATTATTTTAGCGAAACCACATTCTATGATGTCAAAATTAGCAAAAATAATTCCCTAATATAACTTAGTTATTGATTTCGTATAGGATTGTTTAAATTTCAACAGAAGAGACATATTCTCTTTGAAATTTAAACAGTATTATGTGAGGAACACTTGATTTGAAATATGAATGATACAATGCATATTCACACACACAACCACAAACCTTGATATATAATTTATTCAAGAAGGAACTTATGTTCTCTATTGTTGGTAGAATAAATCTCTGTAGATCTGAGGGTTTATATAAGTACAAGTGTATTATGCTACAGTTCTATAGTTCAGAAGTCCTACAGGGCTTTACATGGACTAAGAATCCATGTGCCAGCAGATTGCATTACTTTCTGGAGGATATAGGAGAGAGTAGATTTCCTTTCTTTATCAGCTTCTATAGATGTTTGATTTCTTTGGCTCATGTATGCCTTCATTTTCAAAATCAACTGCTTAAAATATCTCTCTCAGCTTCTGCCAAAATAACTTTTTCGCTAATCAGTTTTTCTCTAAGAAAATTTTCTGCTTTTCTGGGAAAATTGATGATACTGGACCAGCCTCGATTGTTGAAGATAACTTACCCATTTCAAGTCAATAACCTCAATATCTAACAGTTCTCTGTTTTTTTTTTTTTCATGTAGAATAGACATTTACAGAGTCTGGAAGCTAAGGACTCAATGATGGACATTAGTCAGTCACAGTAGAGTGAATTTTAAAACCATTGTATAGCAGTACCTGCAAAACACATAACAAGTCTGATTCCGAGACAAAAGCTAGCCTTTCATTATGTGGTAGACTGGAGGTGAAGAGCAGTGTTAGGGGCTTTGCTTAGCATAAGAAAGACCTCGGGCTTCTTTCCAGCACTTCTGAAAACGACCAAACAGATGGATACTTCTTAAAATGTAAAGGAAGCATTTCTTCCTGTGCTAGCGTTTCCAAAGGAGGACTTTACATGGAGGTCAGTAAAGGGCACAAGATGAATTACTTGATGTACACATCACTTGAAGTCACTCATTTAAAACTCAACATAGTCTCAGATAGCCAATTAACCTTTGCTGACATGCAACACCTGATCTTTCTTGTGCTCAACAGATGTCCTATCTGGAAAGGGGTGGTGCCTGATGGGTAGTGGTTGAAGAGGCCTGGTGAAGAGGTGATGTAAAGACAGACCATCACACTGATGAGAATGGAGGAATAACCTCCTTCCTCTGCTCACACTCCTGGCCTATTCTGTGTTTGTTTTTTCTGTCTTTGGAAACATTGTTCTTCTGATAAGGACATTAGATAGAGACTGGAGGGGCAGCGGTTGTAAGGGGCCTGAGCTCAACGGATCCAAGAAAATCATGTCTCAGTCCAGAAAGTTCAGAAGAGAACTCTGGCTTCTTTTCCCCCTTCTAAATGAACACTACAGCCTGGTATCAGCACATGAGGTCCAGTCACTAATCTCTTCTGGTGAACAGCTTCGGAACTGGATTTCTCGGTCTTTCCGATGGAAACAGATTATTCTAACTCTCCATTTTTCATCCCATCTCCTTAATGATATTACAGCCACCCCGACAAATGGTTGGAATGTTTTTTATACATTTTATCAGAGCTCTGTTGTCCCATAATTTTCTCCTGGTTACAAAAATGGAGTTTACCCCTAGCCTTCAGTGGAGATCTAGCATTCCAAAAAACTCAAGTCACAAGAATTAATCTAGCAAGACCTGCTAATCTCTTGGCCAAAGGGCCTCACAAAAGCTGATTTTCCTATAGCCAGGCTAAAGAGATGGCAAAAATAATCATTCCCTTAATAAATAATGTACATTTCTTTCCCAGAATCCCAACCCTCTATCAGTCTCTAGAGAATTGGCCATGAGATAAGATGTGTCTGTTCAGGATCATTGGAAATCAGAACTTCTGGATATGAATATCCTGACTCAGAAGAAAAGAGAAGAGAAGAAACAAATAAAAAAACTAAACAGAAAAAACTATAACTTTTCTTTTTTTCTGTCTCTTTGTTTTGGATGCTAGGCAGAATCTAAGCATGCTTTCTTCAGTGCATCGGGCCTTTTCATTCTTTATCAGAAGCTACATCTTTTTGACCATCTGGCTGATTGTCAAACATCTATACATAACTCAGATCTGTGGATTTTTCTCTTTATTTTCCCTATCTCCCTCCTTCTGGCAGCTGCTAGGATTTACAGCTAATAAAATTTTCCTCTAGCATCCTTCTCATACTAGTGAGAGCCCAGAGAGAGGAGCCCAAACTCTCCAGTCACATTTCCTTAAAGGTTATCCTCTCTGCACAGCAAGCACACATTATATACACATTATAAATTATTATACACATTATTTATGTTCGTATCCATTTCCCCAACCAACTTTTTGCCATGGCTTTCGCTAGTATCCCTATATAATCTAGTGTCCCTGCCTATATTTCCAATGACCTACTTTTGAACTCAGTTTGCTCAAATGAAAACTTAGTGTCCAAACTTGATAATCCTGACTTTCCTACCACACAAACATATTTTCACAATATAGCCAAAATATAGTTTAATACAATTTCAAGTGTATTATACAGAGAGGGTCCTGGGCTGAGTGTAGAGAAGGAACAAGGGAAGGGCCTGAGATGATCAAAAGAGACAATGTCGAGAACCAGAAGCTATAGGAGAAGATTCTGTAACCTATGTGAAGGGCTCAGAGAAAGATCTAGTCCAGACTGAAAGGAAAAGATTCGAGATGACAGACTCCTGAAAGACAATCCTATTCAGGAGTAAGAATTTCCTGCCGTGTGGTTTGAGTCCTGTCTCTTTCTTTATTCATATCCAGAAGATATGACTTTCAATGATCCGGGATGGACTGCTTTTGAATATAGAGTCTTTAAAATGGTGATCAGTTCTAAAGCTAGCTTTACTCCCATTCTACTGGTATAGTATGAGATCTATAAATAGGGAAGACTTAGGGCTGGCGAAATGGATCAGTCATTAAAAGCACTCACTGCTCTTGCAGATGACTCCTTGGTTCTCATAACCCAAATAGTGAGGCTCACAATCACCTTCCATCCCAGTTTTAGAAAATCAACCCCAAGGGGTGTTGGATCCTTTGGAACTGAAATTACAGAGCATTTTTCTGGGAGCTAAACATGGGTCACCTGCAGGAACAAGTGCTCTTGCTTGCTGAGTTGTTTCTCTAGTCCTCCCGCTTTAAAAATTGTTGCAAGACTTTCCATGTCCAATCGCTTTAGGATGGTGGAAGGCCTGTGATTAGACAGGAAAATGGAGGCAGAGCTAGGAGTTGGGGGTGGGGGACAGAGGTTACAGGAGGAGAAGGGAAGAGAACTGAGATGGCTTTGGACATGTACCTGTGTGGCTTTTTTTTAAAAACTAGCCACAAATAGCAAATAGTTTTTATAAGGTTAGAAATATTGGGGAAAAGCTTTTATCATTATCAATTGGCTCTAAATTACTGTATTGGCATCTTATAAATTGTAATATTATTTATATATAAATCTGATTGGTTAATTAAGCTTTAAGAGTTTTGATTTTCTTGGTTACTGGCATGTGGTCTGCCGATGGCAGAGAGGGAGCTAGCTGGGAGAGAATAGCTCCTCTCTGAGAGGGACCCCCTCCCCCCCACACACACATGGTGTTGTGGCCTGACAGGGCAGGTGAGTGGGCAGGAACTTTTATAATATTTCCCACAACAAAAAATAAAATATTAAGTCCAATTTGTGTTGGCCATAAGCTCATGGGTATGGGGCTATCCAGTGGAGCATAGCTCCTATACCAAGGGCTAAATCCTTAGAGATGAGAAGAAACACATTTATTAAAAAGTAAATCCTTGTCTCTTACAAAGTATATATTCCCTGAGAATCTAAATGTTGCTTTACTTGATTTTATGTCCATTCTCTTTAGTCTGCTCTCTATTGTAAGCTTCAGTGCTTCCTTCTGCCTTGGGTTTATATTTTATGATGATCTGACATTATCCTAGGAAGTCTTCTTGGTTAGAGCTAATATACAATAGATTTAGCTAGAATATCATTATATGTTAAAGTTAACATTTCTATTCTTAAAGATTATTATTTATTTTGGTTCTTTAAAAAAATACACATCTGTATTTTATGTGTATGAGTATTTCACCTGTATTTATGTCTGTGGACCATGTGTGTGTGCATGCGTGTATGTAGTGCCTCTGGAGGCCAGAACAGAGTGATAGATTCCCTGGGACTGGACTTAATGGTTATAAGGCTCCATGTGGGGGCTGAAAACCAAATCCAGGTCCTTCGCAAGAGCACCAAGTGTTCTTAGCCACTGAATCATCGTTCCCTCCTTCTGTTTAATTCTTTTTAATGACTGTGACTTTCTTTCTATCTAAGGCAGGACTAATCCATCTTTCCCCTCTCTACCATCTCCTACATTTCCATTCTTGATTCTCCTATGAACAAGGTAGCATTAATTCTCATGTTGTGAGAAGTTGTAAGTTCCAGGAAAGGAGTGGTTGTAAGTGGCTTACTCATTGTTGTGTTCCCCTGACCTCGTTTGCTTGCTGACACAGCTTTCTATCCACATAATTGTTGAGGCAGCTGTTCTTCCGAATCCTGTGTGGTACTTTTTGAACAAATACACATACACTAGTACTACTGCACAGTCACTGGATCTGGATTCGAAACCTGTGGAGGATGGAGGGATGAGTGTGGTGAGAAAGTATGGTGAGAGAGGTCACTCACGTGATTTTAATATCCACTATTAACTTATGAGGGCAGATATTATTAGTCCTATTATTTCCAATTCTTCCTGACACCAGCCAAAGGTTAAACACCTACCAGTAGGCAGGGAGAGAAATGCCTCCAGAGAGGCGAACTTTTTGCATCTGCTTGCCACGTGTTTTTGTCTTAGGGGATTGGTACTGAAGCGGGGTGGGGGTGGGGGTGGGGGAAGTGGGGGTGGACAATAACTTAAAAACTGTCCCGGTTTTATACTTTTTGCTTTTACACGTGCTAGGTATGAGATCAAAAGTAACAATTATTTTTAGTTTTAAGTTCCTCACTTTTACATTGGGAATAGGAATGCGTATTTGAAAATATAAGTAAATATGAACATTTAAGAAGTGAATTGTTCTGAAGTGCGTTTGTGCTTGAAGAATATTAATATAGTATTCTGTCATTTAAGGCATGTTTCCTAAGATTGCTTGTAGGAAAAAGAGGGTGATCTTTCTAATAATGGACTATGTGATGGTTTGTATGTGCTTGGGCCAGGAAGTGGCACTAATAGGAGGTGTGGCACTATTAGGAGGTGTGGCCTATGTGTGTCACAGTGGATGTGGGCTATAAGCCCCTAGTCCTAGCTGCCTGGAAGTGAGCCTTCCACTAGCAGCCCTTAGATGAAGATGTATCACTCTCAGCTCTGCCTGCACCATGCCTGCCTGGACACTGCCCTACTCCCACCTTGATGATAATGGACTGAACCTCTGAACTTGTAAGCCAGCCCCAGTTAAAGGTTGTCCTTATAAGATTTGCCTTGGTCATGGTGTCTATTCACAGCAGTAAAAGCCTAACTGTGACAGACTATTTCAGTAATAATCACCTCTTCTTCCTATCCTCCATCTTTAGTAGAATACAGGTTTCTATTTTTTTAAACTTTTTATTGAGTCTTTGTGGATTTTACATGATGCACCCAAATCCTACTTCATATCTTCCCTTCATATCTGCCCTCTGTCCTAGCAATATCCCTACAAAAGAAAACAACAACAACAACAAAGAAACAAACCAAAACCCATCCCACACTGGAAGCTGCAGTGTGTCATGGCGTGTCACACAGTATACTCTTCTATCCAAACATCTTTACTTTCAAGTGTCCATTGCAACGAGTCATTGGTCTGGTTCCAGGCCTCTGGTTTCTGCTACCCTATCAATAATGGATCCCCACAGGGACTCTTCTTTGATATCCTGCTTTTGCCCTGTGTCATGGAAATCCTACAACTTTGGATCTGCAGGACCAGCCTATTCACAGACTCCAGCATTTCCTAGACGGAGTAGATGTTGGCTTGGGCCAACTAAAAACCCTGGGTACAGGCCTGGGTGGTAGCTAACTTGGTCAGCCCACCAGTGCTCACGTTCTGTCCTGGCTACCTCACCCAAGTGCCAGAGATGGCAGGAGGAGGGGCTAGCTCTCCTCTTCTCGTGCTTCCTGGGGTGGATCACCTGCCTGTCCTCTTACAAGTCAGCTTTACTGAGCTGTCCAGATAAGGTGCAGAGCTGGCAAGGGTTTGGGCCAGCTCTCTGTGACTCCAGGGCTAGCTCTCCCCTTCCTTCTACAGGTAAGGGTATGAGGTGGGGGAAAGGGATCTCCCTCAAGCCCATGCCACCCAATGCAGCTGGGTGGGGCCAGCTCTGCACAGCCCTTGGACACTAACATGGTCTCAGGTGGCAGCCCAGACCAGGGACATCTGTATGGCCCTTGGTGGTAACAGGAACCATGGGTACCAAGACAGGTCTCTGATGCTCCAGACATGCCTCTCAATGGCAATGTGGACCAGGAAGTCACCATGGCCTCAGGTGGCACCGCAGACTATGCACATCAGGCTGCCCCTCACACCCTCATGTCTGTCGTCAGGTCTGCCTCTCTGCATAGTGCTCAGACCTTGTCTTCAGCTCCTCTTTCTCTCCCTTGTGGCAGCGGACAGGCCCCTGGGTCCAGGTTTCTATTGAGTAGGTGGTGTAACCCCAACAATCCATAGGCCCCATGACAGTGGCCTGCTGGAGGTAGGTTCTGTCACCCCTCAACTTCACATGTACAGATTCCTATTGTCACCCTGCACCATCCTGGCTGGGATGTACGTCTTTACTGAATGGCCATCAGTTCTGCCCCATGCTGTTCATATTGTGTCTACATTGCTTGGCGGTGTGAGCAGTGTGCTGCACACATGTCTGGAATGCCTGTGCTGGGTTCCTGGATTGTTCTGAGCTTGCAGGAGCAGCATCGGGAGCCACGTGCTCATCACACCTCTCCCTTACTGGTTCAGTCAAGCTTAATTATTTCTGTGAGAGCTTCTGAGATGAAGAAAAGAGGAAGCTGTGGTTATGTTTTTTGTCAACAGCTCTCGTAACTGCCCCCTTTACCTTTAGATATGGCAGGACTCCTTCTTGTGTTTATTAAAGGCTTCGTGTCAGCAGATTGATGGCTTTCCTTCAGGGAATTTTGTCCCTGATCCCTGCGTGATGGTTAATAGGAATGGTCAACTGGAAAGGAGCCTCTGTCAGGGTCTGCAAGGGATTATCTTGATGATGTCCATTTAGGCTGGAAAACTCATCTGCAAGGTTATTTTTCCGCTGCTGGTGAAACGAGACAATTTGAGCCAGATTAGAGTATATTAAAGGCAGGTTTATTGGGAAGCTGACGTCAGGCAAGTTCACGGGCACCAAGGACTGAGGCCAGGGGAGTCGCCATGGAGAGAGGGGGAGGGGAGGAGAAAGAAAGGGCATGCGCAGAGAAGGAAGAGACGAAGAGGAAGAAGAGGAAGAAGGAGGAGGACGACGACGACGACGACGTGGAAGTGGAAGTGGACAGAAAAGGGAAGCAAAATGTCTGGATTATATAGGGAAGCACCTCTGGGGTGAAATACAGCCCAGCCCCCGGGCTGGAAAATTCAAGGCTGGGGACAGGGTCTGCCAGGTAGGCACTGAGGGATGCTGGGGTAAACCTGGAGGCTAGGTCCTCTTTGATTTATAGATTGTACGCTTCAGTCCTTTGTCCCAACTCCCCTACGAACAGATCTTTAAAGACTGTGCTCTCTCCCCTCTCTTACTTTTCCCTCACACTTCTGAGCACAGGGCTCCAGAAACCTCACCTTCCCGCCCCTCCCCCTCCCACAACCCTCCTGACCTCCTTCAGGCCAGTCCCTGGCAGTGGTGGCGGAGGCGACGACAGACAGACAGACAGACAGGCAGACAGGTAGACAGGCAGACAGCAGCAGCAACCCGTTCATTTTAAATCACCTGACACACCAACAGGAGGAAAGTATGCCCAAGAGCGGGAAAGCAGGTCTCCAAAAGATACTTTTAAATTGATGTAACATTTTGGGTTCTACTCTCTTGAAAACTACTCTAAAAATACAGCTTGATAACCACTAACTGAATACAAGATCATATCCTTTAATGTGTTCAGAAATTATATTTAAAATCATACTGAGAACTGATGCAGTTAATTATTAAAGCTTTATTTATCTTCCAGCATTACGTTTGCTAAACATAAAATCTAGAGCAAATAACTAAAAGTAGTCACACATTTTCTAACCCAGATATGCTTAGTAGGTATGGGACCTCAAACCTGTCAGAGATAGAGATATGCATTTAAAATATTTTTTAAAAAAGTGTCCTACTTATTTGTTTCACATTGTTTGTTTTTTAAATATTTATGTATTTATTTATTTTAATTTATTTACATTTCAAATGCTATTCCCTTACCTGGTTTCTCCCCTTTCTGGAAACCCCCTATCCCTTTCCCCCTCCCCCTGCGTCTCTGAGGGTGTTCTTCTACCTACCCACCCACTCCTGCCTCCACACCCTTGATTCCCCTACACTGGGGCATCTATTGAACCTTCATAGGACAAAGGACCTCTTCTCCCTTGATGTCTAACAAGGCCATACTCTGCTACATATGCAGCCAGAGCCATGTGTACTCTTTGGTTGGTGGTTTAGTCCCTGGAATCTCTGAGGGGTCTGGTTGGTTGATATTGTGATTCTTTCTATGGGGTTGCAAACCCCTACAGCTCCTTCAGTCCTCCATTGGAGACTCCACACTCAGTGAAATGGTTGGCTGCAAGCATCCGACTATGTATTTATAAGGCTCTGGCAGGGCCTCTCAGGAGACAGTTATGTCAGGCTCCTTTCAGCAAGCCTTTCGTAGCATCCACAATAGTGTCAGATTTTGGTGATTGTATCTGGGATGAATCTCCAGGTGGGACAGTCTCTGGATGGCTTCAGTCTCTGCTCTGCACTTTGTTCCCACATTTGGTCCTGTGAGTATTTTGTTCCCCTTTCTAAGAAGGACCAATCACCCACACTTTGGTCTTCCTTCTCCTTGAGCTTCATGTGGTCCGTGAATTGTATCTTGGGTATTAAGAGCTTTTGGGCTAATATCCACTTATCAGTGAATACATAGCATGTGTGTTCTTCTGTGATTGGGTTACCTCACTCAGAATGATATTTTCTAGTTCCATCCACTTGCCTAAGAATTTCATGAATTCATCGTTCTTAATAGCTAAGTAGTATTCCATCGTGTAAATGATCCACATTTTCTGTATCCAATTCTCTGTTAAGGGACATCTGTATTCTTTCTAGCTTCTGGCTATTATAAATAAGGCTGCTATGAACATAGTGGAGCATGTGCCCTTGTTATTTGTTGGAGAACCTTCTGGATATATGCCCAGGAGTGATATAACTGGGTCCTCAGGTAATACTATGTCCAATTTTCTGAGGAGCCACCAGACTGATTTCCAGAGTGGTTGTACCAGCATGCAATCCCAACAACAAAGAAGGAGTGTTCCTTTTTCTCCATATCCTCACCAATATCTGTTTTCACCTGAGTTTTTGATCTTAGCCATTCTGAACTGGCGTGAGGTAGAATCTGAGGCTTGTTTTGATTTGCATTCCCCTGATGAGCTAGCCTCCCAGGAGTGCCAACAAGCCTGTGAGCACAGATAAAACCACCACTGCTGCTTAAAGGGACCCACCCAGAACCCTCAAGACAAGGAATGGCCCGGGACAGGAGCCTTCCAGTTTCAGTCTGGCCTGGAGCTGATCCTCTGCCACAGTGCTACATACACAAATACCACTAGGAGCAAGCTGGTCTCCCAGAAGAGTCGACACACCTTTGAGCACAGGTAAGACTACCACTTCTGTTCAAATTCCTAGCTTAAGAGGGACCCTCCCAGAGCCATTAGGAAACAGGAACCAAGGAGCAACTGGGGTCAGGGTCCTTATGGTTTCTGTCTGCACCCCAGAGCTGACCCTGTACCACAGCTCTACATACCCAAATTCCTCCCGGAGAGAACTGGTCACCTAGGAGTATTGACACAGAGGCTTGCAGGAGGGACAAGCCACACTCAGAGACAGCAAGACCAGCTAACACCAGAGACAACCAGATGGCAAAAGGCAAGGGCAAGGACATAAGCAACAGAAACCAAGGCTACTTGGCATCATCAGAACCCAGTTCTCCCACCACAGTGAGCCTTGAATTCCCCAACACAACAGAAAAGCCAAGACTCTGATTTGAGATTGTTTATACTTAGGATACTTGAAAAGACAGACACCCAAATCCTAGTAGTGATTCCCCTAAGGTCTCCAAGAAGATACAGACACAATAAGAAAGGACCCCGCCTGGATTGACATAAGATAACCACGTTGAGAAAGTCTGCTCTATTGCCTTGTTTGCTGCTGAGGCCCTGTCTGAAGTGAACCAACAGAGATGGGATCTGTCTGGAGGTGCTTAGGTCAAAGCAAGGTCAGCCTCTCAAGTTCCTCTCCACAGGAAGGCTTCTCAGATTTGTTGGGCCCGGCAGCTGAAGCTTGATCCTGCCCTGGTATCTGTGTCCCCACAAAGCCACTTACATCACAAGAACCTAGTAGGGTGACTGTCTGGGTAATGGGTAAGTCTGTCATTTTAATTGATACATAGGCCATTTAGATATATCGCTTTCAGGTCTCTGAGGGGTTTGAATCCAGTGTCCACTGCCTGTAACTCATGGTAAATAACTGGATAGAAAAAGTCTGAGGATTTGCAAGCTCCCAAAACAGCAAGGATCTAAGAAGGTGTTTATAGGCCTGGGAAGATGTTCTAAGAGGGATAAATGCACGTTTTGAAGGATTTATCTTTTCGTAAGATTCTTGTAAGTTTCAGGGAATCTGTCTCTCACAGAGCAAATGAAGTTCTGTCCATTAGCAGCCTGTTCCTCTCCCTACTTGCCCATTCCTGAGGGTGGGTCTATTTCCCTTTCCCTGGTCCTAGAACCCTCGTACCCCCTCCTCCAACTACCAAGACCATGGGTGTAAGAATTTCAAATGTATACTCACCCAAAGTTTTTCTCCCTAAACGTCTACCTTCTGTCTCAAACAACCAGGTGTTCTCTCAGCACCTGTATCCAGGACAGCCCCCAAACAGTTATCTACAGGTGCTCTGGCCCAGCCTCACAGACTGCTTCAACAGAGCCCATATAGTCCTACCCCAAGATGGTCTCACAGCCTGGGCAGAGTGAAACAACCAACTTTTCCTGGGCGTGGCCCACATTGCAGCTGTTTGACCACACTCCAAAACTGTGTCCCAATGTCAGCAGGAAGTAGTCATGGGCAATGATGGCATCCCGTATTCATTTATAATCAATGAAATATTGGGATGTTTGCTATCAGACCTAGGATGAGGGACTAAGGTGCATATTCTTACATATCAAAGCAGACCTGGCCTCCAGGCTCTCCTAGAATCCCCCAGTCTCTACCTGACAGACATTGCCCCCAACCCAGAATTTTCTAAGGTCAGGGCCTGGGCTGCCCTTGGCCCAGAGGCTCTTCCCTATACAATCCAGACATTTTGGTCTCTCTCTGTCCCTATCTCACTCTGTCTCTGTCTGTCTGTCTGTCTGTGCCTCTCTGACTGTTTCTGTCTCTGTCTCTGTAGTTTCTTTCTTCCTTTTCCTTCTCTGTGCTCCAGCCCTTTCTCCTCCCAATCCCATGAGACGCCCCAGTGGCCTCAGTTCTTGGAACCGGTGAACTTGCCTGACAGCAGCTTCCCCATCAACCTGCTTTTAGTAACAATCAAATCTGGCTTGAATCGGCTCACTTCACAGGTAGATAAATAAACAATCATCATCCACTGTGGGTGGAGCCATTTCCAAGGCAAGGGATCCTGGATGGTATATGGGTGGAGAAAGCGTGCTGAGTAGCATCATGTGTGCACTGATTCTGGACAGGAGAAAATAATGGAGATGACAGGGGACATCATGGGGCTGAAACGGAAGACAACACTTTGAGGCCAGTGAGGATCTCAGCTCAAGAGCTGGTGAAAACCCAGTAGTTGAGTCAAAGAACAAAAACTTCATGGTGTAGGATGCTCTCTAATGACGACTATTGATTAAAATTGGGAGCGGTTCACACTGAAGGATAGAAAATGTTGGTGGCTGTGTTTTGTGCACTGTGTATTCAAATGCTGGTTTCTGTACCCAGAGGGCTGCTTGCAGTCTGGACTTTGGTACTGTCATTATTGTGAAGCATTTCCTGATTCAGTATTTTGTAAAACGTTGTCCTCTATCATCTTCTGCTTGGTCGATAAGGAGCTGATCAGTCTGTAGTTGGGCCAGAGAATGTAAGGTGGGAGGGACTTCAGTGCCTTGAGAGGGGTAGAGTCTGGTGGCAAGGGAAGTTCCCGTGGGGACACAAATAAAACAGGAAGCCAGGGCAAGAACAAGATGGCAGCTAACAGGACATGTGGTGGGTGGTAGGCTGAGTATTAGGCCAGGCCAGCATAGATGGGTAAGAACAGATCAGAATCTGCCCAGTTAGTGCAAGAACCTTATTAAAAATATAAAGGTCTTCATGTCATTGGAGGGAACAAGGGTGAGCATAGAAAATACCTGTACTTTTATAAGAGAAGATGATCTATTGGAAGCAAAGAAAATATAAAAGTACTGACCACTTAGTAATAAAGCTAGTATAGTATGTTAAAATATTTTAGCATTTAATTTGAAATTTTCATATTAAAATTAATGTGACTATATCACCTGAATTATGGAGAGCTAGAAAGCTAACCTCAAACAAAATCCTGTGTGTCCTTGTAACCTTCGCAGTCACACAGTAACTGTTGGGATGCTCATGCCTCTTTCCACAGTGCCACGTGCAGGAAGGCAGCCCAGCTTGGGCAGGGCTGGAATCTGACAATCATGGAAGTTCATTCTTCTGGGAGAAATCTCTTCTGGGTTTACCCCAGAGTGACATTCAAGGAATGTGGCTGTGTTCTTATCCTTCCCAGGTGACCTCATAGTTGCGTACAAGGCACCTTACTTTCTGTGACTTGGGGCTCACTTGACAGGTAAGGGGTAGATATGTTCTGTCTTGATTAGGACAGTACTTACATTAACACATTTGCCAAAGCTCATCGTGCCGGGACACATTATTGCATGAAAATCATGTTTCATTTCATTTGATTAAATAAAAAAGTAAGTATAGAATTCACTAGTATCACCACGGTCATCGGGAAGAACAAAACTTAAGACTGTCTGAAGCTGGCCATCTTGTCTGCAGCTTCCCATCCAGCCGGTAGCAGGTCAGACAGACCTAGCCAGCTGCCAGGTGCTCAGACCCTGCCGGAGGAACCAGGTACCAGAGACAGCCCGAGTTTAAGACCTCCGGGGACTCAGGTCTGGGGCAGGAACTGCACACAGACTAGCGGTTTGGAGAACAGCGGCCGTGCCTGCGCTCTGCGCTCGCAGGCCAGACCCCAAACCCCCTGCAGGCAGCGCCATCTTGCCTGCAGCTTCCCATCCAGCCCGTAGCAGGGAAGCCAGACCTAGCCAGCTTGCCAGGTGCTCAGACCCTGCCGGCGGAACCAGGATAAGCAACAATTCTTGTTTATTAAGAAGAGTGAGGACCAGCGATATCAGCAGGCCTCCATATTGCAACCAGGACACAGCTGGAAAGGTGCAGGTAGAGACTCCGTCTGGGACTAGAGCAGGGAGAGCTGCTAAGCTCTTGCCCACAGGTGGGCCCAGGCACCTAGGCTCTGCAGCACATCCCTGCGAGCTTAGGCCGTGCACCGAGGCAGCCGGAACCACCCAGCTCCCCAGGACCCCAGACCAGCGATAGCGGCAGGCCTCCATATTGCAACCAGGACACAGCTGGAAAGGCACAGGTAGACAGATTCCATCAGGGGCTACCACGTGGGGGGATCTGCTAGGCACTCGCTACTAGGCAGGCCCAGCAGCGCCTGCAGAGGCTCTGCTGCACTCCCCCACACTACCCGGAGACCTCAGGCCGTGCACAAAGTCAGCGGTTGGCAGCCAGCTCGTGATCCCGTTGAGCAGCAATCACGCATAACCACCAGTAGAGAAACAACAGGTAAGCCCAGCCTCACAGGAGATTCAAACACCAGCCAGTGACAACAAGGTCAACTAACACCAGAAATAACCAGATGGCAAAAGGTAAACGAAGGAATGTCACTAACAGAAATCAAGGCAACATGACAGCATCTGAACCCAGTTCGCCAACAACAGGAAGCCCTGGATACCCCAAAACACCAGAAAAATAAGACTTGGATATAAAATCACTGGTCAGGATGCTGGTAGCTGATCACATAGAAAAATCTCGTAAAGAAATAGAAGAGAAAATGGATCAAAAGTTAGAAGCCTTTACAAGGCAAATACAAAAATCACTTCAAGAAATGCAGGAGAAGATGGATCAAAAAGAAGAAGACAATAAGGAGGAAAGACAAAAATCACTTAAAGAAATACAGAAGAACGTGGGCCAACAAGTAGAAGCTATGAAAGAGGAAACACAAAAATCTATTAAAGAAATATATGAAAACACAATCAAGCAAGCAAAAGATCTGAGCACATCCATCCAGGTACTAAAAACAGAAGTAGAAACAACTAAGAAATCACAGAGGGAGACAACATTGGAGATAGAAAACCTTGGGAAGAAATCAGGAGCCATAGATGCAAATATCAACAATAGAATACAAGAGATAGAAGACAGAATATCAGAAGCTGAAGATACCATAGGAACCATTGATTCAACAGTCAAAGAAAATACTAAATGCAAAAAGGCTGTAACCCAAAACATCCAGGAAATCCAGGACACAATGAGAAGACCAAACCTAAGGATTATAGGTATAGACGAGAATGAAGATGTACAAGTTAAAGGGCCAGCAAATATCTTCTACAAAATTATGGAAGAAAACTTCCCCAACCTAAAGAGAGAGATGCCCATGAATATACAAGAAACATACAGAACCCCAAACAGACTGGATCAGAACAGAAATACATCCCGTCACATAATAATCAAAACTCCAAATGTACTAAACAAAGAAAGAATATTAAAGGCAGCAAGAGAAAAAGGCCAAGTAACTTATAAAGGAAGACCTATCAGAATAACACCAGACTTCTCACCTGAGACCATGAAAGCTAGAAGATCCTGGGCAGATATAATGCAAACTCTAAGAGAACACAAACTTCAGCCAAAACTACTTTACCCAGCAAAGCTCTCAATCGCCATAGATGGAGACATCAAGGTATTCCATGACAAAACCAAATTTGCACGATATCTTTCCACAAATCCAGCCCTACAAAGGATAATAGGGGGAAAACACCAAGACAAGGACGGAAACTACACCCGGGAAGAAGCAAGATAGAAACCTCCTCTCATCAAACCCGAAAGAAGGTAACCTCTCGAATATAAAAAAATAAATAAAATAAATAAATATAATTTCAAAAATGTCTGGAGGAAATAATTACTATTCCTTAATATCTCTTAACATCAATGGACTCAATTCCCCAATAAAAAGACATAGATTAACAGACTGGATAAGGAAACAGGACCCTACATTTTGCTGCATATAGGAAACACATCTCAGTGTCAAAGACAAACACTGCCTTAGAGTAAAAGGCTGGAAGACAATTTTACAAGCAAATGGTCTCAGGAAACAAGCTGGAGTAGCCATTCTAATATCAGATAAAATTGACTTCCAACCTAAAATCATCAAAAGAGACTCAGAAGGTCACTTCTTGCTGGCCAAAGGGAAAATCCACCAAGAAGAGCTCTCAATACTGAACATCTATGCTCCAAATGCAAGGGCACCCTCATTCGTAAAAGAAACCTTACTAAAGCTTAAAGCACACATTACACCAAACACAATAATTGTGGGTGACTTCAACACTCCACTCTCCTCAATGGACCGATCAGGAAAGCAGAAACTAAACAGGGACACAGTGAAACTAATTGAAACTCTGGACCAATTGGATTTAACAGATATATATATAGAACATTTCATCCTAAAGCTAAAGAATATACCTTTTTCTCAGCTCCACATGGTACCTTCTCCAAAATAGACCATATAATTGGTCACAAGACAGATGTCAACAAATACAAGAAGATCGAGCTAATCCCATGCCTCCTATCAGATCACCATGGAGTAAGAGTGGTCTTCAATAACAACAAAAACAACAGAAAGCCCACATACACATGGAAACTGAACAATACTCTACTCAATGACACCTTGGTCAAGGAAGAAATAAAAAAAGAAATCAAAGACTTTTTAGAATTCAATGAAAATGAAGGTACAACCTACCCAAATCTATGGGACACAATGAAAGCAGTGCTAAGAGGAAAACTCATAGCTCTAAGTGCATCCAAAAAGAAACTGGAGAGAGCATATACTAGCAGCTTAATGGCACACCTTAAAGCCCTGGAAGAAAAACAAGTTAATTCACCCAGGAGGAGTAGAAGACAAGAAATCATCAAACTCAGGGCTGAAATCAATCAAATAGAAACAAAGAGAACCATACAAAGAATCAACAAGACCAGGAGCTGGTTCTTTGAGAAAATCAACAAGATAGATAGATAAACCCTTAGCCAGACTAACCAAAGGACACAGAGACAGTATACAAATTAACAAAATTAGAAATGAAAAGGGAGACATAACAACAGAAACTGAGGAAATTCAAAAGATCATCAGATCCTACTACAAAGGTCTATACTCAAAACAACTGGAGAATCTGGAGGAAATGGACAATTTCCTAGACAGATATCAAATACCAAAATTAAATCAGCATCAAGTAGATCAGCTAAATAGTCCCATAACCTCTAAAGAAATAGAAGGGGTTATAGAAAGCCTCCCAACCAAAAAAAGTACGGGACCAGATGGTTTTAGTGCAGAATTCTACCAGACCTTCAAAGAAGACTTAACACCAATACTTTTCAAACTATTCCACAAAATAGAGACAGAAGGGACACTGCCCAACTCATTCTTCGAAGCCACAATTACGCTAATACCTAAACCACAAAAAGATCCAACAAAGAAAGAGAACTTCAGGCCAATTTCTCTTATGAATATAGATGCAAAAATACTAAATAAAATTCTTGCTAACCGAATCCAAGAGCACATCAAAACGATCATCCACCATGATCAAGTAGGCTTCATCACAGGGATGCAGGGATGGTTCAATATACGGAAATCCATCAATGTAATCCACTACATAAACAAACTGAAAGAAAAAAACCACATGGTCATCTCATTAGATGCTGAAAAAGCATTTGACAAAATTCAGCATCCTTTCATGCTAAAAGTCTTGGAAAGAGCAGGAATTCAAGGCCCATACCTAAACATAGTAAAAGCAATCTACAGCAAACCAGTAGCCAACATCAAAATAAATGGAGAGAAACTTGAAGCATTCCCACTAAAATCAGGGACTAGACAAGGCTGCCCTCTCTCTCCATATCTTTTCAATATAGTACTTGAAGTTCTAGCAAGAGCAATTAGACAACATAAGGAAGTCAAAGGGATACAAATTGGAAAGGAAGAAGTGAAACTATCATTATTTGCAGACGATATGATAGTATACCTAAGCGACCCAAAAAACTCCACCAGAGAACTTCTACAGCTGATAAACAACTTCAGCAAAGTGGCAGGCTATAAAATTAACTCAAGCAAGTCAGTGGCCTTCTTGTACTCAAAGGACAAGCAGGCAGAGAAAGAATTTAGGGAAATAACACCCTTCACAATAGCCACAAACAACATAAAGTATCTTGGCGTAACTCTAACCAAAGAAGCGAAAGATCTGTACAACAGGAACTTCAAGTCCTTGAAGAAAGAAACCGAAGAAGACCTCAGAAGATGGAAAAATATTTCTTGCTCCTGGATTGGCAGGATCAATATAGTAAAAATGGCCATCTTGCCAAAAGCAATATACAGATTCAATGAGATCCCCATCAAAATCCCAACTCAATTCTTCATAGATCTAGAAAGAGCAATTCTCAAATTCATCTGGAGGAACAAAAAACCCAGGATAGCTAAAACTATTCTCAACAATAAGAGGACTTCTGGGGGAATCAATATCCCTGACCTCAAGCAGTACCACAGAGCAATTGTGTTAAAAACTGCATGGTATTGGTATAGCAACAGGCAAGCAGATCAATGGAACAGGATTGAAGACCCAGAAATTAACCCACAGACTTATGGTCACTTGATCTTTGATAAAGGAGCGACAACCATCCGGTGGAATAAAGATAGCCTTTTCAACAAATGGTGCTGGTTCAACTGGAAGTCAACATGCAGAAGAATGCGAATTGACCCACTCTTATCTCTTTGCACTAAGATCAACTCCAAGTGGATCAAGGACCTCCACATAAAACCAGACACACTGAAACTATTAGAAAAGAAACTTGGGAAGACCCTGGAGGACTTGGGCACAGGGGAAAAGTTCCTGAACAGAACACCAATAGCTTATGCTCTAAGATCAAGAATCGACAAATGGGACCTCATAAAATTACAAAGTTTCTGCAAAGCCAAGGACACTGTCAGAAGGACAAAACGGCAACCAACAAAGTGGGAAAAGATCTTCACCAACCCCACATCCGACAGAGGGCTAATATCCAATATATACAAAGAACTCAAGAAGTTAGACCGCAAAGAAACAAATAACCCTATCAAAAAATGGGGCACAGAGCTAAACAAAGAATTTTCACCAGAAGAAATTCGGATGGCCGAGAAACACCTTAAAAGATGTTCAACATCATTAGTCATCAGGGAAATGCAAATCAAAACAACCCTGAGATTCCACCTCACACCAGTCAGAATGGCTAAGATTAAAAACTCAAGAGACAACAAGTGCTGGCGAGGATGTGCAGAAAGAGGAACACTCCTCTACTGTTGGTGGGATTGCAAAATGGTAAAACCGCTCTGGAAATCAGTTTGGCGGTTCCTCAGAAAATTGGGCATGTCACTTCCAGAGGACCCTGGCATACCACTCCTGGGCATATACCCAGAGGATTCCCCTGCATGCAATAAGGACACATGCTCCACTATGTTTATAGCAGTCTTGTTTATAATAGCCAGAAATTGGAAGGAGCCCAAATATCCCTCAAAGGAGGAATGGATACAGAAAATGTGGTATATTTATACAATGGAATACTACTCAGCAATTAAAAATAATGAATTCATGCAATTTGTAGGTTAATGGTTAGACCTGGAAAATATCATCCTGAGTGAATTAACCCAATCACAAAAGAATGCACATGAGATGCAATCACTGATAAGTGGATATTAATGAGCCCAGAAGCCCTAAATACTCAAGACACTAATAGCAAGTCAAATGATTCCCAAGAAGAAGAAAGGAGAGGACCCTGGGCCTGTAAAGATTGCATCCAGTTTAGTAAAGAAACCGAGGGGGGAGGGGGAATGATTGGGGAACAGTTGGGGGGGGGGAGAGGAACTATGGGAACTATGGTGGGTGGGAACTGGGAAAGGGGAAAGCCTTTGGAATGTAAACATAGAATATAGAAAATAAAAAAAATTAATTAAAAAAATAAATAAAAATTAACTTGAAAAAAAAAAAAGACTGTCTGAAGCTGAATGACACAGGTAAGTAGAACCTGGAAGAAAATACTGGGGTGGGAAACCACTGACTTCCCTTCATACAATACATTAATCTTTCTGTTTGCTACGTGAAATGTCAGTGTTTCCCATTACTTAAAGATTGAGAGGGCTTTGGGGAGTGGGAAAGTGGGCATATGGGGCTGAGGAGGAAAGGCTTCGGATACAGGGTGTGATGCCAGGGCCTCATCCTCGGCACGAGTTCTCTTGGTGTTAGATCAAGAGGAGGACTTAGGAGATAATAACTGCCTGAGACCCTAGGGGCATGCTGGTCTAGGACTTACCTCAGAATGGGGAAGCCCACTCCTGTGGCCCACTCTTCCTTGCATCAGGAGTCTTTATCCTGAAGGAGAAGGTTCTCACCCTGTAAGTATTACAGGACATCTTCCAGGGGGACAAGACTGCAACCATATTTGGACTCCTCTCTGCCACACCTGAGGATATTGACGAAACGGGAACAAGTAGATTTTAGGAACCTCATAAACCTGGAGATGAAGGGAAATGATGCTCTCACTTGATCTATACATTTTAGACAACCGGGGTGATTTTGATGATATCCTATGGTGATTTAGAAGTCTGGATTTCTAGTCAGAAGTACATTCTGCAGTCAGGAGGGTAGTCAGATGACAAGGACCGATGAGAAAGGAGAGCAAGGTGGTTTCCTCATGTCCTTAAAACTGGACTGAAAGATTAAAATAATTCTGCTGGCTTTTAAAACATTTAAAAGTTGGTCTCCTCTGCTCACCAGTAAGCCTTTAAATTTGGTACATCAATAATCTCAGTATTTATGGAGACTCATTCCTTGAGAAGGAATAACCGGGTATCAGTTCTCTGTGTAAGGTGCAGCTTACTCAGTTTATGAAGACGACAAGTTTGAACACCCAGCAGTATGGAAGAACGTTGCTGCCACCTAATGGAGGAGAGACGCATGCTCGTTATTCTGAAGTAAGCAATGTCCTTCGCCAAACAGGGGACGTTCCAAATGTGGCTGTCATGACTATTTCTACAAATGCACTTGAATTGAAAATTAACTTTTTTATTTCTATTAATTTCTAATTTATTGATATTCATGTGCTTTATATATGTGCACTGTGGTCGTGGAAGTAACAAAAATATGAGGCTGGTTTAGCTGAGGTTTTTAATGTGTGTATATTCAAACCAGATCTTTCCATGTGGCCCAGATAGCCTTGAAGCAAAATTCCCAGCGCTGTTTTACGATCTTCTTCACCCCGACTCTACACTTCCGTGATTATTGATTAGAAATACTCATGCCTGTTTTTTTCTGTTTTGATAGATTATTTTTTTCTCTTACAACTTTACTAAGATTGAATTTAATAAAGGCTTAGTGATCTAGTAAATGAACCAAACATGTTGATCTATTTTGTCTAAAGTACTTTAGGGAATTCTAATAAACCTATGAGTGAAATGAAGCTTCAACAGTGATGAGAAGGGAGAAAACATTTGTACAATTATAACAAAGAGTGACATCTAGAGAATGTCTGTGTGTGCTCCTTCATGTATGCGTGGAGGTGTATTTTCCACAAAGATAATAAGCTACTCTATATTTTTTTTCTGTTTTGGAATTATAATTATTTAAAGCACTGGCAGCATTGATTTCCCACCACCATTTTTTCTCTCAGGTGAAGAATGCTTGACAGGTTGTTAGGTTAGTCAATACTTTTGGATAAAAATGATTTGTGACCTCATATACCCTAGAAGGTAGAGAAAAGAGGGTGTAGGTGCGGTTCTGAGTTACAGGGGCAGTTCTGAGATGACACAGGGGCAGTTCTGCGATGTGGGGGCAGTTCTGCGATGTGGGGGCAGTTCTGGAATACAGGGATAGTTCTGGAATACAGTGACAGTTCTAACATATGGGGCCAAGTCTGGAATATGAGATTAGTTCTGGTATATGGGGGGCATTCTAAAATACGGGGGGGGCAGTTCTGGAATACAGGGGCAGTTCTTGAATACAAGAGAAGTTTTGCAATATGGGGCAGTTGTGGAATACCCAGTTGCCTCATGCAGTGCAGTGAGCTATGCATCGAGTTAGCAATGAACGCTCCAAGGAAAATGTGGTGCAGAGTTAGGAACCCCAGAAGGAATGGTAAGACAGCAGAAAAGTGCAGAGAAACTAGAATGATTCTGTGGAAGAAGCGGCAGGTGGCTCCGGGAGCGAGCGGAGGACCAGAAGGCTCAGGGGAGCCTGATTGCCCTAATGAAAGTCAGCCGCTCTCCCAGGAGCACAAGCCCACAGCTCTCTCCAACCCGATCCCTCTGGGGTTTCTGGGAAATAGAGATTTCTTTGGCAATGGAGGTGAGGGACTTTTTGTCACTCTGGAGACTTGGAGGGCTGTGTGTAAGCACTATCGGAGAAGGAATCTATTGTCTAAGACCAAGTCATTCCGAGGCCCGAGAAAAAGGAACAATCAAAATGGAGATTCAGGTCAATTCGTCACAGAAAGTGGCAGTCCTAGGAGGAGAGGGCCATATCCTGACATACCGTAGCCAGAGGCTTGGCTCAGGAAGGGGTGTAGAGAGTAGGAAGAAGCCTGGTCCTCTGGCAGCTGACGTCATCACCGGAGAATGAGTGTGGAGCCTGAGTTCCTTGAAGTGAACACAATTCTTCTGTAGATGTGATATTTGCACAGCCTAAACCACAGGGACCCGGACGGGACCAGCCTAAACCACAGGGACCCGGACAGACAGACACCCTAGTCCGCTGTGGACTGTAGATGCCAATCATAGAGGACTCAGGAAGGAACCTGTCCCACACTTTGTAGCCCAGGCTGGGTTCAAGCTTGCTCTGTAGCTAATTTTGACCATTGTTGGTCTCTTAATCCTCCTGCCTCCACCTCTGAAATGCTGTGATTACAAATGAGCAACTCAATATTCAGCTGGACTTCAGTTTTAGCTTTAATGCCCAAATTAATTTTTCTTCTTAGACCTCTGATTTCCTTTTGTCACTGTTCATCTCATTAATGGTCAGTCTCTTTCTTTATCTCTTGATTTGCTCTTTGATGATAAAATAATGTTCCCTTTTCCATTCCACCCCCCATGTATCCTCAACTCTCTTTCAAATTCATGGCTTTCTTCTCTCTCTCTCTCTCTCTCTCTCTCTCTCTCTCTTCCTCTCTCTCTCTCTCTCTCTCTCTCTCTCCCTAAATATGTAAACACAATGTGCTCAGTCCTATAATCCTATAATGTTACTTGTTCATAATTGTTTTTCAGTGTTGAATAAGCACTTGGTGTGCTTATTCATTACAACTGTTCTTCTTTATCTGTCTTTTGTTTAACCCTGCTTCTCTGTCCCCTTTCTCTGTCTCCATCACTTTCCTTATTCATTTACTATTTCTGTATTTACTGTAGGGAATTGGTCTGATGCTGCTTGTATTTAAATGCTAAACTATGTACCCTAAGATCTGGTTGCCCCCTCATGAGGATGTCCTCACCTATGCCAGCTTTTGTTGGCCGTTCAAATTATCCCTATTGGTTAATAGAGATGCCCTCAGCCTGGGCTGGGTGGAAGAGAAGGGGCAGAGCAAAGGCTCTAGGGCTTGGGGGTCTCAGAGAGCAACCATGAGGAATGGGGGAGATGAGGAGAGGGAAGACGATTCCGTGGAGTCGGTACATTATGAGCGCATGACCATGAGGGCTGGCCTGTTGGAGTAGGAGCAACCCAGGAAAACACGGCAAGAGATATCTTGGCCTTTTTGATGGGGGAAGTGGACAAAACATCATAGAAAGTTTGTATTTGCCCACCTCTAATGCTTTAAGGCTTATTATAAATATAGCAGATTTTGTATCTTTTATTTGGGAACTCCATCGTCTAAATGGTGTAAAAACCCAAGAATAATATTTGCCACAACAATTTACCTTAAGTATATATATATATATATGTATATATATATATATATTTTAATTTCATAGTACATACTACATTAGTTGTGACATTTTCTCTTTTATGGTAATTTTGCAGTGTATTTATGAGATTTAATGAATAATTGATTATGTTTGAATTTAAGTATTTTTAATATCTTCTTTGCTTTGTTGCTGCTGCTATTAGTTTGTTTCTCCTCTGTAGGTTTCCTGGGGATTAAGATCAGAAGAATCCCATGTAAGGCATGAAGAGACATCCGGAGGACACACAAACACAACAGTGACAAGAAAGCATGGCAACAGGACTCCGCCAAGAGGAGATCTTAACTCCTTAATCACCTTAGCCACCCAGTCCAGAGGCACTGGAACAGGTAAAGTGGTCACTTGTAAATTTAGTTACTATTTCATAGAGGATTAGAAACAAATGGATGGTTGGAGAAAGTACCTGGGAAGAAAGTCACATGGATACAAAAGCAAAGAGATGATTTTGAGAAGTAATAAAATGTCCAAAATGAAAGACTTGGTGTATCAAATGAAAACGTAGTAGGAAGTATCATCAACAGACTAGAAAAATTATAGAAAAAAAAAGTCTAGGCTGGAGGACAAGACATAACATGTTCTATGTTTAGGTATCAATTAAGAACAATTAATAAATTAAGCCATAGTTTCTAAGAACTCTGAGATGTGATAAAGAGATCAAATCTAGGAAGTAGAATAGAAGAAGAGTTGGTTATCAAAACTTAAGATTATATAAAGCCTTCAAAATCTAGGATATATAAAGCCTACCTACTGAAGCTATGGCAGAAAATTCCCCAAATGCAGGAAAGAAAATAAACATCCATGCAAAAGAGCTACTTAGAACACAATCTTCAAATAGACACAGCCATAGAACAGCTGCTCCATACTGCGTTTTAATTACAATGATAGAAATGTAAAACCAAGAAGCCACAAGAAGCAGCTCTGAAAGAGAGAAGAGAGAGGTGTCAGAGACTCACAAAGGCAGGCGCCAAGGGTAGCATCCTCCCAACAGGAATGGTGAAGGCCGGGAGTAGTGCATCTCAGGCCTTGAAAATGAATCATTAACATGATTGCTAAATGAGACAGAATTATCTTTATCTTAAGTTGATGCAAAAATAAGTACATTTAAAGCACGTTTACAGCAGCTTCTTCCTCCCACAGCTTCAGAGGAGCAGAAAACCTTGTAAGAAGTTCTATTTCCCAAGTTGGATGCTTAGCTGGGCGGAGTCTTTCCCTTTGTCCCAGTGCAGAGCTCAGCTGAATAGTGCTAATCTCTTTAACAGTTATAGCTTCCCTCTCAGGTCTACCCTTAGCTATAACATTAAGCTTCCCAGTGCTCGTTCTCTAGACAAATTGAACACTCTGTGTTTCTTTCTACCCAATGTGATCATTCCCATTGTAGAGCTCCAGCGGAGTAAATAGTTCCATGGATTCAACCTCATACTATCTTGAAATTTCCTCCACTGAAGCAATAACTCAATTACTTTTGAATTCATCCTCATGTGACTTATCAAGAAATGGATGCTGGTGCACACCTTTAATCACATTGGTCACGAGGCAGAGGTAGGTGAATCTCTGATTTTGAGGCCAGCCTGATCTACAGAGTGAGTTCCAGGATAGCCAGGGTTACACAGAGAAACCCTGTCTTTGGAAACCAAAAACCAAAAACCAAAAACCCAAAGGAAACAAACACATAAACAAACAAAAAAGAAAACAAATGGAAGAAAAGATCCACATTCTGTGCCAAACTAGCACACATGAAAGGCTCCAGCCCAGTTGTTAATATTATCTGCCTCCCAAACCTCATGAACCAAGCCTCCGCCATCCACATTACTCTGTGCATCAGCATAGTCTCAGCTTGCTGCAAGAATAGCCCTTTAAGCTCTCTCATGCCTTCAAAGTTCTAAAGTCTTCCACCACCCCCTCCCTTTTACCCACTTCAATTCCCACTCTTCTTGTGGCAGAGTGACATGGCTGGTGGTGATAGTTCCGTCAGTAAAGCACCTGTGAGTGCTGGAAGGACCTGATTTGGAAACTAGAACTCATTTAAGACACTGGTTATGGTGGCATGCGCTTGTAATCCCATCACTTGTAGAGATAGGAGAGCTTCAGGGGCTCCCTGACCAGCCAGCTTAGCTTAATTAATGATCTGTAGGCCACGAAGAAACCTTGTATCAAAAACAAAAGAAAGGTAGACAGCCCAGAATAGGATGATACCGGAGATTGTCCTTTGATCTGCATGTGTGTGCACAGGTACATTCATCAACCAATAAATACATATACATACACATGTATGGACATATTCACATAATTAACAATGCAAAACAACAATAAAACAAAAGCAAAAATATGCTTGAAAAGAATACATTTTGGCTCACAGCTTGAGGTGACAGTCCATCCCAGCTGGGATGGCACGGCAGCAGGAAGTTGAACAGCGGACTGGCCCAGAGTCAGGATGCAGAGAGCTACAAATGCCCAGGCTCATCTTTGTCTCTTTTCTCCTTTTTATTCTGCCAGGGACCTCAGCCTATGGAAAGATGCCTACATTTAGGGTGGCTCTTCCCAGTTTAATTAACCAACTCTAGAAATTCTCTCTTAGATGTTTGCTTCCATTGAGATGCTAAATCATTTTGAATAGACATGATTGCCATCAAGAAGTGTCATCTGAGAAGGGGCCTCTAGCCCCATGAAAGTGACTTGGGCCGTGCAGTGCAGCCTGCACACGATGTTTCCTCTTACTGCATTTATAGGCAAATATCTAGCAATATTGGGCTTGGTGCCTTCCCATTCATACTATTCCTTAGCCTTGAAGATGCTTGCCCTATAGTCTTCTTACATGGACTGTAACGAGATGTTCATTTGCTAATCCAGAGAAGATACAACCTAACATTGTAACAAGGTGTTCACTTTGCTAATCCAGAGAAGATACAACCTAACATTGTAACAAGGTGTTCACTTGCTAATCCAGAGAAGATACAACCTAACATTGTAACAAGGTATTCACTTGCTAATCCAGAGAAGATACAATGTAACTGAGACCTATGACTCCTGCACATTATACCTGCTGTGGACAATCCACTTCACCTCAGTCCATTTGGTTCTATATCTGTTGCTTTCTGGTGGCTGTCACATAATGTATTTTCTTCTAAGACCTCCAAATGTTAGAACTCCACAGGGCAGTCATTTGAGAGTAGGTCAGCAGTTTAACTCCAACACTCTCTGTTACCAGGGGCTTTCTAACAAAAGCCTGGTATTCATTTTAATACTACCCAAGGCTAATAAAGAGGAACTACATTAAGAAAAAGAGAAATACAGCCTGAGTTCCAGGACAGCCAGGACTATACAGAAAAATCCTGTCTCCAAAAACCAAAAATAAATAAATAAATAAATAAATAAAAAATAAAAAAAGAAAGAAAGAAAAAAGGAGAAATGAAAAAGACCAATTGTCCCATCTTCTAGCATTTAGTATTGTCAGACTTACATATACACAACCACAACCACATACACAATCACATACACATACACATATACTGTGCCAGATGGAGAGTGTGGAGGTAAAAACATGTTTTGACATCACTCCACAAGCAGACATAGAAGGATCTTGAGTTCAAAGCCAGCCTTGGCTAATGGTAAGACCTTGTTTTTGAAAAGTAAGACACCATTGTCATTGCAATTATAATTATGGTGCTCTATTTCTCATATACTAATATTTATTACATTAGAAAATGAATCTATATGTTTTGTTTTTAAAAAACATAACTGTTGTAGCCGGGCGGTGGTGGCGCACGCCTGTAATCCCAGCACTCTGGGAGGCAGAGGCAGGCAGATTTCTGAGTTCTAGGCTAGCCTGGTCTACAGAGTGAGTTCCAGGACAGTCAGGGCTACACAGAGAAACCCTGTCTCAAAAAACAAAACAAAACAAAACAAAAAAACAAATCCAAAAACAAAACAAAACAAAACAAAACATAACATAACTGTTTTACATAGAACTCGAGGCTTGAGAACAATACCCAGTTCATGAGTTATTTGCATTTATTTTTTCAAAGGAAACAGAGGCTTCAGAGAAACCAACAGTGCACATGTTTCTCAACCTTTCACAAAGAGAGTTTCCTTTGGGAATATGGCTTGCAAATGTTTGTTATAACATGACTTTTTTTTTTTTTTTGGTTTTTTGAGCTTCTCTGTGTAGCTCCGGCTGTCCTGGAACTCACTTGGTAGACCAGGCTGGCCTCGAACTCAGAAATCCACCTGCCTCCGCCTCCCAAGTGCTGGGATTAAAGGTGTGTGCCACCACCGCCCAGCAACATGACTCTTTATTAATAATAAAAATGAATGATCCAGAAGGGCTAAGTCTGACATGGTCTTTTTTATAGTAATATGTGAAAGAGTTAAAATTATAACAAGCAGTATTTTAAGTTAATTTAATAATTGGATCTTTATGATGAATAGTAAGATTTTTATTAATGTTTTTCAAAATTTTCTGAGTTGGTGAATAAATGTTATCGATCTATTTTACTTTTCTCATCATAACCGTGTGTGCAGAGTGGGTTTGCTTCTAACTTTATTCCTCTGAGTCCTGGTGGCAGTTGCTTAGCTATCCACAGACTCCTTTCTAGACTATATGGTCACTACAGCAGGGAGTGGTTTTGAATAGTCCTTTCAGACAGTGATTTTTGTTTGGAATTCTGGGTCATCTTGTTTCACTTGTGATAAATTTTATATTTTAATGAGGATAATTTTCTATTTGGTCAATTTAGCTGAAATTTGGGCACATGACTTCATAAATCATGCGTCTGGTAAGCCCAGATGTTCTTAACTTTGCTGATCTTATGCAACATTAAAAAAACAAAAACTAATGAGTGTTTTGCAAAACACTATGCTCCAAACTGCATGTCTTCGGGAAGGCTTGATGGATGAATGTGTAGACCAAGGTTGTGTGCACTTCACACACCTGCATCACGGGCTGCCAGTTGACTCGTTTTCCGCAGTCTTTGCATTTTTTACACACTTTTACAGTCTCCATAGTTCTCCTGAACAGGCCAGGCTTGGCAGTGTGAATGTGGATAACCAACTCTGGGACCATGAAGAGAGATGGCTGGATCCCTGAACTACCTAGACAATTGATCAAGCCTACCAATTGATCAGCTCCAGGCTCAGCAAGAGACCCTGCTTCTAAAGAATAAAGGTCGAAGGAGAGTGATCACGAAAAGGTATCAGACATAGACTTGCCTGTCACAGTGTTCATGCACACTGACAAACACATATGTGAATAAACCTACATGAACAAACAGTATATACCCTGTACACAACACACACACACACACACACACACACACACATACACTAAGATAAAAAAAACATAATTTAAATCATTTTCGTCCTTTACTTAAAACCTTCTATTGCTTATACATTTCAGGTTCTACATAGGACTTGATTCACTCCTGATAGCCTATTGTCTCAATTGAAGTGGCTTAAATATTAGTTTTTAAATACCAGAACACTCTTGCCTCATGGTCTTTGCACATGCTGTTCCCATCAAGCTTGGACAGCTATATTCCAAGTATCTATCTGCTTTTTCACCTCTTGTTTTCTCTTTCAAATTTATCCTTCTCCCTAGGTCCTCCCACATAAGCCTTTGCTGGGCACTGCTTCTGTCCACAGCAGAGAGAATGTATCCATTCTGTTCACTGACTGCCTCTCCAGTGCCTGGATGATAAAAGGGGATTAAATATATTACAAAGAATTAAACACTTCACTAGCAATGTACTTCATAATGAGCATTGTCCCAGTTCTGTGAAGCAGAGCTACAGGTGGAGAGCTGAAAGAGTTGTTGCCATAGGCTTTGGCATTGTCGATCACCTATTGCTAAACAGATGGCTGTTCCTCATTGTAATATAGGGCCCTTTACTAAGCGATCAGGAATTTAGAGAAGAATAGAATGTTTCTATCCTTGAATAATGGTGACACATACAAGTTTATTTGATATTTAACTTTGTTATATAGTTCAGAGAAATGCTTTTTATTCTTCACTTTGCACATAGGGAAGTAGGTGACTTGCTCACTGTGATTTGAGAATAGTCAATGACGGGCCTTCTTTCTGCTGATAACTTGTTGGCATTTCTTTGGATAAGTGCTTTCCCGGATGTGTCTGTTTTGTGTTCTGTCGTGCTGCTGTTCCTCACTGCAGAGAGAAGACAGCCATGCATCACAGAGAGCAAACCAACAGCAAATACTGCTCTTTTATCAAATGGCATACTACTTTTGAGAAGAGAACAATTAAAAATCCTAGGCTTTGAGTCAGTCAGACTTGGCATTAACTCTAGATCTCAGTAGTTTTGATTAAATGTTTTATATTTTATAGATGTTTTGAGTCTACCGCACCTTGGGGAGGTGGGGGTTTTCATCAGAATCACCTGGTGCCTTGGTTGATGAGATGTCCTTTTAGGTATCAGCATTGGTGATTACTAAGTGTTCAGGATAGGAGGTCTGGAAAGCCAGGTGCTGGGAAGAAAATGCTTCAAACCCTCCTACTGTACTGACCATGACAAGCCCCATGATTACTTGGACATAGAGGAAATTAGAAATGTTGGATATTCAGCAGTGAAAATCACCCATATATCTACTTCTTGTCAAACACAAAAAATAGTCAATAACATGTATAATTTCTGCTGCTAACTAGATACCATTTGTTTGGTCTTTTGCCCCCCTCTTTCTTTCCCTCTCTCCCTCTCTTTCTTCCTCCCTCCTTCTTCCCTTCCTCCTTCCCTCCCTTTCCTTCTTCTCCTTCCTCTTTCTCTCTCTTTCTTTCTTCCTTCCTTCCTTCCTTTCTTTCTTTCTTTCTTTCTTTCTTTCTTTCTTTCTTTCTCCCTCCACCTCTTTCTTCTTCTTTTCCTCTTTTTATTTCCTCTCTTTGTCTCCACCCTTTTGGGAGAGCACTCACACCAGGTATCTTATACGACCTTTGGTGATGAAACTTGTGTTCTTCCATTGGGTTCCCTGGCTGACTTCTACATAGGTCAGTTAAATCGAGGGGATTCAGGCCTATGATGACTGCTAATGACAGCCAATAGTGGCAGTACTGTCCACCTCACTAAACACTGAAATTGGTGCTAGTCACTCTGTTTTAAATGTTTATTACTTCTAACTTTTGTTAGAGGTATATTTATGCTGTCAATAAATCAATAGTAGATAAAAGAAAGAAAGAGAAAGAAAGAAAGAAAGAAAGAAAGAAAGGAAGGAAGGAAGGAAGGAAGAAAAGAAGAAAGGAAGAAAAAGTTGGAGGGCTTTTTCAATTGCCAGTTGTTTAAACTATGATTTGTGAAATTCTTCTCATTCTCTTTAATGTAGTTGCGAATGTGAGAAATGGATGTAATACCAAAAAGAGGAACTAAGTTGTAGTTTGTATAGTTGGCTTTATTTAGAAATGCAAGTAGGCAAAGTGCAGATAGAGGGCTTGACCCAAGTCATCATCAAAGGCAATTTTCCTTTGGAATTACTAGAACTATAGAGTATCAAATTACTCATATTCATAACACCACATGTTTAGTTTACCTTTAAATGTTTAAGTGCTAGTGACTTGTGATTTCCTCCTGACCTGTAAGTTAAGGACCTACAGATGACGTTTGTAAGGCTCTCGTTTCTGGCGCCATTCTATTGTGACGCTGCAGTGATAGCATTGATAGACAATGAAAAGGGAAATGATAAACTGAGCAACTGAAACTTCCAAGTGGTTTTCCATATGCAGAGATGGTTGTACATCTTGTAGAGAATTGGAATGAATGTGTCTTTCTTCTTCTTCTTCTTCTTCTTCTTCTTCTTCTTCTTCTTCTTCTTCTTCTTCTTTATTGCTAGTTATGTTACCATCTAGATATCTTTTCTTTGTCAGTTAAAGAACTAAAAAGCAGGATAATCTTGACTGTGACAGGTTGTTCTGAAGCACTCTTGAAGAGAGCCTGGAGGAGCAGACATAATCAGCAGTTGCAGAAAGATCTTCATCATGGGTGAACAACACACACATACATCCTGCATGTAGAAAGACCTCAGCTAAACAGAGGGGGGACTGGGAAAACCAAAACACAGCTTCTCCTTGATGGCTGGGGTTTTGTAACATCCTTCAGGATTCTCCCTCCCCTAATCTAGACGTCCATAATTATTGATAGCATGTCCCGCTCCTGCTTTAACTTGTTGAGCAAGTCCACCAGCAGGTACCCTACTGGCCAGAGTACAAGGCCATAGGGCTTTTGTTTTAATGCCCATGTTTTTATCTCGGGTCAGGTGGGGATGAAGAAGGCAGCCATCTTGGTAGTTCCCCATCTTCATCATCATCGAATTATGATGGTTTCTCTCCCTGTCTCCTTGTCAAGGAACCTACCTAGCTCCTAGTCCTTCAGTCAGAACTAGTATGTTTTGCACTATTCTAGTATTAGGCTATTAAAAGAGAGCAAAGCACTAGCCTTTTTACTTTTATTATTTCTTTAAGTGGGGGAAGTACAACAAATATTAATAAAGTAGTTTTGTGTCTCAGATCTTAAACTTTCCTCATTTGCATATCACTAACATTTCCATTAGGGCATTTTTCAGTGTTTTAGGTATTGTGTCAAAAATTCATAAAAGGTAGAAAGTAAATTGTTTTATGGGCATAGTTAGAACATGAGCTGATTAAAATTGTCAAGAGATATATTTAGTTGCTTCAATTATATGAAGACAACAGGAAAAGGAACACACAAACACACACATGCATATTTATGTAATTTTGGACAACTAAGTAATTTGGGCTTGTACAGTTTAGATATTTCTTGTGCATAGAGTTCATTTGAGGTACTGTGCTCTAGCTGATATTTCTTGTGAAAAGTGAGAAAAAGGTATAGAAAATACTCCACAGGTTATAAACTGGGACAGATTTTTTTTTTTTTTTTTTTTTAGAAACACACCAAAGACATGTAGGTGAGGTATGTAAGATCGGATTTTAGATTTTTTTCTTTTTGATTTCCTTATAACATTCACCACACCATAGATTTTATTTTATATTTGTACTTAGGTGCATTCACCACACATGTTATTTCTTAGAAGAGCGTTATAATTCATACACAGAAAAGTTATGTGTGAAGGTGAGCCCCATAATGTATTAGGCAAGCTTGGAGTGGACAGAGTGTCCATATAAGTGCAGGGTAATGCGAGGCTGCCATGGTTTAATGGGTGAATACTGGTTTTTAGGTCTGCTCTGAGTGTCCTAACTTAGAAAGAATATGCTTTGAACATCTTTAGAAATAATCTCCAAGATGTGAGTTCAGGTGTTGACAAAAATCATCTCTAGATTATTTTCAGGTGGGATTAGCATATTGCCTCTTAACTTAGACCAGAACTTAGAGCTATTATTATTATTATTATTATTATTATTATTATTATTATTTATTAGACCAAGCTGTACTTGGAAAATACCTCACGATTACTTCTTCCAAGTGGCCTTTATTACCTCAAATCGCACACTGAGTAGTACCTACAATTAGATTCTCACAATTAGATTAGAATCTGCTTGGAAGCTCTGCACAGGCAAAACTGTCATATTTTTTGAGTCTTACGTGACAGTTTCCTGGGGATACAAAACATACTCGCCTACCACCACAGATGGGAAACCCATGACAGACCAAAGTATGGATTCTATTGAAGTCCAAGTTAGTGAACCAATGCATTTTATTGGGACTACTGACAGGAACGTGTGTGAGGGGTTATTTACAGGAGGAGAAGCAGCTCAAGGAAAGCTGTATCAAGGAAGCTCACCCCAGCATGGGTTGTCACAAACTGGGGAGCCTGGAGCACACTGCACAGCCTGCAGGCAGCTCACCAGGCTGGGGAGTGCCCTTCACCAGGCTACCAGTTGGCCTAAATCTTATGCAGCTCCCGCTGCCTTTTGCGGGAGGCTGGTCTGGTCCAGGCTGAGTCTGGGCACTTTTCTCTACCCAGACTTCTTTGCAGTAAACTCTGCAGGGAGGGCCCCAGTGAATCTGGTCAGTTTCAAGGAGTTCTTAAAGCTTTTTGGGGGGTGGGGTGGGGGGAGTTGTTGACCCCTCTGCTTAAGGAGTTCTCCAGTAGTGTGGAGTGTTGTAATCTTGGAGGAGACAGTTACCCAATACTGAGGGAAAAATGAAACTAATTTTTTTTTTTTTTGCTCATCATCAACACTGTCATCAGTTACACGCTATATCAACCTGCTTTGGGTTTTGTTCTTCGATAGGAATCTGCACACTCAGGGGATAGTGCTGTGGTCCTGTGGTTTGTTTGATGGAGCTGCTTCTCTAGAGCTCCGGCTGTTCCTGGTGGCTTGCACTTCAGAGACTCCAAAATGGAAGAGTGTGTCCCTTTCTTGTTGCAGCACATCACCAGTGTGATGGTTTGACGGAGAAATGCCCCCCACGGGCTCCAGTATTTAAACACTTAGTGCCTAGCTGGTGTGCTGTTTGGGGCACTTTAGAAAGCGCCTGCTTGTACTATTCAGCCATTAGAAACAATGAATTCATGAAATTCTTAGAGAAATGGATGGAGCTGGAGAACGTCATACTACGTGAGGTGACCCAGTCTCAAAAGAATACCCATAATATACAGTCACTGATAAGTGGATATTAGCCTAGAAGCTTGGAACACCAAAGACATAAATCACATACCAAGTGATGTCTGACAAGAAGAAAGGAGTGGACACTGGTGCTAGAATGGACCAAAACATCATTGTGGGGGAGTACAAGAACAGTGAGGTGGGAGGGGGTGGATGAGGGAGCAGGGGGAGGGAAAAGGGCATGTGGGACCTTTGGGGGTGGGGAACCAGAAAAAGGGAAATGAATTGTAAATATAGAATATAGCCAATAAAAAATACAATTAGATTATAAAAAAAAACTATAAACAAAAAAAAAAAAAAGAAAGAAAGTGCCTCCTTGCTTGAGGAAGTGCATCGTGAGGGGTGCTTTGAGGTTATCTAGCCTCTCCCTGCTTGCGGTTTACTGGGCTTTTGTTTTCTGCTTAGGTTGAGGATGTAGGCTCTCAGCTGCCAGGATCGCCACCCATCCTGATAGAGCTTAGCCCTCTGCAACCAAAACCAAACTCAGCTTCTTCCACAAGCCACTTTTGGTTATGGTGTTTATCCCAGCAACAGAAAAAAAAATAACTAACTCAGAAAGAAAAGGAGTTTTCTTTTCTTTTTTTAACTAATTTATTTATGTTTTACTTCTGTGCCTTGGTATTTTGCCTGCACGTATGTCTGTGTGAGAGTGTCAGATATTGGAGTTATATATAGACAGTTGTGAGCTGCCATGTGGGTGCTGGGAACTGAACTCAGGACCTCTGGAAGAACAGTCAGTGGCCTTGACCACTGAGTCATCTCTCCAACCCCAGGACTTTTCTTTACTAACCTTCACAAGCCTGTCTTTCACAATCCACTTTCACGCTTTCTAAAAATGATACATTCAAAACCAAAGTTTGATCAGTTCTTCAGTTCTCAAACCTAGCAGTTTCATGTACATAATGCCATTTTGGCTCAGAAAAAAATTATGTATATCTACGTGATACTAAATTGAGAACCTAGACATTAAGAGCAGTAACTGATATGTTGCAGGCAAAGAATTCAGGCCCGTAAGAACACTGCTGTGTTTGTGTATCCAGCTACACACTCCTGTGAGGAAATGAGTACTTTGCATTGCTGTTTTCTTTATCAAACAGAGGGAAATATCATATGAGGGCATGGGTAATTCAACATCGATAGGCCCAGTTTAAACTTCTAAACGAATACATACGTAGTTGGGGGAATTGACAGGAGTCCTAACTTTCATAAGAGAGGGAGTGATATACCCAGGGCAATTTCCGTTTGTTCTACTCATGCTGAATTTAATTTCAGTCCTAACAGAACATTCCAAGACAGTCTCTCCTAGCTGTGCAATGCCGTTCCCCACCCTGGCATTCCATACTCATTGAGATAATTAGGCATAATTTAGATGGTTGAATAAAATCCAATTTATATTTGTTTGCTTGCTTACTTATTCTGAACATCAAGGACAGCGCTGACTGTCATATGGGAAATAAGTAGAAGGTAGGAGAAGGGGGGAGAGGGAGTCAGAGGAAGACACAACAGAAGAGGATGGCCGAATGGGCTGCGGGGAGGCAGGAGGAATAGACACTTGTTATACAATGCAGCATCGTGGTGCTTTTCATGCTTGCTAGTCTCCTATCCGTGAAAGGAGAGCATTCCAGCAGCGAGGTTTTTAAGTAATACGCACAGAGAAAGACAATTTAAAATTGAACGTAAGAGAGTATAGGCGAGCTCATGGGAGGCGTGTTGGAATGCTAGTGTGAGTTCTTGGGACAGGGCTGGGGTCATAGGGCTTGGCAGTGGGTGTCCTTACCTACAGAACCATAATGCTCATCATTTTTAAAAAGTAAGAGTTCATGAACAATCAACAACAGCAGCAACAACAACCCCAAAGTTCAGCCATATTAGAACGCTGGGCAAAAAGGAGCGGAAACAAAGCAAAAGCCCAAACCAGACAAACCAACCAGCAAACCGCCCCAGTAATATTATTTTGAAAATGGGAGAAAATAAGAGAGTTTTATTTTTCCACTAGTGTAGATTTTAATAATAAAGAAGCTATTCTGCAAGCATTGTACTGAAAAAGTAGAGAGATGGAGGAGCGGTTACTCCATTCATTGTTCTAAACGTCTGCTTGTTCCTGTAGCCTTAAGTGGGGCGTGGTGTCTATCACAGCCATTGAGAGCAAACCAGGGCACCTCTCGTTGTTCAGGGGTCTGGGTTGGGTGAAATATCTTTGACAGACTTACATTCCACTCTTTGTTTCTCAGGTACCAACTGCAAGCCTAGTAAACTTCTGTCTCTGCTTTGTCAGAGATGAGAACTAAGTCTCAGACCAAATCTACTCTGGTACTTATTTCTCTCTCTCTCTCTCTCTCTCTCTCTCTCTCTCTCTATATATATATATATATATATATATATATATATGTGTGTGTGTGTGTGTGTGTGTGTGTGTATGTGTGTGTATATGTATATGTGTATATGTGTGTATATATGTATATATGTATACGTGTATATGTGTATATATGTATATATGTGTATACATGTATATATGTATATAAGATAATATATACACATTTATATGTGTGTGTATGTATGTAATTATATTACATTATATTTTTGTGGTTAAAGACTTCCTTTATTGCATCCCCTTGTCAAACAAAAAAGGTATTAAAATGACTCTTTAAAATACCTCTCACCTATATTAGGTATGTCGCAATGGTGGTCTTTCACTTAACTGTTTTCAAAATCCCTGAGACAGAAAGGAAACCTTTTCAGTGTTTGTTTGGGCTTGCTTCTCTTTGTCAGTGACTTTCTATTTTGGGTTAGAGAACATGAAGTGGTGATGGTTAGATTCTCTTCCTCCTTCTTCGGAGACTTGTTTTTTAACAAATTAAGTTAATTATTTGACTATTTCATGTGCATTTAGTGGATTCTGATTTTACTTCCCCAGTTCTCTTACCACCCTGTAACCTCGATTAATCTCCCCTTTCTCCCACATTAGTGTTCCGCGACCTCCCTAATGCTGTGGCCCTTTAACAAAGGTTTTCATGTGGAAGTGACCCCCCCAACCATAAAAATATTTTTGTTGCTATTTCATAACTGCAATTTTGATACTGTTATAAATTATAATATAAATATGTGCATTTCTTAATGATCTTAGGTGAGTCCTGTGAAAGAATCATACAACAATTAAAGGGGTCGTGGCCCACAGGTTGAGAGTCATTGTCTTAAGTGGTCCTTTCTCAAATTCATGACTTTTGAATTTGTTTTGTTACTTATTTAGATTTATCAGGATGTATGTGTTTGCTTTGGGTTAAAACTATTCATTGGAACCTGGAGAGGTCACCAGTGGGTGTACAACTGAGGACAATGATGCCCCAATTCCCTGAATCTGTTCAGAGAAATGAGTTCAGCAGTAATGAGTCGGGCCCCTTGAGACCCTTCTCCATCCTTGCCGGGCTGTCGATGGGTCCATTCTTGTGCACTCCCAGTGCAGTCATCCGTAGTTGAGAATTTCTGACAGAAATACCTCTGTATTGCTCATAAGATGACATTTTGCAGCCCTTATTCCCTACCCCTTTCTGCAATATTCCAAGAGCCACAGAGATGATATAAATGCCATCTCTAAGGCTGAGCGATCAACCACTACTTATTCTGAATGCCTTGTGCAGTCATAAAGTCTCATCATGGGTCACTAGAGAGACTTCTCTGATTGAGGCTGAGGGTTGCCGGTCATGATTATAGACATACATATTTAAAAGGTGATTGAACTCTGTGTCACTTTAGCTAAACAATAGAATTAAGTTCCCACGGAAGTCCGATGGACCTTTCCTGCCGTGGGATTTTGAGTAGGTTTGCAGGAACATGTATGGAATTCCTACTATGTATTCCTTCTATGGGGCCCCAAGTCAAGTAAAATGGTGTGTGTTACCACCACAACAGCCATTATTGTACAGGTGTGGATATCTTGCCTAGTAGGTTAGTATTTTGGTTGACAGCTTTATATCTAGGGAAGACCACTGATGCCCTCCTATTCTTCCTAGCATTACCAGTTGGCACTTTGAAACTAACCAGTAGGGAAAAGGTTTCCAGTTCAAATCCAGCTTACACTGTATCATGGAAGCAAAGTACTTATTGCTTTCAAAAAGGAGTTCCAACATCCAGCTCTGGTGAGCAAACTATAGCAGTGACAAAATGTATGTATTGTTTTGGTAGACTCTAGTCCCTTCTTAATCAACAACCTGTAAGGAGATTCCCTAAATCTTTTTTTTTAATTTTCTATACTCTTTGTTTACATTCCAAATGATTTTTCCTTTCCCGGTTCCCCCCTCCCCCTAAGTCCCATAAGTCCTCTTCCCTCCGCCAGTTCCCCAATCAACCCTCCCCCACTCCTCTGTCCTGGCAATCCCCTACAATGCTGCATCAAGCCTTTCCAGGACCAGGGCCCTCTCCTTCCTTCTTCTTGGGAATGATTTGATATGTGGGTTGTGTTTTAGGTATTCTGAGCATCTGGGCTAATATTCACTTATCAGTGACTGCATTCCATGTGTGTTCTTCTGTGAACGAGTTACCTCACTCGTTCCAATCATTTGCCTAAAAATTTCATGAATTCATTGTTTTTCATTGCTGAGTAGTATTCCATTGTGTAAATATACCACATTTTCTGTATCCATTCCTCCGTTGAGGGACATCTGGGTTCTTTCTAGCTTCTGGCTATTATAAATAAGGCTGCTATGAACATAGTGGAGCATGTGTTCTTATTGCATGCCAGGGAATCCTCTGGGTATATGCCCAGGAGTGGTATAAAAGGGTCCTCCAGAAGTGTCATGCTCAGTTTTCCGAGGAACCACCAGACTGATTTCTAGAGTGAGATACCCTAAATCTAACATTGCTATTTTTGTTTAATTACCCATAGTTTAAGATGGCAGGATTTTTAAAATTTTGTTTTCTTTTGATTTTTGTTTTCAAGCCATGCACGGTATCTCCTTTTCAATTAATTTTCAGATCGACTCTAAGATTGTAGCGTTCCGTGTGACTTACTGATACCGTCTTCATTTTGGCTCATCTTGCTCCATCCCTTTGTCTCTCAGCTGTTCATGCTCTCCCTTCGTAAGCCTTTAACCTCGCTGTATTCCCTCCTCTCTCTCTAACTTGCTGTCACCTACAGCATACTACCCAAGCTCTCCTGTTGCACGCCTTCCTCCCAGTGGCCCATTTCTATACTGCTGGCCTCGACAGGACCTCTAAGTGAGACACACGAAGCTACAGATTCGAATTAGGAACCACGTAGGAAAGAGAGCATCCAGCATGCCTTTCTGAGCTTGGGTCATGTTACTTTGTCCCAGTTTCATCCAGATGAGCGTCTTGAAGTCTCATGTTACTTGCTATCATAGACGTTATGCCAATTTAAGTTTTAAGCAACCTGAGAAGTTTTGCCAATATACAATTACCTTGTATTATTTTTGAGCAAGTGATGGAAATTCTATTTTATTAAAGCATGGATTCAATTCACTCTTACACCTGGATTTACATTCATCCCAAATCGCTTTATTTCCTGAGAGTATTTCTGCAACTGAAACTATTTGAGACTTGATTAGATCTCCTGGGTCCCCAAACAAGTAAAATATTTCTTTTAGCCTCTATGGTCTTAATTTGTGGGTATAGACATTCTGGCTTTAAAATATTACCTGTAATTTACTGAGTTTAAGGTGTTTGCTGCAGGTGTGTCTGTCTAACAGTTATAGCTCTGTATGTGTGTGCAGAAAGGGAGGCGCTCCTGGGCTTTGATGAAGGTTACCCTAACATGTGCTCCAGAGAGGACTGTTTTAACTACTTCATGTAAGAGAACACAAACTGGGGTGCTGTTTTCAGACAGCTTTTCAGAGAGATAGGATATAAGTGTTTCAGCCTGTTTTCTTGGTAGCATTTGATAATGTCACAGTGACCATCATTTGGGAAAGGAAGAAAAAAGGTCAGATATTCTTAGACTTACAGGGAGCAAAGAGAAACCAGTGTGAAATTATTATTATTCATGTGAAAATGATAAGCATCATGAAGTTGAGGAGGAAAAGAACATTGGTTATTATTTTATATACAATTTTATCTGTATTTTATTATAGTTAGCCATGTTTGAATTTTTTGGTGATCTCTCTCTCTCTCTCTCTCTCTCTCTATATATATATATATATATATATATATATATAATATATAATATATAATATATATACACATATACATATGTATATATATACATATTTATACACACATGTATATTATATATATATTTCACATACACAATATACACACATACCTATATTTGTATATCTACACACAATGTGACTATATACATACATATACATATTTACACAGATATAAATATGTACAGATGCATATATAATCTATATATTTATGATATATAATAAATGATATATAATATATAATTATACAATATCAATGTAATATGTAATATGTAATAGAGAATAGAGAATAGGTAATATATAAGTAATATATAATATGTAATGTATATGTAATGACAATATTAATATATAATATATATATAATATGTTATGTGTAATGGGTAATAATATTTATAATGTATAATGTATAATATATAAAATATAATTAATATATTAGTGTGTATATATACACTGTGTGTATATAGATGGAGATACATTGTGATAAACTATGTGCATTGAGATACCTAAATATAGAGAAATAGAGAAAAACACACACATAGAGTAAGGGTAAGAGAGCCATTTTTAAGAAACTGACTGGCATAATAGTGTTGAGTTTTCTGGGTAGAAATTGAGTAAGATGTAGTGTTGCTGTCTCGAATTACAAATGTGCTTTTTAAGCCAACACAAAGAGTTGGATGCAGGTTTTCTGGGTCGTAGTCCTGAGGCAGATTTCCTTGTCCTTTGGAAAACCTTAAGATTTTTTCTTTTAAAGTTTCAATTGACTGAATTTGGTCCAGGTTCCAGTTCCAGGCTCTTATCTTTCTTTCTCATCTTTCTCTCTCTCTCTCTCTCTCTCTCTCTCTCTCTCTCTCTCTTTCTTTCTTTCTTTCTCATCTTTCTTTCTTTCTTTCTTTCTTTCTTTCCTTTCTTTCATTCTTTCTCTTTCTCTCTCTCTTTCTTTCTCTCTCTCTCTTTCTTTTAAAATTTTAATCACATCAAATTGTTTTTCCATTGAAAGGCTTAGGTTGGTCATTGATCAAACAAATTGAGCACCATAGCCTCGCCAATAGACTGATACGATAACCTTGCCCCCCCCAAACCACAGCAGTCATAAAATCTTCATCCCTGTAACCCAATATTTAGAATCAAAGCGTCCTCCTGTTAGTTTTACTTATAATTTAATTTGCGATGGTAAAACACACAACTTTAAAGCAAATGTGTGCACAACGTGCTATAAAATACCAGGCTGAGGGGGCGCATCTGAAGGCCCTTCACTTCCTGTCTCCTCTGGTACTTCTTCCCTGACTGCCCGACCCTGCGCTTAATGTGACTTGGGCTATTGTGCTCTGTTTGCGCAACTACAGACAGCAGTAAGCCGGCAGAACAGGAAGGTGGTCTTCCCCCTTCTCTCATTCCTCCCGTTCCCATTCTGAGTGCCAGGATCCCGCAGCTCCCTAATAGAAGCATCAATCACGTACACAGCAAGTGGTGATGTACGGGATTGAATTTGGCAAGGCATCTATTCGGTTTCTTGATTTAGACTTCAGAAACTTCAGCTCACTAAACATGTTTTCTCCATCTGCTTCCAGCTGGGAAGCCCGGGATGGATGCTTGTCTCTTTCATGTTGCACTTCATTCAGCTTTTCATCCTGGAATGAGAATTACGCCACGCACGCACACATCCTCTGCTCAGCCAGCTCTGCATGTATTCTGAAAGTCTGTTATGACAACCTCTCAGTATTGATCAGGGAAGAGTCTCGTTCTTAGCTGGATAAAAACCAATAATCCTATGCAAGCTTCAAAAATATTGCTCTTTCTTGGTTAGTGTTAGTGACCATGCCTTGTTATACACCGCCCTTTGGAACTCACTGTCTGGATTTGCATTGTGCCTCAAATAGAAGCTTATTTCGCTCTTATGCTGTGCGTGTAGAGTCAGGCACATGGTCCTAGATCATGAGAGAATCTTTTATGCTTAGGTCACTGCTAGTGCTTGCTGGTAGATTGGCTCTGTCAAGCCACTATTCAGTCATTGCTGTTTTTCAGTACGCGAGTAATTGAAAGATGGAAACTTAAAACTTGGTGCCTATCTACAGGAAAACATCTTAAAGTTTGCATGCACTGTTTCTATTAGACTGAACCTAGTCACGTGGTCGTATGTAGCTGCAAAGGAGGCAGGGCATGGAGCAGCCAACTTTTAGAAATCAGAGGAGTCTACAAAAAAAAAATAAAAAGAACCCAAAGAAGCTGGGGAGAACTAAGTACTGAGCAGCAGTTAGGAGGCTATGATGCATTTGTGTCTGATGTTATTTTGGGGGAGTAAAGTACATATTTTTTTTATTAATTACAGAAATATTCTGGAGGTGGCTTAAGAAAATAGGTCATGAAGAATTCAGGGTTAGAACACAGCCGATACTCAGGGATTAGAAACGGGAACTAAAACTTTCACAGCCTGGCCGCATCTGACTCTCTTGCTTTTCTTGATTATTTACCATTCTTAATGTAGCTTCCATTAATGTCAGAGACACACCAAAACCAGAAAATAAATAAATAAATAAATAAATAAATAAATAAATAAATGTCACAAGCTATGAGTTCATGAATTCACCTCTGGCAAACTCACTCTATAAATGGTTCACTTGGGATCCAGTAATGTCGCTTTCAAATTTCTGAGTGGATTTCCTTTCCACTTTGACCAGTTGTGGGTATCTGCACCAAGCAATGCCCACTGCTTAAAAGAAACTTCTCTGTCTCAGGGGTACCAAGTATGGGCTGGGCTAGTGATCTGACTGGTATAAACCACAATTAAACAAATGCATTATAATTTGAAGGCATCTGTGGTTCATTGCAAAAGAATGTTGATACAGATATTGCCTTAAAAATAACTTAGCTCTTAAAAATGATTTAATGTTTAGAAAAAATCTTGTGGAAATTATTATTTATTGCATTAACATGAAGAGAATATAATAGTTTAAACTTTTAACAATTCTTTTCATCATCTTGGATATTTAAAAAGGATAAGCAGCTGAGGTTGGGCAGTGATATTTCAGTGTTTTGCTTTTATTGGCTACATCCTGCCTTCCTGATCTGTTCCTCTTGTGAACTCCTAGGTTGGCTTTTATAGCACCAACTTCCTGAGAGTGCATTCTTCATCAGCTATATGCGTCTGTTTGAATGCCTCTGTGATTTACATGGACTGGAAAAGACCAGAGGGTATGAATCACGTTAGAGAATTTTTTCCTCCAAGGGTCCTACCAACCTCCTAGAGGTTGATACTCTTTAGAACATAATTGTTTTTTAAAACGAATGGTTGACCCCCCCCCCCGGATGAGACACTGGACTGAACCTCCAGCCAATGTGATAGCACATCGGGGGCCACCCTAAAAATATTTCATGAATAATGAAAAGATCGCAGTGCCACAGCCTCCAGAATGCAGAGTGTCTGCAGAAGGCTCTGAATGGAAGAGAAATGGAGAATAGTTTTCATCTGCCTTCTCATTTTGTCTCCAGGTCCCACCTGTGGACTGTTTTATTTGTTAGGGTGGTGACTAGAAGGCTTGTGTATTGTTACCCTGCTGGCTTTGAAATTATGTAAATTTTGTTCATAACAGAAATATGACAAAGGATCTGCTACTTGTATGCTTGTATGGGTTTATTCTAGGTTTTCTCAAGGATGCTGGACTAGTATTCTGGGATGGAGATACCACAGAGGCAAACTGAAATGGGTTATTAATTCTGAGTGATGTTAAGGGAACATATACATAAATTGATCCTCCTCTCTGGCAGAGGATGTTCAGTTATAGGGTCTAATCAAGGGGCACTGTCCTTGTTCCTTGCCTGAACCCCGACTTTCCCAATTTCCTTTTCCACCATGCTTTATTTAATCAATTGGCTTCTTCTTCTTCTTCTTCTTCTTCTTCTTCTTCTTCTTCTTCTTCTTCTTCTTCTTCTTCTTCTTCCTCCTCCTCCTCCTCCTCCTCCTCCTTCCTCCTCCTCCTCCTTCTCCTACTCCTCCTCCTCCTCCTCCTCCTCTTCCTCCTTCGTCTTCTTCTCCTTTTTTTTTTTTTGTTCCTAATTCTTTGTCTCAGTCCTTATAACCGGAGGGATTATTAGTTCCTTTTCTCAAGTCACCTGCTGCGCCCACTTGCTTTGGCAATTTTTCTAGAATATTCCTTCCTGTTGCTTCAAGTCCGACGTCAAATACTCTTAAGGATTTTGTTTGAGTCAGTCCCTCTTTGATGTGTGTTTTGGATCTGTGCCGCCCAGCCTGCTAAACAACATGGCTGTTCTGTCCTACTCTTGGGTGCTGCAGCCCCATGAGCAGCTCCACCTTGTCCCTTCGCCTTCCGGGTGCTCATTTGCATATCTGCACCTTCTGGCCAGGAGGACCCCCCAGTGGCCTCTCCTTTGCCTCCCATCACCCGCCCAGTTCTGTTTTGTTGTTGTTTGCTTTTTGACTACTACTAGCTTCTTTTCCTGTACAAATCTTTCCCAATAGGGTGTAAGTAGCCATATTGTATGAATCTTCTTTTTTTGGGGGGGGGGAAGGGGGCAGGATTCCATAATTTCTCATTAAATTGTTTTCTAATATTTCCTAAGGAATTTTCTAACCTTGATTATAAAATTAAAGAACTGTAAGACTTGGCCATTTAAAGCCCATTTTAACATCAGTTTCTTTTCTGCCATAATAATAAAAATAAGACACTAGTGGGATGAAAGGTGCTCTTTAATCAAAGGACGTGAAAGAGCAGAGGCTCTCAACGAAGGAGGCCCGTTGAAAGGCCAGGGCTGGTTGGGGAGCGCTGAGAATGGCCCATTGTTCCTGCACCGGGCCTGGAGTGCAGGGCGGTGAACGGAGCCTTCAACTCTGTGGTTCGATGGAGCCATTGTTCCGGATGCCCGCATTAACTCGGAGTGAGAGAGAATTCATCAGAAGGCTCTTGTATTTCATTTCCTCTCTTGCTCTGGGGCAGAAACTGTTCTACTTCACAGGATGAACTTGTTACCTCTTGCCCCGAGAGGCAGAGACGCACTGCCTGAACGCTTGCATTTTGAGACACCTTGTAGGGATCCTTCCAATTTCTTCAGAGGAGCCAGCTCTCAGCAGTCAGTCTGGTGCGCCACTGCCACAGAAGCCGGAGGATGCTGTTTTTCAGGCAAAGGTGGCAGACTCCCATAGTATGGACCCAATGGGATTTTTTGGAGGGGGGGGGGCAAAAGACAGCATTTTGCAATAGCTCTATAGTTCTTATTGAATATCCCGTGTAGCAATTATTATTGAATTTCAGTCTCGTAGCCTTTGCTTTTTGTGTGAATTAGGAAAGGAAACGTTAGGTAACAGTTTAAGCCTTTGCTTAAGGGGGTGGTGGTGGGGAAGCCTTTAATTTATTAAAATTCAAATTAAACAAATCTCCTGCTGTTACTAAAGTTTTCCGAACTATTTTGTGTAAATGTTATTCATCCTTTGAAATCAGTACAATTAAAAGTTGTGTTAACAGTACTCCCTTTCAAGGCTATGAACTTTTTCTCTAAGGATTTTTATCTCATTTTAGTTCTTTGATTTTTTTTTAAACGTGTCTCAGAAAAGAAGATACACATTTTCTTTAATTGCTTCTTAAACCTGCTTGCTTATACTCTGTCTCCCAGACCCCCTGCCCCCCCCAAATCTTTAAATGATTGCATTTTTCCCTAGATTAGTAGCTTGCTAATTTGACAAGGTATCCCAGGATTCACTTCAAAAAGATGCCGCGGCTTCTTAACAAGACCCTGTCAGCGAAGAGCTCTCCTGTGTGACATACTGGGGACATCTAGTGGACGCAAGTAAGAATGGACCCGAGAAGAGTCCAAACAGGAGTTGTGCTTTTAAATAAAGAGAAAACCAGTGCCCTTACTGAGAATGTCATGTGCCTTCAAATGTGATATTTTGCAATTTGTTATTTTTGAACTAGTTTTTAATCGTATTTTATTAAATAAATGAACTCTGTATAGTTTACAGCAGCGTTACTTTTATTTTTTTGGTTTTTTTTTTTTCGAGACAGGGTTTCTCTGTGTAGTCCTGGCTGTCCTGGAACTCACTCTGTAGACCAGGCTGGCCTTGAACTCAGAAGTCCGCCTGCCTCTGCCTCCCAAGTGCTGGGATTACAGGCGTGCGCCACCACGCCCGGTGTAGCAGCGTTACTTTTTAATGTAAAATTTCCTATACAAAGTAAGAGGTATTTATCAATCTTGTTGCGGCAGAATTACATAGCATGAAGGAAGGATGGCATATCCAACTTCTTTGAGCCTGGTGAATATATTTCTGACTCTCCCTTTTCAGCACAGAAAGGACAGGACTATACAAAATTCTTCAGCTTTGGAAATCTAGACTATCTGTATGAATATTATGACAATTTCTATAGTATTTAAACTATTTGAGCTTTTCACACTATTTAAGAATTTTCCACAACTATCATATAAAGTATGACTTAGGATTTAGTTCATGTACAAATGGATAGGAAGAGAGATAACTTTTGAGCTTGAAGAAGGAGACTAGCTTTCTTGATATTTAACAGAATGCCACCGGATTCCACCACCACTGCCTTCTTTGCCTACAGCCTTTCTAATCATTTAGTAACCGCACAGAATAGATCATTAAACCTAGTTTATACCTAGAAAAGTTAAGACTCAGAGGTACAGATTTTCTTGCTCAGACTTACATAGGCACAGAGGCAGACCCTATGTTCACATCCAGTCAATCTGAGTTCATTTCACAAGGCAGGGAAGCATCACTTAGTTGAGCTAGAATCGCCAGGAAAATGATGCTGGGGGCTTATTTTCTTTGAGGTTAGAGAAGCCCATTGGTAATGGTTCTCTGACTATAAGACAAAACAAAATAAGACATAAAACCATAAATATAATTCATATATATGCATACATATATGTATATATGTATATAGGCACACACACATATATACTAAATTAACTGGAAAAATTCAAGTAGAAAATTTCATCAAGAAATTATCTGATAATTGCTTGTCACTCTAAAAATCTGTATTTATGAAAATGATGTTTAACAGAAAAAAGGGGTCACGCTAGGACATCCAGTCAATAATTTCAAAGATTAAATTGACTCAAGACAACTTATGGAAGAAATAATTCTAAACATCAAAATTGATTAAATTTGAAGACTATTACACAAAATTAAAAATTTTACTAATTTTAATTGGTCACTGGAATGGATGACTCAGTGGAAAAGATTAATCATGAAGTGATCTGAAGTGGAGAGATGGATCAAGTAACCATATGCAGGGATTTGAAAAATTCCACGTAACTTATTTTGATAATATTGATTGATTTTACTTGGAAATTTTTAAAATTGAATTTGCCACAATTGAATATTCATGATATCATTACATATAGTATCTTTAGCTATTACATTTAAACCACTCTTTAGTTTCACAAATAAATTGAAAAGCTCCCTGAATGAATTACATGTTTATATAAAGCAATGCTCAAGAATCAATTGATATCTGAAAAACTGAAACCTAGTAAGTAAACATTTTTAAAAAAACTTAATATGAAACTGAAATTTTTATTGAGATTGGACACATTTAGATCATTTAATGGTAAAATGTTTTTATTAGTATCTTCTATATATTTAAAATAAATCCAATGGGCAAGTACATTTTACACTTTAAAACATGGTGAAGTAAGAATCCATTTATTAGTATGTAATTACAGATTTCTAATTAAGTAGACAATTAAATCTCAGCGGCCATTCTATTTATAGTTGTTCCTTGGCCTCATGGAATAACTGTATTTTATTCAGTCTTTAGCATATTTTCATGTTTGAGCTTTCTGCAACTCCAATTAATATACATTTAGTACAATGCTCTTTGAATCATTATCAGCTTGCACTTGTTTTCATGATTGAGATTGATAATGTCACTCTCTTAGAACGCATTACCAATGTCATCTTATTATTGTTTCCTTCCTTTTTTTTCTTACCAAATAAAATGCATGTCTCTCAGCAAAGGCAAATTCCTACACATTGCCTGAAATATTCTCCATAGACCTTAGTGATATAGAGTCACCTATACAAAAGGCTGATGTTGCTGTGCCAAAAAGAATGTAAGAGTGCAGAAAATGAGCCGGTGAACCAGATAGTTACAAAAAAAGCTTTAAGCAAAAAATCTAAACTTCACTGCAGGAAACTTTAAACAACTAATTTTCCTAAGCAATATGTATTTTTTTTCACACTAGTTTTATTGGTCATGCCTATTAAGGAAAGGCAGTCACTAGATAAATATTATTTTAGTTTAATAGGATTAAAAATTAGAAATGCAAATTGGCCTCCGACTCTATCTATAAACCCCCATCTCTGTTTTTATGGAAATACCCTTTTTAGTGGGTTAAGCCTATGAAGAAAAAACACTGAAGATTTTTAACTAGCCGCTTTTCAAGGGACAGAAAGGAGCAAAGAAGATTTAGCCGTGAAAAGAGCAAATAAATAGGTGCTTCAAGATTAAAAAAGAGGGTAGAAGTCCATGCTGAGCCGTTGAAAGGACTCTCTGTGTTTAAAGGAAAATATTGTTTGGTGCCTTCTCCAGCGCATGATCAAAATAAGAGGTACAAATTAGTTCATGGCTGCCGAAGCCACAAAACATCATGCAGAGCGCTATCTTTGGGAACGTTTTAATGAGGAGAGGAGGTCATCAGAGTGTGACATTGCTTTTCAGAATTCTTCAAGAACAACACAGACTTCCTGTTCCAAATGTGGGAGAGAATAAAACCACCTTAGTAGTAATCGTACAACTTTTGAACCGGGTTCCTTGGAAATGTTGGAGCGCGCTCATTTTGTAGCTTTAGTTAGCGATCTCAAAGGGAACGCTCCCATATTTTTCCATGTGCCCTTATTTCAAACGTGCAGTGAAACGGCAGAGCTTTAACATGGATTATATTTATAAAATAAAGTTTTATTCAGGCTTCTGAAGAGATTTTAATGTTTTCATTGCTCCAGGTGAAACGGTACACCATGGCTCTGCTCATTAGCATTTCATATCAGGGTAGAGAAAAAAAATCAAGGATCACCACGGACAACATAAAAGGAGGGACAGTCTGACTTTGAAATTAAATTCACCACCATCTTAATTTTGGTGCATTTTAGAACGTGATTTTAAAATGTATAAGTTGTTAATGACATCCTAGGTCAAATATTCACAGTCCAGTATCATGTCCTACAGAGACCGCCACTATTTAAATATGTAACAGAGCTGTGCCACAGTTGAAGAGGTTTTCCTGATATTTAATAAATAAGACATTTACTTTGGTTTCAGATGTCAATATTACAAAATATTTAGAAATTATTGCCACTGGGCTGCAGAACCAATGGCATGGTTCTGCTTTTCTTTAATATGACTCCATTTAGAGAAAATAATAATGCCCATGTATGTACTGCAAGTATTTTTTTTAAGAAAAAGCCACAGGACTTTTAATTCTCCACATAGCAATACTTTACAATCTTCAAGTTTACTTGTGAATTTTTTTCACTCCAAAATAAGTGATCCACAAATAACACTTCCTCTGGATGTGTGGAATTAATTGTCAAAGGCATGACAATAACTTCAGAGAGCTACAGATAGAATTTGAGGTGGAGTTGAGATGGAAAAACATCATTTTGGTGCCATATTTATAATGATCCTGATTAACACGTAAGGAGAGGGTGATTGATTCTGTTTGCGTACACGCAATTAGCATAAATACAACTCATGCCCAGTGCATTTGCCCCCCCTTTAAATCTTACCTTATTTTTTTATTTCTGATGTGAGAACAGTGAAGCACAGACTCCCTGCCTCACGGATGACAAAGGATAAAAGCATCCACTCTTGTTTTAGGGCCTTTCAACTATTGGATCAAAAAGTTCAGAACGTACCATAGATCATTTACTTAACTCAGACCACCATATTAATTTTCCTTTTTTCTCATGTATGCAGGCTTTGTTCTTAAGTATCCTTATTCACACACCAGACACATTTAAGTTGCCAGCTTTAAGAGACAGAATATTCCTTCTACCTAGACCTAGCAGGGGAGTTATTTTTAGCTGAGCCTTTACTGAGGTTTGGTTTGCTACCTTCTGGGCTGGAGTGTAGCCTTTTCCTGTGAATGATTACACATTGTTATGTTGTATCTGTCTGTTTACCGCTATTTTGTTATTTATCTGCTGTTTGTGCCTTCTTGTTCAGCTATTCTGTGAATCTAAGTGTATTCTAGTTAAAAAAAAAAAAAGACCCTGAAGCCCCAGGATGCTTTAAGCATCTAAAAGCAGCATTTGGTTTTGAAATTTCTCACAGCACCAAAAGGTAAGTCCCAGAAACTAACCCTAGAACAAAAGGATAAAGGGTCCAAATACCTACTTTTCCTTTCTATTATTCTAGAATACACCACAGTTGAGAAAAAGGAGTACATTGTTTGGGGACCATCAACCAAAGCATTGTGGGAAGTTCTAGCTAAGTATAAAAATGATACTTTTCAGCAAATATTTATTAGCAATTAAAGTTTTCTATTAAAGAATTGTTTTTTTTGTTTGGTCATTCAAATTTGTGGGTTTGTTGTCAAGAGTATTAAAATGAGTCATTATGATGAAGTCAAAAATTAAATACATTTTATAGTACAGCAAGTCAAATGATTTCCAAGAAGAAGAAAGGAGAGGACCCTGGGCCTGTAAAGATTGCATCCAGTTTTGTAAAGAAACCGTGTGGGGAGGGGGCAATGATTGGGGAATAGTTGGGGGGGAGAGGAACTATGGGACGTATGGTGTGTGTGGGGGGGAACTGGGAAAGCGGAAAGCCTTTGGAATGTAAACATAGAGTATAGAAAATAAAATTAAAAAAATTTGATAGTTATTAAAAACTTCAAACTTATGATCAGCCAAAAGTTTTTGTACAGATTTTGTTTTACAAATCAATTTCCCTTAAGTTACTACAATAAAGGATTTGTTAGTATCTCAGTGTAAGGTAAAAAAAATTGAAGAAAAATGTAATAAGAAAGTAAATAAATCAATAACATTAATATTATACACAAAGATCAAAAATAAGAAAAAAAGCAAAACTAAAATGTAGTATTACAGTAGTACATTTGATTAACTTTATATGAGAATCCATTAATTATTTACTATAAAGACACAAAAATTTAATACTGTTTCCCATTTTAAAGAAAATCTAGTTTTTTCTAGCTACTGATACTATATATGTATCTTATTTAAAGTGTTGCCAAAACCATTTCACGAGATCCACACCTTAAGTTATTGTCATGTTAATTAAAATCATTTCCGTTGTTTTCACAGTTTTAGTGGTTGCACCAACTGTACTAAAAGACTAGTGAGTAAATTGCTAATTCTATCCATGAATCAAGGCAGTGGCACCAAACTCTTAGTAGTCAGTGTATCTCAAACCCTCAAACCATGCTCTAAGTTGTAGGCGGTACACGGAGGGCAGTAAGACTTAACTGCATTTGATCTTGACCCCGGAGCTTGTTTTGGTCTTCGGGTGCTGTCATTGGCTGGTGATGCAGCTTTGACATTTTCCACATTTTAGTTTTTACTCAATGAAGATGAGAATGAGTGGCTACCTTATCTGAAGTCCACATTGAAGCAGTAGAAGGGAGTTTCACTTCAATCCTTAAAAAACAGATTGAGAGTAATTTTGGATGGTGTTTGAAAAAAACACTGAAGAATGTGGCTTATGGATATTTTGGGTAATGAGCAAATTTAATTATGTGCAATTTTTTATTGATGAACCAATTTTTATATATAACTTAATAATCACTTTGCCTTCACTTCAATGCGTCATTACCACCCACCTGGCATGAATTTTTGATCTATAGTGAATAATGCCATGCTTTTAAAGATGTTTTTTTTTCTGGTTCTCTCTCTGTCTCTATCTCTCTGTTTCTCTCTGTCTCTCTTTCCCTGTATGTGTGTATCCGTGTGTGTATGAGTGCACACATGTATATGTGCATACTCATAGAAATCAGAAGAGGGTGTTGGATCCTCTAGAGCTATAATCACAGGCAGCTATGTGCTGCCCCTGCACAGGTGAGGGGCCCCAACTTGGGTAGTCTGCAAGAACAGCGCATGCTCTTAATGGATGATCCATCTCTGTGGCCCTAAGAGCATTATATGTTATATAAAATTATATTGTAATCTCAAAATTAAAAAAAATTAAAATGAAAAAATCAATGATTTTGATGTACCCATCAAGTTTTTCCTATGGACTTTTGCAGCATAAATAAAGGATAATGACCATGCATGATTATAGGAAAGAGTAAGACAGAGAAGCAGAATTCCTGGGAGAGCAGACATTGAGAATAGTTAAATACCAGGATCCCGTCACTTATTGTGTCCACACAGAGAGAACCTTTCAACCAATTTTAAATTAAAAATGCCTAGGATGTTAGACACTGTAAATTATAATTAACACTAAACACCTCTTAGGACAGAATAGAGTCCCAAGCAAAATCTTAATGGGAAATTCAGACAGACAGAAATACTGACAGAGGAAACAATGGTTCTATATATCCTTTTAAAAATGTTATCATGTTTGTTAGAAAAACAAATCTTTAAATATAATCTTAAAATTGCTAATTAAATCATTCATTTCTTTTCTACTTTTTGGATGGACTTTTTCTATTAGGTAGTATTTTGTATGCAGCTAGTTAAAATGGTATTAAATACACTTACTGTTGTGATTTATATATGTATATATGTGTGCGTATGTATATATATACATACATATATAATATATAGCATTATATATAATATACATATCTATGAATGATAAGTATATGTATTAGTTTGTGAAAGGTGAAGCCTATCAAAGACTTTCTTTTTATGATATGTGTGTGACCAAGGTAATGGTTTGTTTTCAGGATAGTGGGATTGTCAGGGAATGTTAACTGATGAATCAGAAGAGCCCAAGAAATGGGTCCAGGTTCCTGATTCCAGACTGACGTATGTAGTGGATGTTATTGATGCACTGCGTTTACGTCTACGCTGACTGTTTGCATGAGACTATGAATAAGGCTCAAGATGTATTCACTCGACTTGCAAGCATGTTCATCTATACTGTATATTTAAGATTTGTTAAAAAATGAACCAACTTGTTTAAAAACCTTTCTCAAATCTTGGCCATTAATATGCTATGTACAACTTTTTTTTTTTTGTTGGAGTCCATTCATGAAAACTGTGGAAATACTTAAAGCAAAAGGAAATTTTATTTCTTTACTGATATACAAATAAATTTGTGAGAAGCACCACCTAATTTACAAATATGAAATCTGAAATACTTCAAAAGCAAAACTTTTTTGAGAACCAATGTGAAGAGGAAACTTCTCTATCTGACTGCAGGAACTGGGGTATAGTCCAATGCGGACATTTATGAAATATTGATTAACTTCCTATTTAAACTTTTGTTTTTATCTCTGAAACATATGGGCATGCATGTGTGACTATTTCGAAATGTGACACATTAAAATCCCAAACACTGTTGTTTTCAAGCCCTTCAGAAGTTGGACACTTAACATGATCTACAGTTGGAAAGCGCTCTAGGCCAAAGGTTTGCAATGGGAATGAAGACGAAGGAACATCTTTGGACATAACTCGCTGAGTTAGAACAGCAGAACCGGGAGGAGGAGAAGAGGGAAAGGGTGAAGGATGCACAAGAGGAGATGGAAAGAGAAAGGGAGAGAGAAAGGGAGAGAGAAAGGAAGGAGAAAAGAGGAGTTGGTGAGAGAGTGGAAGGGAGTGGCAAGGAAGGAGAAAGACCAGGAAGGAGAGGGGCAGATACTGAAACACTAATAATTTTTATATTAATGTATTTGATGTGTAGAATTAGAGAGTTAGCTATGGTGATGCATACTTTAATGTCAGCACTTAAGAGGCACAGGCAGGGAGGTGTCTGTGAATTGAAAATCAGCCTGGTCTACCGAGCAGGTGAATTCCAGGCTGTCCAGAGCCACAAAGAGAGTCCGTCTTAAAATAACAAGAGCAGCAAGAGCAGAGTTGTGGGTCGACTACTGCATATCCACAGTTCCAAAAGATCGCTTTATGTGGGACATATGATACTGAAATCTGAGCAGTGCAATAAGTCTTAGGAAGTGCAATTCTAGAAAAGATACTATAATAAAACTAAAGCCGTGTCAAGAACGGGTTCGAGATTTACATCAAGATCCATAGATAGAAGAAAGCCCCGGTGACTGATTTTGTGTGGCACTGTGAAGGATCATGAACTATGAGACTTGATTGATCTTATAGCCGTGTGAATGTGGGTATAGGTTCCATATCAGGACACTTCCCAAGTACCTTGTGGAAAATTTTACTTTCTTGTGAGTCTCACTTGAGATTCTCAGATTCATTCTTGTATATGAAATCTTCAGTAGCGCAAGAACTCAAATATCCTTGCTTCTTCATGGTGGTCCATTGAATTCTATCATGAGTTGAAATCGATTATATAGACTTTCGGTGATAAAGACTTACCAGTACTCTTTCTCCCTTTTGTAAGCATCAGTTTAGATTTCCTGTGCTGCTGTTGTCTCAGGCTTTATGTTGAAAACAATTTTAGAGCGTCAATGTTAACAACAAATGTTTTGATGTATGTTTATATTGTAAATGAAATACAGCCATTATCTTATCTAACGTTTTACATATTTTTTCCTCATGGCGAGCCTATTAAAGTCTATTTTCTGAGACATTTTCAAATCTACATTGTCATTTTCAACCACGCTAACATATTGATTTTTTTTTTTGCTTTGTTCATCATCTCGTCCCTGTATCTATAAATTTGACTCTTGAATTTTACCCAAGTTATATGGCGTTTTTCTTTAAACATTAAACATTTTTAATTAATTGTGTGTGTGTGTGTGTGTGTGTGTGTGTGTGTGTGTGTGTGTGTCTGTGTGTGTGTAAACAACAAGGCACTCATGTAGAGTTCAGAGGACAACTTTGTGTAGTGATTTTTCTTCTTCCACTTCTTCCACTTTAACATGGGCTCCAGGGATCAAAATTATGCTGTCAGGCTGAAGTGACAGGTGCCTTTTGACTCAACTATCTGACAGTTCTCGTGTTTATTTTAAATCTAGCTTGGTATCATGTATGCGTTCATGTTTGTTCCTATGTGAATGTGTGCTCGTGTACATGGAGGCCAGAGAGCAATCCCAGGTGCCTCTCCTCAGGCATCGCGCACCCGTTTTCCAGATAGAAACATTCCCTAACCGTGGACCTCAGGGATTAGACGACACAGGCTGGCCAGCACCTCCCAGGGACCCTCCTGTTCTGCCTCCCAGAGCTGACATCACAAGCAGGTGCCATACCTGCTTTGTTTTAATTGGGGGCTTTTAGGAGTTGACCACAGGTCCTTGGGCTTGCAAACTAGGTGTCCTGGCACTTATTATTGCTTTTTTTTATTTACTTCATCATCTGGAAAAAATGTAAATAAAATGTGTGATCAATTCGAGTGTGTTCCCTGGAAATTTAAATACTCCAAGTCTGGCAATTTAAGCCCCTTTTCCTCACTTGCTTCTCTGCCCAGTTTTCAGGAAGGCGTCCCTGTGCAGTGCTAATTTTCTTGTAGTTTACCATTTTCAGCTCCTTTTCTCTGCTTTTGAAACAATCCTTTCCCTTTGCTTATATGTTCCTACGCTGACTTAGGAAGCTGTCTAGGACATCAAGGAAAAAGACAGAGTTCAGGTCTTCTGGTGCATAGACTAGCTAGTGTGGAGGTAAGCAAAGAGACTGCTAGCAACCTGTGCTTAGTGTGACATCAATAAGTGACAGGGGGCACACATACACATGCACACACATTCACACACACACACACACACACACACACACACACACACACACTCAATGCATGATTTGAGATGAGAGTTGTGTGACAAGTTAGTGTGCCTGTGAGGTAGCAGGGGTACTGTGCTGTAGACCGGAAGGCAGGGGAAACTGAGTCAGTAACTTCCTGCCTACGATGCTGGAAAGAACTGCACTGGGAGAAGAACGGAACCATGGAGGGAGGGCACAGCAGCCAAGGCCAGGGTAATGGTGGGGGCAGGAGTGCAAAGAACTTGCCTCAGAAACAATGGGATGTAGGACTATGAGGAACCACATGCGCAACGAAAAACACGTTCTTCTGGAAGATTGTCTTTAAGATCAATTTTGTTCCTTTACCACTTTATTGATGAGTTTTAAAGGATAAATTCTATTATGTTTTCTTAATCTTGGCATGTCTCTGTATGTGCACATGTGCACGCATGAGTGTGGGCACACACATGCCATGACCCACTTGGAGCTGGGAGATCAACCTTGGGCGTCCATTTTGACCGTCCATTTTGTTTGGGAAGGGGGCTCTTGGTGTTTTCCTCCATTCACACCAGGCTAGCTGGACAGACACGTCCCGTCTCTACCTCTTGTCTTGGTGTGGGGTGCTGGGATTACACGTGCTATTACACTCACGCTATTACACATGTGTTGGTTCTGGGCATCTGAACTGGGGTCTTTGTGCTTGTGTGGTCAGTGCTTTACCCACTGAGCCATGACCTTAGCCTAAGTCTTATTAAGACACAAATGATGCCCAGTGATCTTTGTTCGGCTGAAACAGGGTGAGGTGTCAATGTAAAGGCAACAGACAAAAAAAAAAGAAAAGAAAAGAAAAAGAAGAAAACAATGTGAGCAAGGCTTGTTCCACTTCTGTCTCTCAGGGACCTCTCATACATATCACATGTCCATAGCACACTGTGGCTTACATACATCATTCTGTTTCTACCTCCCATATCGTTCTTGGCTAGTATTTACACATTTAAATCTTTCAACAATCCACTTTCTAGCACTTATCTGAACAGTCAGGATTTATACATCATCTCTAAATAACATCAAAAAAACAACCAGAACCACACAAAGATCAGTACCCTGGCTACTGCACATGAAGGAACTTAGAAGCTAGAACTTTTCCCCGAGCACCGCCTACACAAGCGGTGACGTAATATAAAGAATCGCCAATACAACTAAAACGGATGCTTCCTTGTTTCTAGTCCGCACACCTAAGAAGTTAAATCACGATAAAACCATACTTGAACCCAAATATTGAAAGCTAGCTGAGAGGAAATGGCGTTGAGATGAAAAGGGTTGGATGCGTGAAAAGCTGAAGATGTCTCACACAACAAGGCGTGATAGAGTCGTCAAGGGAAAATAATTTTTAGTCCAAACTCTTATGCCTACCTAAGTAATTACTTTAGAGGTAAGGCAAAAACAAAGTCATTGTAAACGTATAGACCGATTAACTTTTTATAACTCAGTGCTAAAAACTAAAATTCCAGACCAGCGTTGTCTAAAACAGGATCACCCGCACTCTGCTCCCATTTGAGCCTCTTATGAGCACAGAATAGGAACTCAGCAGTCACTGTGGAATCTCCTAGACTTTGCCTCAGCCCCACCGACTGGGGAAAAACGTTTCCATGAGGCTAGTTTGTGATGTGCTTCTCTGTATGCTATCAGAGAAGAGAGCGAGGCTGAAGGAGTAGGCTACCATCTTGAGTACTAGAAAGGAAGAAAAATGACGTAAAGTGGCAAGACTCTGTGAGCAACATTATCGAGAAATGCGTTTGTTAAACACAGAAAATGGAAGTCGAATGCTTAAGCTTCTAATTCAGATGATGAGAAATGTTGACACTCAGAAAGTAATAATACCTGGCAGAATGTTGAAAAGACGAAAAGGAAGCAGAGGAAGAGGTAGGTAGGGGGCTATGTAAGGGCGGTAGAAGTGCAAATTTACCAGTAGATGGAATCGGACGCAGTGATTGGTTATCTTTGTGGATAGGCAGGGTTCAGGGTCTTTCCTGGTTTCTCTCCTGACTACTGCAGTGAAGTCCCAGAATGACCCTGGAGAGAGTTTTGGTCTTTTGCTTGTTGGAGTCACAGCTTTTATAGTTTGAATCCAAACAACCTCATTTGTTCGTTTGTTTGTTTGTCTGTCCCCTCATTTGACTAAGTATACTATAAAGTAGTGGGTCAGAGGTGTTGTGCCCCAGAAATAAAATTTCTAATCCTTATCTGTTTAATTATCTCCCCCACCCCAATAGTCTTTTTGCCCCATAATTAATCTGATAAGAATCCTAGGTCAAAAATAATGTCTTGATTTTTCCACTGTGTTCCAGCCTCCAGGGTTGGGATATTATTGCTACTTTTTTTTTTGAGACTGGGTCTTTTTATATGGTCTAGACTGGCCTCGTTCTTAGGTTTCCTAGTGTATCGTCACACCTAGCTCACCAAGAGTTCAGATCCTGGGTTCCCTTGCAATAAAATCTTTAATAGTAGGCATTTTGGTATTTTTTTTTTTGGACTAGGTACTTGGTAGACCTTCAATCTGGAAATTTTTTTTATTTTCTATATTCTTTGTTTACATTCCAAAGGCTTACCCCTTTCCCAGTTCCCCCCACCATACGTCCCATAAGTCCTCTCCCCCCCAACTATTCCCCAATCATCCCCCCCCCCAGAGACAACAAGTGCTGGCGAGGATCTGGAGAAAGAGGAACACTCCTCCACTGTTGGTGGGATTGCAAAATGGTAAAACCGCTCTGGAAATCAGTTTGTCGGTTCCTCAGAAAATTGGGCATGTCACTTCCAGAGGACCCTGGCATACCACTCCTGGGCATATACCCAGAGGATTCCCCTGCATACAATAAAGACACATGCTCCACTATGTTCATAGCAGCCTTGTTTATAATAGCCAGAAATTGGAAGGAGCCCAGATATCCCTCAAAGGAGGAATGGATACAGAAAATGTGGTATATTTATACAATGGAATACTACTCAGCAATCAATCTGGAAATTTAATACCTGTGTTCTAGAAAATCTTACACAGGAATTCTCTAATCATTTTCTTTATTTTCTTTCTGGATTTTTGTCTGGATTCCTAATTTGCTTAATGGTGATTCTACAAATGAGCACCATTCATGCCCCTCCCCCATCTCCCCCCACCTTGCCACTGTGTTTACTTTTGCATTTTGAAATAGTCCTTAAGTTTTCTCCCTTGCTCTTTCAGAGTATTTCAGAGTATCCTGATGCTGATGTCTTTAAACATAGTCTTTTATTTGAAATGACTAATTTCGAAGCTACATTAAAGAAAAAAAGCACTAATTTTCCTAAGATTTTGTCCTTTTTGCCTTTTGTATTTGGATATTTTCATGCACCTAAATGAGTTTCTGGAGTGTTTACTTTCCTCTTGTGAGGAGGAGGGGTAAGTGCAGGGTGGGAACAAGGCTCTCTGACACACTAAAGGGTGTCTTCCATATCCTGTCCCTGAGGGTGTGCAGTGACTCTCCCTGTCTCCCTGGATACCGGCTCAGGGAGTCCATTTTTCTTGGGTTCATTTATCCTCACTCACTCCAGATGGCTTCCTAAGCTACAGCCTCAGGCTCGATGGTAATGGCTCTGGGTTGCTAATGCCCAACAGACTGTTTAGTTCTGAAAAGCATCCATGATGTCACCAGTTCCCTAAAGATATCTCCTCTGCTGTTGGCTTCTGTATATGGCATCATCTCTGAGACTTCCCAGGTTTCACTTCATATTCATCTCCGAGTCTTCCCTGGTCTCACTTCATATTTGATAACACCCAATAACCCTCAACAAGTCTCAGCCATTTTCTTTCTTTTTTTTTTAACACCACAGGATCTTCTGGAATTATTTCTTTTATTATGTTCTGCAAATCCTACTCGTTTTGTCGAAATCAGCGTAACACACTCTCTTAATGGAAACCCCTCCTCCCCCTCCTGCCCCTCCCTGCTTCCCGCCACATTCACCCCCAAGACCAGCCATGCCACGCAGTTCCACCTAAGCAGTAAACGCTAAGCACATCTCTAAGCGTATTACTTGACCACCCCAAAATGTCAGCTTCTTGTGTGTGTGTGTGTGTGTGTGTGTGTGTGTGTGTGTGTGTGTGCTGAATTAAAGACAATTCTTTAGTTTGCTATTTCACATCTTTTCCTGTTGGGTTCTAGTCCAGCTTTGTAATGTCATTCCAAATGGTTTCAAGTCTCACTTTTTTTGTGTTCCATTAAAAGGAACTTTCATATTTAATTTTTGCTTTAATAGCTCTATGTTCAAATTATACCTCTTCCATCCAGGAGATTTAGACTGCTCGTTAATCCACCTTTCACACCTGTCTTGGAACTGACTGATTTTTAAAGAAAATTTAGAAGTATGCGCATGCATCTGTGTGTGCCTATGTGCACCCAAGTGAGAGCAGTTACCCTTGGAAGCCAGTGTCTGGCACTAGATCATAGGGAGCTGGGGTTTCAAGCACTTGTAGGTTACAAGCTCCTGTGAACTGAAAGGCGTGTGTGCTGGGAACCTGACGTGGGTAATGTGCAGGAGTGGTTTGAACTCTTAACCACTGAGCCCTTTCTCCAGCCCCGAGTCTCGCCGCTCTTCAGCTGACTCATCTGTGAACCCAGCAGGTGTAGAATAACACCTTTGCCACTGTGGGCCTTCAGTCTTCCTAAAGGTGCGACAGTACACATGGCGTGTACAATGCACAGTGTACATACTTAGGGGTCACCACAAGGCCATTTAATGTTTGCTGTGTACATTCCTGATTATATTCTTGTATACAACAAATAGTAGTTAAGGTCTGGTATATCTATTCTTTGTCTATACCCACAGTGCTTTGCATACATCCTGCTTTTATTTTGTAAAATAGTATAACTTATATCTATAGCTATATACCTCTCTCTATATGAACACTATGTTAAAATTATATGATTATAATCATATAAATAAATAGTATAATTCATTTGAAAATATCAGAAAACTCAGAACAAAATTTTCCATTGATAATAGACAGAATCAGTTGCCCTCCTTAAACTAGTCTAATTACTTTTGTGGAGACATACTTACGGAGCTATTTGCAGTTTCACTAGAAATAGATTTCTGGCATCACTTAATGAGATTTTTTCCCCAAATTCACATTACTTATTCTGCAAACTTTTTCACTTCAGTAGATTACTTAATATTTTATTTGTTTTATTCACATTTTGGAGGTAAAATATTTCCATTCGTATTCAAAGTTGCTTGAATTATATGCCAAAGGAGGAGTGCGCTGAAGTTTCTCACAGGCCCGTTGTTTCTAAGAGTGCAGCTGCATAACGTGTCTGCAATTCACGCCTCTGCAGTAGGCTTTCGCTAGCTTCCTAGGAAGGAAAGTTAACAACTCATTCCATGTTCAGTGACAGTCCCACAACCCCCAACTGGGTCCCCCTCTTCGGGCTCTGCATGTAAAGCAGACATACCCCTTGAAAGCTTTTGCAATTACATCCCATGACCCACTTTGGAATTCATGTGTGTCTTAGCATGTGGGGGATGCTTTCCCATTTAATCCGTCAGTAGTACTTTACATGGTAGCACCGTTATACATTTCTGTGGTTCCCTTCTTTTCTGATTCTCCACTAATGGGTTCTCTCTTCCAACCAGGTTACAGTGACTGATCTCCAGATATTTCTCAGTTGGTGGGTTATGTCATGGACTCTCATGGTAATGCCATGTGTGTGGGATACGGAGACATATAAGCCACAGACTTCCTCCCCCAGACTCACAGTCACGAGTTAGAAAATAATTCACTAGTGAAGTCTAAAGAGTTAGAAGTGCCTTTAACGACAGTCAAGGAAGCACACAGGAAAGGCAGCGTTAGGGTCTGGAGACAGCATCCGAGCTGGATAAAGAGAAGGGTTATGTTCAAGACTGGTGAGGTAGCAATGCAAAAACCCAGTGCCGGAGATGGTTGGTATATTAGCAGCCATGACATGTGGGGCTATGCCAGTTAAGACCAGGTTTGAGGTAGGTGATGCAGGCCCTCTACTCACACCATCAAACTTATAATATGGAAGCGATATAATGAAAATGATACTTAAAGACACTTAGGCAAGACACATAAGGGCTAAGGTAAAAGATGAATAAATTCCGTCGGGCAGAGTGAACAGCTAATTGAGAAGATTAAAACAAAGATAAGTGCAAATAGAACGCATTTGTGAAAAACTGGAAATATACACTAGGAGACTCTAAGAGTAAAGGCAGGAGAAAAGAGAACTTGGATGGAAGAGATAAAAGTAGAAGCCCCAACTCTGAATTTCAGTATTCGTTCAATGCAGTTCCCACGCCGCTGCCACTAGGTGGCGATCTTTGTCAGTTATTAATGTGGATTTTTCAAAGATGAATTCAGTAATACTAAAAGAGGGAAAAACATCTTAAGTTTTTGTACCATGCAACGTTTGGGCATTTAACTAACGTTCAGGGCTGTGGACATATATCTGTAAATATTTCCCAATCTCTTTTATGCCTTTGTGCAGGGCTCACAGGTAAGAGAGGAGATGAGGAGAAAACTTCGATATTTACCTTTTAGTTCATGTGTTTGTTTGACTCATTGGCATTTCCAAACCTGGCGAAGGCTGGCCATAATACATTATATTGACTAGAAATTTCCCGCACTTAATCCAGTGTTGGCCATGGTGAGGTGAATAGGAGAGAGGCCCACATGTTGTCTGGCTGAAGGATTAGTGACATGCTGTCACCTCGAATTATTCATCTCACGTACTCATTGCTTCATTTTTGCCACCGAACCGCATCTTCGACTTCGCGGTGTGCTGAGCACAAAGCAAAGCTCTCGGTTACGCCCTTTACACTGAACAGACCTACCTGGCAGGTAAGAAGAGAAAAGCGTGTGGAAGGACCTGCTTACGCACATTGAAGAAATGATTGATGAATTAATGAATAAGCATCTTAATTGAGTGCAACACTGACTCCATGGCAATGTTTGAAAATGTCTACCTGACTGTACCCTAACAGCTGGGCAGGCGTGCTGGCTCCCGTGATCCCCTGAGCTCCACTGGCAACAGAATTCAACCAGCGCAGCTAAGGCTGCTCTGTTAGAGAAAAACTTTCTGAGTTCCAAGCGCTTAACTTACGCATGAACTTTTGTTAACCTATGCTTTTAGGAAAAGTTCTTTTAAAATGAACTAATAGCAAGTTCATAAAAGTCATCTTCGAGGCGCCTACACAACATGTAATTAACAACAAAGGGTTCCAGCGCAAACAGGGTTCCGATCTATCCAAATGGTTTTTAATTCTAAGTTTCTTAATAACCTTTAATAAAGCCCTGCAATTGTAACAGCCATTACGACTTCAGTGGCTTCAGCAAGTCTGGAGGCTCCTCCTCAATTTATTTCCAGCATTTCCCTTTAGAGAAGAAATTGCAAGTACCTCGATGCAGCCGTACATTGGTTACCTTTTCTGAAAATTAGGTTGTCAATTCTCTCTTTAGGAGAAGAAAGGGAGGTTATTTCCTTTCCTCCCAATAGCTACATTTTAATGAATTTTTTATTTTACTGATTTATTCTTGACTGTCTTTTCCTTTCCATTTGACCTTTTGGGCCAATCAGGGCTTTTAGCCAAGGATCAAAGAAATCGGAGTCCTGGCTTAGGCAAATCCCAGACTCATTTCTTTTACCTGATTTCCCTGCCTTATCTCTGCCTGACAAAGATAATCATCACATAATATTAATCATCTGGAACCCTGACCTCTGAAACAGTTTGTAAAGCAAAATTTCTCCATGGTAAGTCAATACATTTTAATGCTGAACGCGGATACCACAAAAAACAGCAATGCACTTTTTACTTATTTTCTTAAAGTGAAATCCACATAACATGAACATCACGATCATGATCACCCTAAACTGTGGCACTCAGTCACTTCCAGCACATTCGTATGAGAGTATACCCTCGAAAGATGGCCATTACGTATATGTATTGATTATGCATGAGTGCTGAGAAGGGTATCCTTAGGCAATCTTGTCTTTGTGTGAACATTATGAATTGTGCTCACCCAAAATAAAGTTTCTATATTGCATTCCCATTGGACTGCTATCATATCAGTGATCCACCACTGACCTAGACATCAGTGTGCTATACAGTGTTTCTATCGCTAGTAAGAGAACCTGTGTGTCCGCTAGCAGACACCTATTCCTCCCCCCTCCTGGCTCCTGGCCCTTTCTAACCTGCTCTTTCCCTCTGCATCTGCCTACTCGCATTATTTCATAGATGTGGCTTTCTTTCTTTCCTTCCTTCCTTCCTTCCTTCCTTCCTTCCTTCTTTCCTTCCTTTCTTTCTTTCCTCCTTTCTTTCCTTCCTTCCTTCCTTCCTTCCTTCCTTCCTCCCTCCCTCCCTCCCTCCCCCCTCTCTCTCTTTCTTTCTTTCTTTCTTTCTTTCTTTCTTTCTTTCTTTCTTTCTTTCTTTCTTTTCTTTCTCTTTCTGTTCCTTATTTCTTAGTTTCTTCCTTGGTCTCTTTCTTTCTTTCTTTCTTTCTTTCTTTCTTTCTTTCTTTCTTGCATTATGATGTCACAGATGGCCTGGGTGTCTGGTTTTTTTCACTTCATATGATCTCTTCAAGCTCCATTTATGTCACAACATATGTCCTTATTTTATTCCTTGTTATGGTTAATAATAGCCATCATAAATATACGCTATATTTGTTTGTCTATCCCTGTGTTTGTGAGCGCTGGGGTTATTTAAACTTTTTGACCATTATGAATATTGTTGCTATGAACATTTGCATATGAGTTCTTGTTTGAAAAATTGTGGCCGATTTCATTTGGTATATACCTAAGAAGAGAATTTCTGGTTCATGTGGCAATTCTCTAATTTTTTGAGAAAACAATTCTGTGTTTGCTGATATTGGAAAGTAGCATTGGCATTAAGCCCGTTTATTAGGTCAGAGCTTACTACATATCGATCATATTTGTATGAAATACATTGAATTGATACAGTTATCTATTCTTTTCCTTTCATCGGTATTTGCAGTCCCTAAATAATTTAGACAATGCAGATACTATTAATCATGTTTCTTTAGTAAAATTTACATGCCTCCCTAATTCTGTAATTACTGTTAAAAGTATTTCTTCAGCTCCAACGATGCATCAACATCTATTTTGGGGTCTGGAGACAGAGAAAAAGATAAAAGGGATTATACCAAGCAGAACTGCCTTTAGGAAAGGAAATTACTTTGCATATGAACAAAGCATATGCGTTGTGAAGAAAGACACAAAGAGTTGTGGATGTTTTATCCTAGGGTTTGAGAGTGCTCGAATTCCAGTGTGTGAGATAAATATTGTTAAAATGTGGAATGGAATCAAAATCCATGGGATTTATGAATGTGAGCATTCAGGAACACGAGGTTTCATCTCACTCAGAGCAGCACGAGGCGGGGAGTGAGCCTTCCTAAGGTGGGTGCTCCTCGGCAGAAAGAGGAATTTGCAGTGTCTGTCAGGAACATGCTAAGGAAAGGGCAGAGGTAAGGAAGTCCTACAGAGAGCGAGCAGGGGTGGTCAGGAGTCTGTGGGACGCTGAGGAGTGACGACAGAAAAGACCGTGACTAGGATCCCGTCTTCCCTGACCTCCAAGGTCAGGCAAATACAGAACAAGGCCCAAGGTCTTTGATTTTTCTGCAGTCACAAATGCGTGTTCATTTCTAGACCATATTTCTCATCCATTTTTTCTTGTATCAGCTGATAGTGCAATCATTAGTATTATTGGTTTTTAATTTATTGAAAAATCATTAGTATTATTGGTTTTAAATGACTCATCAAGTAATTCATTTGTAAAGTGGACAATTTAGTGTTTTAGCAATAAAACCAAAGACGGTGACACACTTTCAAGTTTATTGGGCTTAAAGTTTTAAAATTTTTACTTCCTTTAAATTCTTTCTCAGTATCCTTATATGATTATTTGAATAACTTGCACTCAATAATTATATCCCTCTTTTGCCTTCATTTTAAACTAGTTTTAATTGCTACTGTTTTCCTTATCTATTGCATTGCCTAGATGCACATTTTTATTTTTTTGCTAATACTAATTTGTTATGTTATTTAGAAATTAGGAGCATATGTCTTGAAGTCAAGCTGCTCTGAATTTAGTATTTTACTATGTAAATGTATATCAAGAAATAAATTAGCTGTGATTATTGATTTTTAGCTTCTTCATTGAAAAGAGAAGCACTAATGAATAGGATTTCTGAAGAAGATAATTAAGTGCCCCCCAAAGTATTCTATGTGTGGCGAATGTTGATTCCCTTTTCACAATGTTCTGAAGGCATGTGCTCTTCAGGAAATAAGACTGATCTTTTTCCTGAGCACAAAGAGAGGAGTAGTATGTCTATTGGAAAGAGGGGATTATGGGGATCACTGTTATAAGGAGATTGAGATGGGTAGAGAAGGGAAATTGTTGTTGGGCTGTATTCAAAACCAAACCAAACCAAACCAAATCATAAGACCAAACAAGAAGAATTATAGATAGTAGAAGACTTGTCCTACTGTTTAATTATTATAGATAGTTGTCATTAAGACTTTATTTGTAGACATCCTTGAGCTAGATTTTATCTACCTACCTTTCCTATACAAGTCATTATTTCATATGTGTGTGTGTGTGTGTGTGTGTGTGTGTGTGTGTGCTGCCTTCTGTACCCAACATCCCATTAATGTCATCCCAGAAAGAGAACTGTAGCACTAAGAACCTCCTCTTTTTATTCTTCTTGACATGCACAACAAAATACCTTTTAGTATGCAGAGTCCTATTTATGTATATGACTGTACTATAGCTCTCCTCAGACACACCAGAAGAGGGCATCAGATCCCATTACAGATGGTTGTGAGACTCCATGCAGTTGCTTGGGATTGAACTCAGAACCTCTGGAAAAGCACTCAGCACTCTTAACCATTGAGCCATATCTCCAGCCTTGAGTCCTAAATTATTATTCTTTGTAATTGAATATATTCTTCACTTACATTTCAAATGTTATGCCCCTTCCCAGTTTCCCCCCTTCCAGAAAACCCCCAACCTATCCTCCCTCCCCCTGCCTCTGAGAAGATGCCCCTCCACCCAACCCACTCCCACCTATCCACTCTTGATTTCCCCACATTGGGGCATCTATTGAGCCTTTGTAGGACCAAGGATCTCTCCTCAGCACTCTTAACCATTGAGCCATCTCTCCAGCTTTGAGTCCTAAATTTCTGATCTCAAATTATGCACCTCCTATACTAGCTTTGGACATTATGGTATTGCAGTCTTCCACAGTATTCAACGATTGGGTTTGTGTCTGCTGAAGAACAGTGCGAGATTTTAATAATCATGCCAAATCTTTTACACACACCTAATTTACTCTAGTCAAAGGAGTAGGAAAACAGTAGGTGGGTAGTTGTCAGCCATGTGTGGGGAGTAGAAAGAAACTCCTATGTTTTAAAAGACAGACAACAAACTCTAAGTTTGTTCATTGTTGTTATTGTTGTTGTTGTTGTTGTTTTGTGTGTGTGTGTCTGAGAGAGAGAGAGAGAGAGAGAGAGAGAGAGAGAGAGAGAGAGAGACTTATTTCATTTTGTTTTGTTTGACATGTTTTGACTTTTTTTGAGAGAAAAACAAAAAGTGGAGTAGGAAGCTAGGAGTATATAGGAAGAAAAAAAGATTGGGAGAGGGAGGAAAACATAATCATAAAATATTGTATAAAAATTAAATGGAAAATTTAAATAAATAAAATACTTTATGAGGAGAACAAGCCAGCATAAAGTTGAGTAATCAAAGCAAACTCTTTATAATGCACACACAATGTTCCATATAAAATGGAGGAAGGGAAATTGCTATGGAGATGTATTCAAAACAAAACAAGAAACAAAACAAAAAACAAACTAAACTAAAACCAAAACCAAACCAAGTTTAAAAGGAAACAACAAAAAGAATGATACAGAGAACACACAGGTTGAACTGAAAACCTTAATAAAAACTGAGGGATTATTTTAATTATTTTGGTGTTTGCAAGTATTATACAGTTTGAACATATTTGAACAAAAGCAATAATGAGGAAAACTTTCAGTGTGTGTGTGTGTGTGTGTGTGTGTGTGTGTGTGTGAGAGAGAGAGTTTTAATATACTGCAACATGTTTCCTCCTCCATTAGGGTGACCAGCTGTAGTGCCATAAAATGACTGTGCACAGACTAGAACAGTGACATGTCCCTTTTTGTCTGAAATAATGTCTAGCGGTTTTTTTGTTTGTTTGTTTGTTTTTTTCCCTTTTTTTGGTTTAGTGCTTTGACATTGGCATGCCATGGGTTAAAAATGAAAATCAGTTGATCTTTTAGTGTTAAGGGGACAAAATAGTTATACACAAGTCAGAGCTTTACATCTTGATCTGCAAGCAGAAGGAGAGAGAGAGAGAGAGAGAGAGAGAGAGAGAGAGAGAGAGAGAGAGAGAGAGGAGAGGGAGAGAGAGAGAGAGAGAGAGAGAGAGACAGAGAGAGACAGAGAGAGACAGAGAGAGACAGAGAGAGACAGAGAGAGACAGAGACAGATACAGAGAGAAAAAGGCCATACCTCCTAATCTTTCCCCTAAAGTTCCATTAACTGGGCATCATATTTTAAAAAAGATAAGCCCATGTAGTCCATTCTCATGCAAACTTTGCTAGAGACAAGAAAAGCCAGAGACAGCTCATGGAGTGTAATATACTCTGCACTATAAGAAAGGTCCTGGGCCTTGAATTCCAGTTCTTTCCAAGACTTTTAATATGAAAGGATGCTGAATTTTGTCAAATGCTTTTTCTGCATCTAATGAGATGACCATGTGGTTTTTTTCTTTTAGTTTGTTTATGTAGTGAATTACATTGATGGATTTCCGTATATTGAACCATCCCTGCATCCCTGGGATGAAGCCTACTTGATCATGGTGAATGATCGTTTTAATGTGCTCTTGGATTCAGTTGGCAAGAATTTTATTTAGTATTTTTGCATCGATATTCATAAGGGAAATTGGCCTGTAGTTCTCTTTCTTTGTTGGATCTTTGTGTGGTTTTGGTATCAGCGTAATTGTGGCTTCATAGAATGAGTTGGGCAGTGTCCCTTCTGTTTCTATTTTGTGGAATAGTTTGAAGAGTATTGGTATTATGTCTTCTTTGAAGGCCTGATAGAATTCTGCACTAAAACCATCTGCTCCCGTACTTTTTTGTGGTTGGGAGGCTTTCTATAATGCCTTCTATTTCCCTAGGGATTATGGGACTGTTTAGCTGATCTAATTAATCCTGATTTAATTTTGGTATTTGGTATCTGTCTAGGAAATTGTCCATTTCCTCCAGATTCTCCAGTTGTGTTGTAGTAGGATCTGATGATCTTTTGAATTTCCTCAGTCTCTGTTGTTATATCCCCCTTTTCATTTCTAATTTTATTAATTTGAATACTGTAAAAGCAATAAACAGCAAACCAGTAGCCAACATCAAAATAAATGGAGAGAAACTTGAAGCAATCCCACTAAAATCAGGGACTAGACAAGGCTGCCCTCTCTCTCCATATCTTTTCAATATAGTACTAGAAGTTCTAGCGAGAGCAATTAGACAACATAAGGAAGTCAAATGGATACAAATTGGAAAGGAAGAAGTCAAACTATCATTATTTGCAGATGATATAATAGTATATGTAAGTGACCCAAAAAACTCCACCAGAGAACTCCTACAGCTGATAAACAACTTCAGCAAAGTGGCTGGTTATAAAATCAACTCAAGCAAATCAGTAGCCTTCCTTCCTGTACTCAAAGGACAAGCAGGCTGAGAAAGAAGTTAGGGAAATAACACCCTTCACAATAGCCACAAACAATATAAATTATCTTGGTGTGACTCTAACCAAACAAGTGAAAGATCTGTAAGGAACTTCAAGTCCTTGAAGAAAGAAATCAAAGAAGACCTCAGAAGATGGAAAAATATTTCATGCTCTTGGATTGGCAGGATCAATATAGTAAAAATGGCCATCTTGCCAAAAGCAATCTACAGATTCAATGAAATCCCCATCAAAATCCCAAATCAATTCTTCATAGATCTAGAATGAGCAATTCTCAAATTCATTTGGAGTAACAAAAAACCCAGGATAGCTAAAACTATTCTCAACAATAAAAGGTCTTCTGGGAAGCCGGGCGGTGGTGGTGCACGCCTGTAATCCCAGCACTTGGGAGGCAGAGGCAGGTAGATTTCTGAGTTCGTGGCCAGCTTGGTCTACAGAGTGAGTTCCAGGACAGCCAGGGCTACACAGAGAAACCCTGTCTCAAAAAAACAAAACAAAACAAAAAAAAGGACTTCTGGGCAAATCAATATCCCCGACCTCAAGCAGTACTACAGAGCAATTGTGTTAAAAACTGCATGGTATTGGTACAGAGGCAGGTGAGTAGATCAATGGAATAGAATTGAAGATCCAGAAATGAACCCACAGAGTTATGGTCACTTGATCTTTGATAACGGAGCTATAACCATCCAGTGGAAAAAAGATAGCCTTTTCAACAAATGGTGCTGGTTCAACTGGAGGTCAACATGCAGAGGAATGCGAATTGACCCACTCATCTCCTTGCAATAAGATAAACTCTAAGTGGATCAAGGACCTCCCATAAAGCCAGACACACTGAAACTAATAGAAAAGAAAGTGGGGAAGACCCTGGAGGACATGGGCACAGGGGGAAAGTTCCTGAACAAAACACCAATAGCTTATGCTCTAAGATCAAGAATTGACAAATGGGACCTCTTAAAATTCCAAAGTTTTTGTAAGGCAAAAGACACTGTCTGAAAGACAAAACAACAACCAACAAATTGGGAAAAGATCTTCACCAACCCCACATCCAACAGAGGGCTAATATCCAATATATACAAAGAACTCAAGAAGTTAGACCCCAAAGAACCAAATAACCCTATTAAAAAATGGGGTACAAAGCTAAACAAAGAATTTTCACCAAAAGAAATTTGGATGGCTGAGAAGCACCTTAAGAGATGTTCAACATCATTAGTCATCAAGGAAATGCAAATCAAAACAACCCTGAGATTCCACCTCACATCAGTCAGAATGGCTAAGATTAAAAACTCAAGAGACAACAGGTGCTGGCAAGGATGTGGAGAAAGAAGATCACTCTTCCATTGTTGATGGGATTGCAAGATGGTACAACTGCTCTGGAAATCAGTATGGCGGTTCCTCAGAAAACTGGGCATGACACTTCCAGAGGACCCTGTCATACCACTCCTGGGCATATACCTAGAGGATTCCCCTGCATGCAATAAAGACACATGCTCCACTATGTTCATAGCAGTCTTAATTATAATAGCCAGAAGCTGGAAAGAACCCAGATGGTCCCTCAACGGAGGAATGGATACAGAAAATGTGGTATATTTATACAATGGAATACTACTCAGCAATTAAAAATAATGAATTCATGCAATTTGTAGGCAAATGGTTGGATCTGGAAAATATCATCCTAAGTGAGTCAACCCAATCACAAAAGAATACACATGAATTTCAATCACTGATAAGTGGATATTAATGAGCCCAGAAGCTCTGAATACTCAAGACACAATTAGCTCAGCATAAGATTCCAAAGAAAAGGGATGGAGAGGACCCTGGTCCAGAAAAGACTAAATCCAGTCTTGTAGGAGAGTACCAGAACAGAGAAATGGTGGGGAGGGGGGGTGATTGGGGAATGGGGGGGGAAGAGGACTTATGGGATATATGGTGAGAGGGGTAACTGGAAAGGGGAAAGCCTTTGGAATGTAAACAAAGAATATAGAAAATAATAAAAAAAGGAAAAAAGAAAACTGAAAGTCAAATTTGGTCATATATCTATAAGAACGTGTTATTTACAGATGTAAATAATAAATTTATATAAAAAAGGTCCTATTATCCCTCCATTACAGTTAGGTCCTCCTTAGGAACTTTGAAAGTGAGGATCTTAGCGTTTTTAATGCTTCATTATTTTTTCTATTACATTATTAATGTTAGCAGCAATTTATTGAGAATATCTAGGTTGTATTAAATATGATAATGGGATCAGAATATTCAATTGCTTTAAAAACCAATGATAACCATATTATACAGTTAGGATAACTTATTAAGATAATAGGAATTCCATATTTACATGTGTGAATTTTATTTTTTCAATTTTTTTTGCCTGTATTTATTTGGATAGCATGTTTTAAATGTACTATTCAGAGACATTTAAATGTGTTGAAAACAATTTTTTTTGAGGTTTTGTATCCACATTTGGCAGGGTATTCAAGTCAGTTTTCCAAGTCGACTTGCTTCAGACAGTATTAAAAGACAAAAGATTTGAGGCCCAGGAGTTGTTTTCAATACACAAGAAAGTGAACTTTGATAAAGGTTATTTATGAACTCTTAATCTACTCTTCATGATAGTCAGTTTTAGTAATGACAAATCTGTTAGTTAATCACAAATTTATCAGTGAATCATTACAAGGATTTTTGAAGATTGCTTTTTTAGTTCAATATTTGTGAGGATCATATAAGGACAATACATGACATATTCCATTTTTATAAAACGATGCTCTAATGTTCTAACCAATTACCACAAAGCAGAAATACATTTTTTGTTTCATAATCCAGAAATAAAGATCAATTATCAAGGGTTTAGATAGAGAAATGAAGACTTCTCTCATAGAATAACTCTAATTTCTGACCCCAGGATAAACCTCAGCTTTGATTTTAATAATTTCTACAACCCATCTGTCTTATTGTGTCTATATTCTCTGTCTCTTGTCTCCCAGCAGCAGAGGTTAACAACTCTACAATGTTCCAATACAACACCAACCGAATCTGTGCAAATGCTACACTGAAACATTTTATTTTGAGGTGGAAAATGTAATTGAATGCACAAAATAAAGGAGAAAACACTCATGAGTGAAAGAGAGTATTCAGAATGCAAATTCAGGATTTCCTGGTTTACACACTGCCCACTTCATTCCCTCCTTTCCAGTGAATTCTTTTGTCAGTATCCAGCCTGTTTTTTACCCCAGACATAATATCACTATATAGCTTTGGCTAGCCTGGAACTCAGTGTATAGACCAGGCTGGCTTGAAACTCACAGATATCTGCTAGGATTAAAGAAACACACTGTCATTGCCTAACCTGAATTAATTTTTTACATTTATCTATCTGTCTATGTATATATACATATATGTATGTATGTATGTATGTATGTATGTATGTTGTATTATCTTTGTGTCTATCTACCTACCTGTCTTTCTATCTATCTATCTATCTATCTATCTATCTATCTATCTCGTATCTTTGTATCTACCTATGTAGCTTTTATCTATCTATCTATCTATCTATCTATCTATCTATGTTGTATCTTTCTATCTATCATTTGTCTATCTATCTATCTATCTATCTATCTATCTATCTATCTATCTATCATCTATCTATCTATTTATGTATCATCTATCTATGCTGTGCAGACATGCTATGGTACATGTGTGTGAGGAAATTCTTTTCTTCTATCATGTGGATCTGGGGAATTGAATGCACTGTGACAAGCCCAGGCCCACACATTCAAACCCACATATATACACAAATAAATGTTATAAAAATATGCTTTTTTTTCTTGTATTCTACTGGAGGTAGGGTGCAAATGAATAAACCGATCAGTAAAATATTGTGTGTTTATTTCTATGACAATAACTCAGCAAAAGTGCTGCTAGTATCCAGCCTGGAAACATTCATTAGTCCCTCACTGGTAATTGGAGATAGTTTCCAAGCGTCGATCTCGCTCCCAGTTGTGCTGTCTTTGAAGGCACATTCTCATTGTATAGATTGTGTAGCATTTAGGCACAACCCCTGCCACACTGAGCATCTAATACACAGTCCAGCCTTTTAATGATGCATCATGAGGATCAAGAACGGTGGTGTTTGAGGTGAACAGTATTAACCTTTCCTTTTTGTCTTTAGAGACTCCTAACAGCAAAGAAAATGTCTAGAGAAAAACCAGAAAAGGCGGGTATAGCACATTACGATCACTTAAAGCAGAGTTTAAATGAGAAGGGTTATTTAAAGATAGAACATAGAGTATTCTAAATTCCCCAGGGTGCTGGATTCATCTGGTCACTTCACACTGTTATGGTGTCTTACTCGGTTGAAGTTTATAAAGACCAGAAGGAAAAGGATGCTTTTCCTGATGTGAGGAGCAGGGTCTGGAGGGCCGTTCGCTAGACAGTCCTCCAGCAGACCCTCATTTCCCTTTCACTGTCATTTAAGAGGTTACCCCGAGGACAGCACTCCTCAGTCTGGGGGAGATGCGGTGTCTATTGTGGGCAGTTGTTCCTATTTTGTGTTTGTTTCTCCTTTAATGAGGACACAACTTTCATCCAGGGAGCTGTGTGGGTCACTTGTTAGCGTGCCGAAATGCACCGAGGTGTTCCACCAGCTGGAGATTGTGACTGGTGGTTGAATTATTATTTTTTTTTTTTTGCACAGAGAATGATTTTCCTTTTGACATATTTTAATATACTTGCACACAGAGAGCAAGGGTGGGTGAACAGAAAACAGACTGTTTTATTAACCCAGCAGTCACCTTTGAGGCTTGTGCTTGTCCACTTTTTTTTTCTTGCCTTTGTACATAATCCCAAGAGACTGGTACCCTGGCTTTGCTCAGAATAACAAAGTCAGGCACAAATCTCCAAACACAATTGTTAGCCAAATGCCAACTGTTTCTTCTCATCTTTTCTCTTTCTTTCTTTTTTTTTTAAACTTGAACATTAAGAATTGTATCTTCATGGGCAATCCATAACCACTAACGAATACGTCTGTTACTTCAGATGCCTTCCGACCATTCGTGACATTTATCTTCCACCATGTAATCTGAGGTGCTGAAAGATAATCATTTCTTTGCATGTGTTTTGCAGAGCAACCTGCAAGCCCCCTGGAATCTTCTAACAGTAAGAAGAAAAGAAGGACGATATGATAGAAGCTTTGGCCAGACTGCAATTTCACTTGCAAACACAATTAAGAGAGAGTGAGCTAAGACTTCAACTCAGTGTGGGAATCTGGGGCCCAGCAGACTAAATTTCACATGCAGTTTTCATACAAATCCATGTTACGCAGACTTTCCCCAGAAAGATCTGAAATTTCTTCAGGCGCTTACCTTCATTTCCCAAGGTATATATCTTTTAGAGCTACACCTTCTAAACAAGCATAGTAGGGTAAGTACCTCTAAAATCCCAGGTATTTTAATTGTATTCAAAGGTTGAATAAAAAGAGGAATAAGAATCCAGGGCATTCTCTTGTTTTCTTTTGACTGGTTGCAGTCCACAGTAAGTGCTCCCTAAGTAGCAGGGAGGAATGAGGGCGAGGATGCTCACCCTCCTCCACAGAGCGTTATTTTCTCTTCCCTGTTCTCACCCTCTTCTGCATTCCCAGCACAGTAGCCAAATGACAGGCCCTTGTTACTATTTGATGTCTTGAAACTTTTATATTTTACAAATATGTTCTGAGTCATCTCATTTAATGTCATCTCCAAATCAATCAATGGTGGAGGATTAGTGACCACAAGATCTTTTTTTTTTAAAGCCCTCTACAATGAAATAAGTATTATTTAGAAGGGTTATGTTCTTTAGAATGCTTAATCTATGTATACTGACTGGCTTTAGGATATTGGGTCATATCAATCAACGTTTTTTTGCTGAGTTATTTAATGTGAAAGATAATTATGCAGAAAACAGCAGGCTCTATGGTTATATTTGTAGTCTCTGTCTTTGCAGGCAACAAACTTATTGGGAATGGAAGGTTTTTGACGAGGGTGGGAGTTCAGAGTGGTTGCCTTGGGGACGATCCTAGGATCAGTGACTTAGGTCAATCACCTTCTTGATGAACGGAAGCTGGTTTGCAGGTCACGTCTTCACATCTTGGTAGCATTTCTAGAATCCTGGTTAATTTCCTTGCCACGTTTGAGCAATGTATACAGCTGACTAATGGGGGGAGGGAGGGTTGGGTGGTACCACAGAAGCTTGAACAGATCCATTTTCAAGAAATAACCCAAGCCGATTATCTTTGATTTAGTTTTCACATTACTTTACATGTAGTCTTAAAAATGGTACCATCAGCTTTCAACACATTCTGAATTAAGTTTACTTATTTTACTCAAACATCCCAAAGTCAGTGCTTAGAAGCTAACCAATATGTTTTGTTTACAGTTATTTCTGACCTTCTTCAGTTTTCTGCTTAGTCCTTCTGATCTCTTCCCAAAGATATATTTGAAGTAGTGAACTTCTAATAGAAAAAAGCACATACAGTCCTTAAACCTGTAATACCAGTCTCCTTAGGAATTCATTATTATCCTCACATCCTTAGTATGAAAAAGAATCCTCCTTTTTAAGCACTGATTAAGCAAGCACTATGAAATGGCTTTATGTTAAGCACTTTACATGCATTATTAATATTGTTCGGTATTCTGGCAAAGTAGCTAGTCCCATTTTATGGATAAAGAACCGAGGCCCAGAGATATTAAGACTTGCATGACCAACAGAAAGCATTGCTATCCCATGTCTATGCAATGATGATTGAGCAGAGTTACGTTACCTTGTTTGGTCTCACCTCTTCTTCACTGGCTTTATTAGTGAGGTCTGCAATGATTTGTGATTTATAAGATAAATAGAGTAATCTGAAGTAGACAAAGCTAAAGGTATAATTTAGTGGCTCCAAGAACCAGGAAGGAAAGCTTCCTGGGCCAGGAGTGGAACCAGAATTTCAAGTCTCTTGAAGGTCCCTTTCCCGTCTCTGCTTCTCTCTGTACACTGCCTTTGTTCTTCGGTCAGTTCCTCTTTGCAGCCTTCAGTTCCTCGAGGTTCATGTTCTTACAGCTTGCAGTAAAGGGAACCAGGGCTGTAATTAGTTCAGTTCCACTGTGAAAAGTTTTAACCAGGACTTTCCAGAGTGGCATGTCTAGGCCTTGACCTGGTCGTTGGGACCAAGATGGTGAGTGCCACAGTCACAATGAGGGAGAGAGGGGGGACCTACCACTGCAGGATAGAGGGATTCTACTGTCAAGTTTGTTATGAACATTTGAAGTTGGTTTGATCCAGATATAGTCTCCAGTTTATGGTATTTTGTTGATTATCTAAAATGGGAAAATTCAGATTCGGGTACAGAGCAAGACACGTTTTAAAAACAGACAGAATTAAAGCTAGCATTGGGCCCCCACATGTTGTGCAATGTAGACCTGTGATGTCGACAGACACCTATAATAATATTAGGTGCGGTTGGTGAGCTCTCTCTTTTGTTAGCATATGCCAGTCTCTCGAGAGGCCTGACTGAAAGCGAGACACATGATGAGCACTGGATTTCTCTATTTAAAAAGCTTCTTCATTTGTGGTGACCGTACAAAGGTGTTTCCCACTATGAAGCGGTGTTTGAAGTCATCAACCAGCTTACGCCATGGCTTTTAAACCATCTGTCACATCTCTGTAGAAGATTCTCCTCCTTAGAGACTTGCACCATCACAGCTAATTAAAAGGAAGTTTTGACAATTTCAGTTGAATGAATAGTCCTGAAAAAAAAAACTGTGCTGAATGAGACAAAAAACACAACCTCTCCCAAAGAGGTACAGGTAATCTTTAATCAACAAAATAATATTTCTAAGTCCATAGTATTCTACACTAGCCCAGAGCTGAAAGTGAATAGAAGTACCCAACATGGTGAACTCTCCTTAAAGAGCCTGGTTTCGTTATTTTGATAATGTGTGGAAGTAAAACTAAGAAAAGGATGTACTAATTTGCTCTTCTACACTAATTTCAGTTATCATGAGGTTTCCACTACAAATCTTCCTGGGAGCAGCAAGTACTGAGAGAGAGGAGAAATTGACAGGAGTAAGTGGGCGGAGCTGGCTACCTGGAGAGACAAGATGAGGTAAACTTTGAGGGCCACAGTCTGTGTCTGTGGGTAAACTCTCAGAGAGTTGGAGGTTGTGAAGAAAGCATCCATGTCCTGGGTGGCTGTCCCTGAAAAGTTCCCTGGTCTAATGCCTGGCTGCCCCTACTTCCAGCCTATGTTCTGGATAAATGGGACTCATAATCTTTTTAATTTTTAAGCATTTATAAGAATAAGAATACTGTCATTTTTGAAGCGAAATTTATTTTTGTTCTTTTTCTTTCAATTGTTTGGTCACATTCCCTTCCCCCTGTGTACCTCCCTTGTCCCTCTCTTGTGGTCTTTCATCCAGTTGCACAAGCTACATTCAGTTGAATGGCCCTTATTAACATAAGTAACACATCGGAGGCTGGTTCTATTTCCTGTTTTAACAATGGCACTGCTCGTGTTTCCTGTTGAGGAACTAGAAACTTTAACTACAGAGGACAGAGGAGAGGCTCTTCATCCATAGAGGCCTGCAGGATTATCTGTAAACCACAGCTTCTCATATTTTGATGTACTCAGTCCTGGGACAGACAGAGGCAAAAATTCTTGCTTATGTGCTTTCTATTGGCATTTCCAGACTTCTGCAAATTGTCCACCACATTCAGATTATGTAATTTGTGGCTTCATCTCAGAATAGGGAATCAGGACCTGGATGCATGTTTCATTTTGCATTCACTTTGTTTTCTCCTGCCTGTGTGCCTTTCTGTTTATCTATCAATGTGTGTGTGTGTGTGTGTGTGTGTGTGTGTGTGTGTGTGTTTCTTTTGAGAGAACATTTTATTTCTGCTTGACCTGCAAGGAACTTCTCCCCATTCTTTTCCTCAGTGTTGGCATCTTTCTTATTTCCTTTGTGCCCTGTGTTAAGAGGGCTGCTTGGAATGGAGCTAGATACAGAAAAAAGAAAAGCACTAGAAGTGTTTATTAAAGATGTTAATTCAGATGCACAGGTCAAAGTTAAAAACAGGAGCAGACAATGGAAAACCTTGAATCACAGGATTAGCTGCTGAGTCCTCCGTGCTTAGATCCCGTTTTTTTTTCATTTGTACTTTGAATGTTCTGAACTTGTTAAATAGCTTGTAAGATCTGGTTATCTCCTTAGATATGAATCGCATTTAAATTTATGCTGGACACCCTTTAGAAGTTACCTATTTCAAAGAATTCTTGAAGTCACACTTTTAAAATAAAACTCAGACTCAAGCTGGCCTATATTTTATACCTTAATACTTTAAACTTTACATACTTGCAAAGTCCTTATGTCTTTAATATTAATAAAAGAGACAGAAATTGCAGAAGATATAATCAGTAATATAGGATCAAAAATATGTATTTGTTTTTTTGTATCATAATAGATATAGGGTTTTTTTTTCCTGGAAGTTCTTAGGCTGGGAGGATGAGAAATATACAGACTCAAGCAAATGGAGTTCCTGACATCTTACAGTGAGCAGCAGGTGAACTGAAGGGGCAGCCATGCTGTGCTACATTTAGACTTAGTAGCTAGACCCATTCAAGAAGTCTGGGACATCCCCAGATTTTCATAATGCTGTCTAAATAGCCAACCATTGAACTGATCATGGGGTCCCCAATGGAGGAGTTAGAGAAAGGACTGAAGGAGCTGAAGGCGTTTGCAACTCCATAGGAAGAACAACAATATCAACCAACAGATGCCCCAGAACTCCCAGGGACTGAACAACCAACCGAGGAGTACACATGGAGGGGCCTATGACTCCAGCCATATATGTAGCAGAGGATGACCTTGTAGGACATCAATGGGATCTTGGTCTTGATGCCCCAGTGTAAGAGAATTCGAGGGCAGGGTGGTAGGAATGGGTTGGTAGGTGGGGGCACACCCTCACAGAAGCAGGAGGAGGAGGGATGGGATATGGGGTTTCTGGGGGGAAATTGGGAAAGGGGATAACATTTGAAATGTAAATAAATAAAATAACCAATAAAAAATGTATTGTATACCCATGACCTTGTGGAAAAATATTATAGCTCAAGTGTGGGAAGCAGAGGAAGTTCTGAGGGACGTGGGTAGTCTGCATGGGCAAGCCGTGTCTCAGCACCAAGGTGACTGGCGCCAGGTGGCAGCAGCAGGTGGCTGAGGTGGACTAAGGGGAGGGGGAGGTATCCAAAAGACATGGAGCTGGACCCTGTACTGGACCTTATCCAGCTGTAATCAATACTTTTACTGTGTTCAACTGTATATAATAAATACACTGTGCTTCCTGAGTGCCATGGTGGTTTCTCCATCTGATGCCACCTGTGCTGGATGTTTGTCCTTCTTTGATTCCTTCACCACCCCAGCCAGATCTGTCCCTGGAGCTACCTACCCTGGACATGGAACTTACTCGTGGAACAAATGGTTCACGAAAGCTCTGACTGGTTAGCGTGGGAGTCACCTGCTCTCTTAGAGTCCTTGGGTATAGACAGACTATTGTGATTTCTACTGATCAATACCATCATCTACAGTTTCAGTTTAGCTAAAGAAGCAGGGAGAATCACATAGGTCGTCTTTGCGTCCTGTGCTGCGGCATCCAGGGCACAAGAGCATCAACAGCATCAACCGTCTCCCTCCACTCTTACCGCCCTGAGATGTTACCCTAACTTTTACTCACTTGGAACTTGGAAGATTTTTCAATTTAGCTTTATAGTCACCCCTCTAAAGAGTGCTGATCATTTTCAAGTTTTCCTTGGATGACTGCTTTTTTTTTTTTTAGCTATTAGTTTGTTACGATGAACATTCATCTATTCAAATGACTCTAGAAAATGCCATCATGAGGATAAACAACACAAATTCTATTAGAATAAGATAACACACAGGAGACACAGGATGGAGACGTCTACTTTTAGCTGTGGAACAGCTCTTCCAATTTCTAGTTATTTTATTTGTGTTCATTACTTATGTTTATTTTAATTTTTTTGTGTCAGTATATGTGGATATTTGTTGCAGTTTGATTGATACATGTTGTTGACTCCATTGATTCTTTCTTTACTGATCAAGACAAGGTCTACCTGGATCTTAATTATTTCTAGTTTATAATAATCAAACAAGGTTTATAATAATCTCTATAAAAGATCCTTAACCCAGAAAATCAAGTTTCAAGCAAAGATAGTTGAGGAAAAGGAGAATGGTATTATTTTCTTTCCAAATCCATCCCTAATATTAACACATCACCACATGCAAGATGGAAGGAGCTAATACATGTTGGTTGGTTGTTTATTGGGTTTTTTGTTTGTTTATTGTTTTTAATGAACAGATTAGAAGAATTCCCATTTCTTCACCTTCCCTTTGAATTTTTAGAGTTTAGATGTGAGGCATTGATGTTCTGCAAGTGTTTTTGAGGTGTTCATTCTGACTCTTGTCCTCTGTGCCAGCAGCAGCTTTGGCAGAATCAGCTATCACTTTCTGGATATGTTAGCATGAAAACTAACATCTTCCATTTTCTGTCTTTTTATTGTCTCTGGTTTTCAGTGTTCCCCCTTGTGGATGAGGGGGAGATTCGCTCATTCTCTGCTCTACTCCTCTGAGCTTTGTGGACTTTCTTTGGCTTTCCACACCTATGGAACTCAGGTTTTCCAGGAGTTCATTCTCATGTCAAACTATTTTCAATTTAGTTTTGCAAAGTATTGGAAGATGTCTAACTTGTTATACTGGGGAATCCTGCTGTTGTCTGTGGTTTCCTGGCTAAAACGAAATAAATCCATCTTGACATACTCACTGAAAATGAATGGTGCATGAAAAAAGACCTTGTTTGTCGTATTTATAGGGGTGGCCCTGGTGAATTGGAGCCAACGGGAGGGTTTAAATATTTAACTAACAAATGTTTCTCTTGACCGTTTTAATCGTGATATTCTCTGTTTTGGCCTTTCACTCTATTCCAGATAACCCTGTGCATTCTCATGGCTTAAATAAAAATGCTCTGAGCTTACTAATAATAATTTCTATTTAGTAAGAATCTAAGGTAGCAGCATGGTCTGTATCCAGTGATTTGCTTTCCTCTAGTTAAACCTACTGTTCTCCTCTGTGCTGCACTTCAGAAATGCATTCCTAGCCCTGCTATTTGGACAAACCTCAAAACTGGCATCCCTCTTTCATCTTCTTGCTCCTCCCACCCTGTTGGTGTAATAGAATGTTCCAGAGCATCTGCAAATTGATTTCACGTCTGTCCAGCCTTCTCTAGGGTTGCTGCCATCTGCCCAGTCTAGGTCATCATCATTTCTCATATGTATCATCATAGGGCTTCACATTAATGCCCTTGTTTCCAGTTCTGTGCCTATTCAATCTGTCTCTACCACATGTGCCCAGAGACAAATCACCAAGTAAATGTGACATGACTGCGGTGTCCCTCTTCCGAGTGAACAAACACTGCATCTCCATGTCCTTAAGCTGATTGGAGGAGGGTTGTGAAACCTTAATCTCTTACATTTCTTGATATGAGTATTGGGAAGAGTGGGTAAATTACAAGACTGCTCCTTAGGCAAATTCTTCCACATTATACTTCTCTCACCTGGATAATAGCTGTGGTCCAGATAGGAAAATTTGAGACAGTCTCCACAAGTACCCTGTATGCTGTTTTTTTTCCATGTTAAAAATTAAGCATGGGTTGTGAAATTTTTCTTAAGCAGAGGAGAATGGGGTAGGATTAATATGATAAACGTGGAAGAAATAGCTTTTCAGTGTCCCTTAAGATTAAAAGTCCACACCAACGGAGAGCAAGCAGCCAAGCCTAAAGTTTTCCTTAAGAATCATCTCTGGCTGTGCTCCAGAGCCTGAGCACTGCTCAGTGGAATCATTCCTCTCAGACATTACGGAATGCTACAGTTATTTTTGTCTAGAGAACGTTCGCAGCAGTTATTACGTGTATCTTCTTATGGTCAAAGACATGCATCGATAATATCCTTGAGCTTTTTCCAATTCTGATAGATGGCTTACCTCGTTTCAAAAAAGTGATTTAAAATACATTTATTATTGTCTTTCCTCCTCCTCCTGCAATCAGAATTATTTTAAAAAGGAACCCTCCCTTGGTGATTGTTATGATCAAAAACACCTTCCCTCTTTCTCCAACCAACTACTTATTAGTAGCATAAAGGGATGCCATATGGTAAAGAGTCAGTCAGGCCTGTGATGGAACAGCAAACAGTTTAAAAAGAAAACAGAAAAAAAAAACCTAATCTAGGAAATGAATAAATAGAGACAGTAAAATAGATGTTAAACTTATTAAAAATTGTTACTTTCTGATTCTACCTTTATCTTCTTGTCTTCCCTTGCAGTGGGAGCAGATTGCCTTCTCTTTCTTCACCGTTATTAACTTTTCCCCTTTTATCAGAAAAAGGATCTTGCCTTCTTTGATTCTCTTACTGATATTTTAAAAGGACATTTTCTCCTCTCTGGCTGTCTATCTCAGGCAAGTCCCCTCTCAATTGTCCTTTGTCATTCATTGTCAGTCTTTGTGCTCATCCTCTTATCCCAACCTACGGTTTTTTCCCTTTCATTTCTTTCTCTCTCTCTTTTGGTGATGGTGCTTATGGTTTGTGGAAAGAGGAGGCATTGGTGTCCAGAGTCTCAGGTCAGTGCTAGTCATTAAGTAAAATGCAGTCATGTTCAAGGAGGAGGAATTGCTGCCTGTGTGGAGAAGGTAAGGTTTCTTTGTTTCAATACATTCAACTCTCATTTTAAATACATTGTAACACATAACTTCTAAATAGCTGATAACTGGGGCATCAGGACTCCAGGCTTTCTTCACTGATGGAAGCTGAGCAGAGACATCTGCTTCAGTACTCCCGCCTGGCTTTCCCACACACGCTGCAGGCTCCCTGTGCTTCTATCCTCTGTTTTCTGTGCCCATCTGCTTGTATGGTGTGTGCTCACCATAACACGTTTTCAGACCCTTTGCCATAGGGCAGAAGTGCCAAGCAATTATTTGCTGAGAGAGATAGTCCACATAATACTGTAAGTGACATCTGTTCATAGGAAATCCCTCCCTAGTGGCAGGAGTGTCATCTTGGCAGCTCATAGGAATATCAAAATTGACACACAAGGACAATTGCCTGTTTCATCTTACCCTGCGTTCTCACTCCAAAAGCATCCAATACCAGATGCTTTAGAGGGCCATGTAACCCCCTGACTCACTTTCCTGCTCTCTCTATACCTATAGTAATTGGCAATACGGCACTGTGGGGAAAATTTCTCCCTGACCCCAGCTGGTAACCAAATTACGCCCTAAAGCATGAACACTGACATACTTTATATTAAATTATAGTTAAGATGGCAAAAAGAAAATGTTTTCCATGATAGTGTGCTTCCTAGATTGTTCAACCTAAATAATAGCTCAAATAGTAAATTCCACAACTTATGTTTAATAACACAGTGTTTGGTGAGATTATGATAGTCACACATCTTATTTCTTTTAGAGTTATGATCTTTGTGCTTGGCAATTTGTTTTCATTTGACATACTATAAATAAATGAGAAGACAGATAATCCAGAGCCTATAATCATTCTAAGGACTGAAGTTTTACATAAAGGTATGTGTAGTAAAACATAATAAATGGTCCTCAGAAAAAAAGGAATTTGTTGATTCTAACAATTTGACATTAAGAAGGCATAAAGAATTTGAAGCCATAATCTTTATGGGTGAATGAAAATTTCAATGTCTATATATTTTGTATAAGTTTATAATTAACTCAACTTTCATAGCAGTTACAAAGACATTAGTAACATTTCCAAGAATTCTAGCAGGGAAACTGTATGAAATCAATATTTCAAAAGAACTTAGAATGGTACAATTATGAAAAGCTTATAACATTAAGAACCAAGTGATCAAGTGCAAGATATATAGCTTATTTGATAGAATGCTTGTTTACCAGGTGTAAAGCCCTGGATTTATAAAGCCCAGACCATATAAACCAGACATAGTGGCCCATGCTTCTAGTCCCAGTGCAGGGGAGAAAAAGACAAGAGGATCAAAAAGTTCAAGATCATTTTCAACTACTGTGATGGTTTGTATATGCTTGGCCAAGGGAATGGCATTATTAGAGGGTGTGGCCTTGTTGGAGTAGGTGTGAGATTGTGAGTGTGGGCTTTAAGATCCTCATCCTAGCTGCCTGGAAGTCAATATTCTGCTAGCAGCCTTCAGATGAAGATATAAAACTCTCAGCTTCCCCTGTACCGTGCCTTCCTAGTTGCTGCCATGTTCCCACCTTGATGATAATGGACATGTAAGCCAGCCCCAATTGAATGTTGGCCTTTTAAGAGTTGCCTTAGTCATGGTGTCTGTTTACAGCAATAAAACCCTAGCTAAGACAGAAGTTAGTACCAGCAGCTGGGGTATTGCTGTGGTAGACCTGATCATAATTTTGTTTGGAAGAATGTCCATTTGGGGACTTTGGATTTGGAAAGTAGAATACTTTAAATGGGACTTAATGGGATATCCTAGTAGGAATTTCGAAGAGTTTGTTACTGAGAATGATTTGAACTTAACCTAAGAGGCTTCAGTGAAGAATTTCAATATGTGGCTTGACAACTGTTTCTGTGGTATTTTGTTAAGGAATGTGGCTACTTTTTGCCCTTGTCTGAAGAGTCTGCCTGAGGCTAAGGTGAGCAGACTCACATTAATTGCATTGACAAAGGAAGTCTCAGAAATGCCCATCATAGACTCTGTTCTCTGCTTAAGTCTCATGAAGAGCATTTCAAACAAGCACAGCAAGCTTGTTTAAAATGCTCTTTCTTTCTGAGAAAGAAAAAAATATAAAATATATAGTTTAGAGTTTAAAGGGGCATGAGGAAGTGAAATGGAGCTGAATCCCGAGTTCAAGGATATTAAATTGAATTAGGGAGTAGTGACCTTGGGGCAAGATCTCACCCAGCTAAGTTTAGGTCCAGGCATGGAAGAACAAGCCTTTAATCCCAGGAGGCAAAGACAAGCAGATCTCTGAATTCAAGGCCAGCCTAGAACAGAGCAAGTTCTAGGTGAAGAAAAACAAATCCAGGCTTAGTGGACCACACCTTTATTCCCAGTGCTTAGGAGATAGGCATGCTGATCTCTGGGTTGAAAGTCAGTCTACAGAGCAAGTTCCAGAACAGTCAAGTTTTGATAGTGAAGAAGTTGGAAAAGAGAAAGCTGGTGGTAATGTAACAGTAGGGGGCCATGTTCCAGACCCTGGAAGCAGCTTTCAGCCATGTGGTTCTGGCTTTAGAGTGAAAAACAGAAGGGACTACTAGGACAGTTGACGCTGGTTAACTTGAGCTAAGAAGTTAGGGGTGATTAAGAAGATACCAGCATCACTGAGGTGAAATTTCTGCCAAATGTCTTCTGAGAACACCAAAAAGCTATGTTTCAGAGATAGTCAAGATTGTTGTACTGCATCTGTACTTGGTAAGGTGTAAGAGCCATTTAAGTACTGGTTTTGAAGACATGAAGGGGTCATGAAGAGCAGCTGAGACTTGAGAGACCATGGAAAGCCATTGGTAAAGGTGCAGCCTTAGTTACAGTTGATGGCCCAGGACTGAAGGGGTCATGCAAAGGAGTTGAAAGCTTTAGTGGGATTGCAAAATGGTAAAACCGCTCTGGAAATCAGTGTGGCAGTTCCTCAGAAAATTGGGCATGTCCCTTCCAGAGGACCCTGGCATACCACTCCTGGGCATATACCCAGAGGATTCCCCTGCATACAATAAAGACACATGCTCCACTATGTTTATAGCAGCCTTGTTTATAATAGCCAGAAATTGGAAGGAGCCCAGATATCCCTCAAAAGAGGAATGGATACAGAAAATGTGGTATATTTATACAATGGAGTACTACTCAGCAATTAAAAATAATGAATTCATGTAATTTGTAGGTACATGGTTAGATCTGGAAAATATCATCCTAAGTAAGTTAACCCAATCACAAAAGAATACACATGAAATGCAATCACTGATAAGTGGATATTAATGAGCCCAGAAGCCCTAAATACTCAAGGCACAATTAGCAAGTCAAATGACTCCCAAGAAGAAGAAAGGAGAGGACCCTGGGCCTGTAAAGATTGGATCCAGTATTGTAGACCCAGAACAGAGAAATGGGGGGGGGAATGATTGGGGAATA